>JAJGRW010000348.1:0-41565 GCA_025461045.1 Carex parvula | reverse complement strand
TCTTACTTTTTCAAATAGTGATTTCTTAACGGATACTTGATGTCCCTTTTTTGACAATTAACATTTTCTTTTCTAGTAATTTTTTCTTTTGAATTTTTATGGCACCTCTGATTAACCACGAATTATCCTTAACAAATATTTTAATTCATCTCCTTTTTCTTCACATACAAGTTCAATATGAACCAGTTAAAAATATATAGACCCATCTTAGTCTCTTAGAGAATTCATGTCCGAGAAAGTAACTCAAATTTTGAGCTTAAATCCGGACCGTTCGACCAGATTCTACACAAATATTAAAGAATACCATGAATTCTAACACTGGACCAGATTTGTCTAGAACTCTAGATCCAAACTCATAGCTGGACCGAAATTAATTCGGTACTTATTTGGAATCTAGGGGAAGCTTTGAGATTCGTGCAATATTACAACGGATGACTCAGATCTCATTCTACAGCCGTTCCGCCGTTTGCACTGGATCTGAAATCCTTGCGGCCGTTCAGCCGTTTGCCGCCTCTTGTAATTTTAAATTAACCCTGAAATCTTAAACTATTTCCTAAAATCAAGGCTTTTAGAGAAAGAAATCTCCAATCCAGCTTTTTCTGTCCGTACATAATTCTAGGGAAATACAACCCGGATATTCGGCTGAAAGTAGTACAATTCAATGACCTCTCCCAAGTCATATCCTGAGCATAATTAGACTAGCACCTCATGCACCATCTCTCTCTCTCTCTCTCTCTCTCTCTCTCAGCCCACTCCCCAAAAAACAAGAAAAAACAAAAAGTAAATAGGACTGCATAACTCATCGCCTATGTGCTCACTCATAGCTGCAAGCTCATAAACTCATATGCAATGCAAGTCATGTTCTTAAATCATTCGGCAGTTAGGGTTATGGCCTATACTTTAACCTAGATTAACACAGGTTCATTGAAGGGCTGCCATAAGAGGAGAATTTTTATTTATATTTTTTTTCTCATACTTATTTCTTTTGATGTCTGCTCGTTATAAATTAACCCTTAAAATTATTTCAGGATTTCTTTTGGTACTTAGTCATCTTTATGATTTAAAATTTTTTAATTAATATTTTATATATATAGTTCAGTTCTCTCATAAAATTCTAAATGTGTGTTTGTAGTTAATAGATAGAATTCCACTTTGTGATCATGAGGACTTGAGTTTATATCTCAGCTACCACACATTAAGGGCCTGTTCGGTTTTTTACTGTGCTCGTGGGAAAAAAATAATTCACTCAGAGAGAATTTTGTTTTTCCCACGAGCATAGTAAAAATTAGTTCAAAAATTTACTCTTCCCATGCCCATTCCCGTTCCTCTCAGTACGCCGAACAGACCCTAATTATGCAATTTAAATTTCAGCCCTTCGCATTCTAAATTTTCTAGTTCCACGCTGGGATAAGAGGCATATTTTTATTTTTATTTTTTATGGTACTTATTTTTTTTCAATGTAATTTTTTTTGTGAAATGGATGTAAGCTGCTCGTTAAGAATTATACCGTCTGTCTTTGGTACGACTGATGGGTAAAGGTTTTACAGAGCTGTTTGATTCTATAGTTAGTACACTGTATGAAGCCAAAACTATTGTGTAAAAGAAATCTTTATTCATGACTGATCAATACTTATATACAAATGGAACTATCTCATCGAAGAGAAAAGTATGGATCCATTGCCCATCGGAAGAAAATTTGAGTCCGATGGGCATCCGAGTCGTCTGATGTGCTTTAAGATTCGTGTGTACTCCGTCTAGGACTTTTTCACACAAACCTTAAAGTGCATCGGACAATTCCAATGCCCATCAGACCCAAATTTGCTTCCGGTGGGTGTCAGACCCAAACTGCACTACTCATTAAATCTAACCAATTGATCAATTGATCATACTCTTTATGATAGACTGGTTTGAAATAAAATTTCAAATCTAGTTTTGTCTCCGACTTTGCTAAGGACTACAATTGGATAGCTGCCAAGCAATGTCCTGCTCTACAAAAGTAAGCATCAGAAATTAAATATCAGTTGAATGAACCAAAACTATAGATCGTAGACTGTAAATTAAAACTGGATAAAATGAGACAATAGATAGATAAGGCGAGTAATTGCACATGAAGTTACTGCAGGTATATATTAATTATGATGTGTATAGCTAACGTGAAGACAAATTTTCACACATCTCACATAGGCCTTTCTGGAAAAGAAATAAACGGAGACATTTTTTTGTTTGTTGTACGATTTTGTTTTCTTTTTTCAATGAACTTACATTCGACAGTACTGTTATTCCATATATATATATCTCATTCCACATTTTGACAAAACAATTGTACAACAATTTCGTTTGTTGCACATTCTGACTATTTCTGTTCGATAGAGGCTAGCTAATACAGTAAATTTAGGTTTTAATTAACTTATAAGCTGAATACGATGCTTAGAACTAGGGATGCAAACGAACCGAACCGAATCGAAATAAAACATTTATTACAAACCCAAATATTATTCTAAATAAAACATTAAAGTTCATTATCAACGGAAATCAACGGTTCACGTTTGAGTTAATTTCGAATTAAGTTTGGTTTGCGAACCTATTTCGAACGAACTAGGTCCAGTTTGAGTTTGATTTGAATTAATTTCGAACAAATTCAATTTCGAATCGAATTTTTTACGAACTTTTTCGAATCAAACTCGAATCGAATTACGAACTATGATTTTTTTGTGCAGCCCTACTTAGAACTATATAAACGGGTTATTAGTGATCTTGCTTTTTCCTGTTTCCATTTTGCTTTTCTTCGTGTCATGTTCTTTTCAATAATTGATTTCTCTTCCTTGTACTTGTTTCTTAATTTACCTTTTTTGTTTCAATTTACCTTTCATAAAAAGGAAAATTTATTGCTAGCTTAAAAAAGATAACATTTTCTTTCTGTACGTAATACTATTACATCTTCTCAACAATGAAAAATATACACAGGTGCAAGTTCAATTCAACTTCCTTTAACAAGTAGAAAACTAGAAATTCACCAGACATGCATTATACAAGACCATAATACTATATTTATTAATGTTATTTTCTTGGGTTCCCTGTAGTACCAGATCAGTTTGGAATCCCCACAATTAAGCCCTCTAGTGAATAATGGATCAAAACTATGTTGATTTTGAAGCGGATAATTAATGAACAAATTAATTCAATCATAAACAGATATATGTGCATGAAATGCATTAGATGAATTACTGGGTTTTCAACAAATAATTAAGAGATGTAATCAAAGTCTGACATCACCAGATATTATTAAACCTTCCCAGGAAAATTAAAATAGACACACTGTGTATATTTTACAAAGTCCAATAGCATAATGCATCAAAAGATAAATTTGTTCAGCATTGAACTGCACACTGCTGAGAAGTCCGAAAACACACCAAAAGCAAGCTAGGTTCTTATAAACTACAAACCACAAAACATGTCAATAATATGATAATTTCAATACTTGTTTAAGAGGATCAAAGGACCCCTTATTGCAGTATTGGTTTAATAGGCTCAAAGAACCCAGCCAAGCATGAAGTTGTTCTCTCCTCCATTGTTCCTTGGCATTGTAGCCTCAGGAGTAACAAACTGGTGATACCTAAAATTACAACATTTTTTTTTTATTAGTGTATGCTTATTAACAGAAATTGGAACTTAATTAGGTGTGTTGTCTCTGCACCCAGTATCCGCAGCCTGGTAAACCTTTTTTTTTTTTAAAAAGAACCTTAAAAAAGAACCTGAATTTGGTATGTGTAGTATTTTAAAAAATTCAAAATTCAAAAGGTAGCATGTCTATCCATCTCCCGGAAGATGCCTGCGTGCCACCCATGAATGACACACAAACTAGGTATGCATGTCTGCTGAGATTCAAGATTTTAAAAACAACATGCTCATTTTGAATTTTGAATTTTGGAAATGCTACATATAAAAAATTTGGAAAAAGAAATTCAGAACCCAATCCAACCTTCTAAAAAAAAAGGTGAATATTTGTTGTCGAAATTCAAATCCAGGTTTTTAACATATAGATAGTTAGGTTAGGGGAATAATTCTCTAGCTAAATTTACCAACACTATAGCTACCTAACACATTCCAGGAAGGCATGCCATTCCATAGGTTTCTCCCTCTAGTCATGGAAAATAAAGGTCTCAAATCACAACTAGGCCTTCCTATTTACAATAAAGGTCTCAAATCTCAACTATATATATTATGGTTCAAATTTTCTATATGAAATAAAAGTGTTCCAATATTCAGATTTTTGTGGGGGTGAGTACAAATTCAGGACCATCATGGGTTATTGGGTGCCATGTTCAATAGTTCTATTTTACAGAACCGTTGAGAATTTGAGACAACTTATGTGTTTGGACACTGATTTCGGTATAATGCTTATATGAAACCTCAATTAAAATAGTCTAGTAAATACAAAAGAAAAGAAAAACATTAAGCATATCAACTACGTACACCAGCTACTGTCAACCATACAAGATTAAAGCATATTAAGCATAACAACATTGAAGTCACTAATATATGATTGATATTATCCATTGTGGAATGTATTAGATAGCATGAAATGATATTAAAATCAGTCTCCAGTTTGTAATTGATTGTCTCCAAAGATTGCTGCTTTGATTTATTTATAGAAAAGAAATCTTTACATTTATTTAAAGAAATAGTACAAGTTTTACCCGATTTGGAGTGTAGGTTCGCAATCCATGGAATTTGAGTGAGAAGCTTGAACTGGGAAACCGCCATCCGCCGTAACTATGGAATCTGGTGGTCCCCATGTACCTTGAATGGATCTTAAAGACCCAGCTCCTTCAGCATCAAGCTACATATAATTTAAGCAAGTAAATTAGGAACTAAAAATAATTATAAAAATGATTTTTTGTTTTAAAAATTGTTCTTAGTTTCGAGTAAAAGTACCCTGTTCTTGAGCTGCTTGTTTATCTCACCAAGCTGACGCTCCTGTAAGTATTAATTATAAGCACAGAAGGCTAATTAGCAAGATTAGAATGCAAAATACAATAGAGGTCCTGTTATAACACTAGAAAATATATATAGTTTCAGATATATATCTTCATATAATAAAAAAAAAATATGAAAAGTATATATTCTCATAACTCTCCATTTCACACAATTTGACTTAACAATAATCAGGAAGAATAACATACTTTCTTTACTATTACTTTAAGGAAATAACATAATATCAGTCCAAAATATTAACAAAAATTTAATGTTGTTAGCCTAATGAGTGACTCAGAGATAGCTTTGGATGTTCTTTTAAAAAAATAGCAAAATAATAAATAAATGATTCAACATACCTTCCGGCGAAGTTCTTCAACTTGATCCATCATAATCTGGGTCTGTTTCAATATTGTTACGATGCATTAAACATACAAATTTGGCTTGAATTCTTGGACAACATTAGATTTATGATTGCAAATAAAAAATAAAAAATTGTCTGGAGTAATTATTGTTTCTTTGGGGAAAAAACTAAATTTGATCAGAAGGTTTTTTTGCTATTTTGGATAGTAGACATGTATGCTCGGTCATTAAATCTGACAATAATACAGCCTTACTAATCCGTATCTAGTTTAAAGACCATTTTGACAAGGAACCAATTAAGATTAAAGCATGATGATAAATCATAACATAGACTACAATACCTAAATTAAAAATGATGTAAAATAATTATTAATGTACTCGACAGCATATATTTATATGGTGGTACATGGTTTCACATCACAAGAACAATTGTTATAAGACATACCATAAAATACTTTTTTGTTCATTTACTAACCTATGCAAAATATATATAGAGACTATAGGCATAACCAACAGGTTTTTTTTTTTTTTGGGTCTGAATCTGAATAGATTGCTACAACAGCGTCACACAGTTAATATATGTGTATTAACCACTGAAATTAAAAGTGAAATAAGATTATACCTTCCTTTGTCTAGCTTGTGACAGAGCTGTTTCAAGTTGCCGCTCTAGTTGTTGTAGCTCTTTAACACTGAGAGGTCCGAGGTCTTCTCCGAGCAAATTCCTTAAATTAATATTTTCATAAGTTACCTATTAGCAAAACTTTTGTTGGCATTGGAACATATTTCTTAGAATTAAAAATAATTTAAACTTCATACAGATATTCAGTTTGAGTACAATTAATTAGGCATCTAGTCCATTTTCTGAAAGTTTAGTAGAAGTAGATGGTTTTAAAATAACTTGCCAAATAGATAAATAGTCACTTAATTGTCTAGACACTTGTTACCTAAATTTTATTGATATGCATAAATATTGAACTAATGCAAAGTGGGAGAGAATTCTTCACATATATGTTTAATCAAGAAAAGTATCAGTAGGACAATCTCTTATTTATATGTTGAAATATACATTATAGGCCATCATTCAAGTAATGACTGTTCTATTAATAACCAGGAATAATGGTTCACATTTTGTTGTGTAAGCTATGATAAAAAAAAATATTTTACGTAAGAAAAAAATAATACTCTCTCTATTTATCTTCAAAGGTAATTTATACCTCATGGTTTGTCATTAGTAAACTACAAAACTTATGATTTGACAAGTAAAATAATCATAGTTGTTATGTTTTATGTGTATATTATTGCAAAGTTGCAGATGTATATAGTTTTTTTTTTTCCAACATTTAACTCAATATTCTTGCAAAACTATAGTTAGATTGAATCAATCCACCAATATTCTTGCAGAAGTATATAAATTATATATCCATCTTAAAATTCTAAGAACTCTCCTAATTTTAAAATACAATTGCAAGATTTGGATGATAGAAGTATACATTTCTTTAGGCCAAAAATCTAATGGGAGAAACATAACTGTATTATGCTAAAGGTTTGATTTTTTTTAAATAAATAAATATATATATATATATATATATATATATGTATGTATGAATATTTTAGAACCCTGAGTCCACTACAAAATGCATTGCAAAAATTTTCTAAACTCTTATTTTAAGCATGTGATACATCTTGAAATAATATGAAATTGGACATTTTCACTCACTATACTTCTGTACAATAACATATGTCCAATCAAATTGCTATAATTAACTTTCCTTCTTAACTTGTAGTTTTCATATGAAAAGAAAAACTGACAAAATTTCACTCAATTTATGTAAGTTGCAGACACCATCGATTTTGGAAAATCTTTTTGGTCATGTCTTCAATTTTATTTTCAAATTATTAATTTTCTTTTTTCATTTTTGTAATTGTTCTTAATTGATCCTTGGATGTAGGGACCTGAATATAAAGCCTCGTATGGCTTCCTCTAAATTTAGTCAAACAAAGATGCACCTCTGAGTTCGTTGCAGATTCTCTAATTTGGCCTTCAGCTTTGACATTTCTTGATACCAACTCTGCAAATTGAAAGAACACTAATTAGTGAATTAACACCAAAGATCAACCAATTCGAATATCTTCAAAAATAGCATCACTTCTCTCCTTGATTTTCTTTACAAAAATAGAGTCACATTTTATATTTGTTATGGAATATATGTATATGTCTTCGTGCAGGAAACACAGAAAGCTATATTAATAAAGGAGAAATAAAAATGACACAAACTGTTGATGTCAGCTCGAATAGATTGTTTTCAATTAAGCAATTAAGCAGGGATTAATTTTTCTATTTAAACCAATTAAGCAGCGCATTACATAAAAATTAATTAAAATAACAAAAATATAAGTATAGTCATTGTCACAATAAAAAATACTAAAATGAAAAATATAAAACAGGGATTTAATAATAAAAATAAAAGGGGTAAAGTTTTGAAATTTTCAGTAAATTAGTGAAAAATCCGCTCTCATTATAATACCCGTTATTTTTCCACTATACCATTAAATGCCGCTATAGGTAAAAATGCTCAATCGCTGTGACCGTTAAAACAGTCCCGCTAAAGTGTCTTCTATGGACGCTATTTAAATCATCCATAGTCCTACAAAATGGTATTTTCTATTATTCTTTTCATTAGTTTTCGTTTCAGATTGGAGAAAAGGAGGCAAACTCAAGTACTGCCTCATTGTACAGAGTGTTTTTCAATAAGGAATAAGAATTGAAGTAAAAACAGTGAACAAATTCATTAGAGGAAGCTATTCTTCAGCTAAAATTTACAAATTTTACTTTTCTTTTGGAAAAGATAAATAATGGAAGATGCACGTATTAATAGTAGAGTTCATGGGAAACAAGCCAGTTATTGTGTAATCTTGTATTAATAGAAAAAAACATTTAATGCTGAAAATATTAGCATACAAAATTATATATTCTCCATTCAGACAGAGTACCTGTGTCTCACAAATTGCAGCAGTAGTACCATCTTGAGAGTTGAAACAGGTGCGCTGGTACCTCTCCAAAGTCTTGGGTATGCTATAAGAGAAATTAAAGGCACATGTCCATACAACAAATCAGGTAAATTTAGTAATACTAATATGGTAAAAACATAATCGTTATCAAGAATAAACTAGTTATCATGCAATCATGAATCTGTTAAAGCTATATGCTGTGATGTGTTGTTTTCTGCTGCAAAATTAATTATTCCAGATAATTCTTTGAAATTTTGGTTTATTGTATTATTTCTTCTACAATTAGATGAAAGTAAAGTTAAAAGGAAAATTTAATGTTTATTAGTCCAGAAAAGCTATAAGATTTTAGTAACTCAAAGGGCTCACGGCAACCCAGAGCACAGTAGAGAACACAAAATGCTATGTATTTCAAAAATCGAGTCATGTACTTGAAGAGAAATAATGTACTGATCAGGTTAACACTTGATCTCAAACTTAAGGGCAAGGCAAATTAACTACTTCTAAAAGACAATGATAGAGTTATTTTCTTGTAACCTGGAAGAAGCTAATGAAGCTCCACAATTTCAAATATAAATAAAGCTCTTAAGGGAATATAAAAAATGAAGCTACAAATTAGCATAACTTAGAATCAGCAGTACACAATTAGGCATTTAGACGGATAAGAGAGTTAGAGACAACTAAATCTTCCCCAAAATATATAAAGATTTTTGAGAATATTTTTCCTTGTGAAAATAATAATGATGATTAAATGACTCTCTTTCAGAATTTTTGTTCATAGTAGTTCCACTCCAGTTATGACCAGGCTTGGCTTGAGACAACTAAAGATAATTTGTCTTAAGATAAAAATAATAAGATAGAATACATACTGAAAAAAAGAGGAGCGCTACTGTTTCATTAAGAGAGAGAGAGAAATTATGAAGAAGAAGCCAACTGAAGGAATTGCAGTTGCGCCATACATCAAAACAAAAGCTTGGTATTTATGAATTATAAAGAAAACAACTTTACTTGATGTTAAAACAAAGAGAGATCAGTCAACAAAAGTTAGCCTGAAGTGAGAGAACAATTAAAATAGAAAGAGCAGTTCCTTCTTTTCTTGCATTTCCTCTTGCTTAGACATCAGGAGGGGGGAGGGGGGAGGGGGTAGAGAGAGAGAGGTATTGAGTGGTAAAGCAAATAAGAGAAACAAAGATATGGTTTGGGTTATAGATCAGAGGTGGTAAGAGATTCAGTATCTAATTGTGACCATACCAAAATCTAAATCTAGAGAGAGTTTGGAGGAGAGAGCTGAGGAAAAGACCCTCAAAAAGTGAAGTTAGACATTACTAAAAGAACAAAACCTACACAATTCATCAACTCTCAAAATAAACAAAGAGGAAATAAATGAGCGAAAGTGTAAGCCTTGAAAGAAAAAGAGTTTGAAGCCTTGCTAACTTTTTGTTTAAACCAAACTTTACATACAAATGGAAAGAGAATAAACAAGAATAGATCTCCAGCCTAGGTACAATAATGGTAAACTAAATAACCATTAAAAATATCAGTTGCCAAATGGAAGAAAAGATGCAACTATTTTAGATAAAACAGTACTCTCCTAGAAAAATACACAAGTGTTGTAGCAAAGCTAAGAAGTATAGAACAAGATCGTCAGAGATATATCATGACACAAAACTTTACCTAGTTATATACCAAACTAAACAAGCTACGAAAACCACCAAAAAATTAAAATAAAATCACCTAAAAAGAGCAAACAAAAGATCTGACCATTTTAGATAAAACAGTAGTCTCGTTAGGGAAATATAGTACTTGAAACGAAAGCCAAAACAGTGCTTACAAGAAAAGAATTATTACAAGGTAAATACCATGAAATCACGAAAGAGAAAAAGAAGTAGACCAATAGTTGAATTAAATTCTTTTAATTGGAGAAGAAAGAATTGTCTTACCCAGCACTGCCAAACTCGTAAAGCTTGCCGCGGCTCGAGAAAATTATGAGCGCCACCTCCGCATCGCAAAGAACGGAGAGCTCGTAGGCCTTCTTGAGGAGGCCGTTGCGGCGCTTCGAGAAGGTCACTTGACGGTTGATCTTATTCTCGATGCGTTTCAGCTCAACTCTACCTCGCCCCATTATCAATCGATCTGACCTCCTCTCTTAATTCTCTCTTCTCTCTTTTCTCTTCTCTTATCTCTTCTAGATCTAGTGCACTGTTTCTGTTGTGTGAAGCTGGAGAGGGTAGAATATAATGAGATGAGAAGGAATATTATTTAGTGGAGACAGGAAAAGCACCAAGTACTGTAGCTCAGTATTAATTTTCTCCTCCCTCCAGCATTTTAATTAATTTGGAATAATTAATTAGTGGGGATAATGGACATGGCGTATGAGCTATAACACTCTGACAATCCTGCGTGTTAAAATTGGAAAATTCTAACCAAAATTGGATTTGTACAATGCAGTTGTTCTTTGTTTTGGGTCAAGTCCCAAGCTGCTCTTGGCTAAACTTAAATCATTGCAGTGGTCCAATGTTAAACTTTCACCTACTAGTCCCTTCTTTGGTCGGGTGTAGAACTTGTCCGAAGTCCTTTGGACAGCCATCGTCCAAAGAGCAGTATCCACCGTTTGATATGCAACGTTGCTAATGAATCGAACCGTCCATTTTGGTAGTAAAGTCTTTCCCTTTTTGCGAAACTTTGTAAATTCAACCTCCATTACCCAGAAAGTGGAGGTCTCCATTACCTTTTCAATTGTTCTATTTTCTACAAACTATTGTGTCTATATTTAATGTTTTTTTTGTTAATTATTAGTATTAATAATTTCTAGTAAACACAATTATTTGTTTCACAATTTGTAATTATTAGTACGAATAATTAAATTTATTCATGATAGAAGAAATTTTTAATACTATATAGAAAATTCATCAATTCACATAATTAAAACTGTTATTTACTTAATATTAAACTATGTTGTCTTATATTTTGCATATATGATGAAAATAATTACTTTCATTTGTTTCTACTTTCTACGAAATGAAACATTTGAGAAAGTAATGAAGATCTTCACTTTTTGGGTAAATGGAGATTTTAAAAAACATTTTGCGCGTTGGATTTATAATGCTTTGAGAATATGGAAAGACTTTATTGCTTTATTAAAGGGCAATTAAATTACAGTTTATAATGATTAGCAGCAACAGATATCAGACGGTGACTATTGGCCTTTGGATGAAGATGGTCCAAAGCCCTTTGGACAAGTTCCGCACCCTCTTTGGTCTCTGTTAACATCCTCTTACATTTCCTATTCGAACCCATGATCCTCTACAATTGTTAAACACCTAATTTGGTACAATAATAGCTGAGTGAGTACTTTCCATAGGGAGGTGGTCGGTACGATTAGGGGTCATTGGGTCCGGTTTAGTCGGTTTAATTTGAACCGAACCGAATTAGTTTGGACCAAAGGGTTCGGTTTGTTCGGTTTGGTTTACTTTCTAAAATCGAATTATAATTTCGGTTCAGTTCGGTTTGAAAATTTTCAAAGCCGAAATAATAAAACCGATCGAACTTTTATATATTATGAATTTGGTCCGGACCGTTCCGGTTTATTTCTTAATGCCTCGGTTTATTTCTTAATCAATTGTTTTAAATACTTCTGTTTATTTCTTAATATCCCTGTTTATTTCTTAATACCCGGTTTATTTCTTAATATACTTCGGTTTCTTTCTTAATATCCCTGTTTATTTCTTGATATTCCGATTTATTTCTGAATATACTTTGGTTTATTATAAATCAATTGTTTAAATAAAAAATTAATATATTTTAGTTTGAACCGAACAAACCGAAATAAAACTTTGGTTCGATTCGGTTCGGTTGTAATGCTAAATCGGTTCAGTTCGGTTCTATTTTAGAAACCGAATTATTACTTTGGTTTGCCTAGTTCGGTTCGGCGAACCGATGAACACTCCTAGGTACGATTGACATCATACCAAATTCGGAGCCTTTCGATCTGCTTCAAGATTTCTGTGCACTTGACCTACACGAATCTTAAAGCTGTCAATGTAAATGTTGATGCGGATCAAACTACTCTTGCTGGGCAGCCATTGGACCGCCGCCGGTTCCCTCTCCAAAGTCCATCACATTTTTATGTTTTTCCATTTATTACTATTTTTTTGTTAATTATGTTTGTCAATCTGTTAATTGATGTTTAATAATTTTTAGTGATTATAAATTAAACCAATTACTTATTTGTATTGATTTCGTAAAATCTTTATCGTTGTAAGCAAAGGTTTTAAATAACATTTATCGCATTACAGCGGGACGGCTAAAAAAACGACGCTATTGTCATATTGCGCCGCTATAGCGTGCTATAGCGTATTATAGCGCCAATAACGCCATAGCTTTTATGGTCCGAAAACACTATAGCAGCGCTATAGCGCGCTATTTAGAACCCTGGTTGGAAGTATGTATTTTCAGTTAATAGATAGTACAATTATGATTAACAGATAATTAAAGAGGTGGAAAATGGAGGGCTGTGATTTCTCATAGCTCCGACTTATTGACAAGATTCAATGGCAACTAGCTTGATGTGTAATTGTTTTTTACTTAGAAGAGGTGAACCACTGTATAATTAGGGTATTCTAATTCCCCCTCCTCTTAGACTAGGTAGGTTCTTGACAACCCAACAATTACGAATAGGAATATATTTTATTCCAAATTCTGTTGAGCAAAATAAAATTGACTTAACTTTGAGACCGAAATAATATATATATATATATATATATATATATATATATATATATATATATATATTATGTATAAAAACTCAATTGCATTCCCCTCTTCATAGAATCAGATATATCAACAGATTGGAATAAAGATGGATATAATTACAAAATAGAAGAATTTATATTTACATTCTTTTTAATTCACATGGATTATGTCAAAAAAATTTATCATTGTAATGATATAAATATCATATTTTTTTTGGGACGTAGTTTGAGAGGGACAATCCTAGTAAGAAAAGACCCCGATATTAATTAATAATAGAGTATGATAAGGATGATGACAATTTAATAACTTAATTGTGGATACAATATTTATGTAAGAGTAAAGATCCCTTAATTAGCAAATGAAATTAATTGACAGTTTTGATGGAATATATATAGTTGTTAAATAAAAATGAAAAATCTCAAGAAAGAACAAAATTATGTTCTTGGACGTGAAAAATACATATTAGTTTGAAATAAGAGCAATCACATGAAATACATATTAGTTTGATATTAATTGAATTATAGATCTCTAAAACCAATTTGAACAAGGTTAAAGTACAAGAAGTATTACAATGGTATTGTTAAGTATATAGATATAGCCTAACTAATTTAATTTGATACAATTGTGTATCGTTTGATGTACAATGAATAAGGATCAGTAAATGTATTGGTAAAATATTTAAATAATTTGATAAAAAAAATATGGATAAAATCTCATTATATTGGGTGATGCGCTGATGCTCCTATACTATAAAATGTTGGACGGGGACAATTACAATTAATTTAATTAAAAAATTAATATTAGAGGGGTATTAAAGTAATTCTATAAAAAATCTACAAGATATATATTAATGGAAGGTTTTATCTGTGATATCTGCCGAGAGAATTTAGGTCGGGCTCCTCCAAGCCCCCACATGCATGGGTCCCCAACTCTCAATTATCACTGTGGGACCGTTTGCCGATTAAGAGTAAATGATTAAGAGCTTAAGGAGCGCTGAGAAATTGATGTTCGGTTGTCTTAATCTGTGGGTGAAAGCTAAGAAAGCTAAAGAAAAGAGTAGAGGTGACTTAAGGTCCGGACAGAGAATTAAGATCCGGACAAAAAGAGACTAAAATAGTTATTCTTAATCCGCGCTAAAGAACCGGTATGCGGCAGGATTAAGCAGCTAAGAAGTTAAGGAGCGAATAATTATTTGTTGTAAAAAAATACTAAAACTAAATATTTGATTTCAAATTACGATGGATAATCGAAAGACTTAAATCTACTATAAGGATTTATTTGTGAACTCTTCGTGATACAATCTGAAGATCATTTAGTATCGAAGAATATTAAGTTTACGTGATTCTAAAAGCCAATCATCCAACTGAAATTCATATTTTTGATAGGGGATATAAAAACTTTATAAAGCCATCATATATGTCATTCGTGTTAGGATCAATAGAGAATGGATTTAATAATAACCAGGAATAAGATTAATTTAGATCCAAAACATGTTAGGCATAATATGTATACATTAATTATCATATATGTTCATATATCATGTCATATATACATGTATAAAAAATGATGAGATTTAATCGATGTTGTGAGTACAATTCATAAAAAGGTTTGGAAATGGTCAAAGTTCAATAATAATTAATTAACAGAAAATTGGTCATCTGTAAATTGCATTGTAAGCAACTTATTTATCAAACGATGTCCATAAACTTTTATAACATATTTAATTAACTTGTTGTGTGAAATATTATTATCAAAGTATCATTTATGTTTGAATGCTTATTGTCAAATTAAGCATTAAAAAGACGTTGCTTGCCACCATGCTCATTTCGTGAAACAATAAGTGCATATATGTTTAATTTACGGTAACAAAAACCTACATATTAATTTAAAGAACTCGTATTCATGAGTACACACTGTATTGATTATTATGAAACTGTGCTAAATGAACATTCGATTGTAACATGTGAATAGTTATGAAAAAAATTTAATTTCTTCAAAATATGTATGTCCTATTTATATATGTTATTATGTTGCTTTAAACAATGTTTTGCCTCTCATGGTATGAGGTTCCCAGTCCAGCCTTGCTGGCTAACTAGTTTTTGTATTTAAATATTTCAGCAATGAAATGGGCATCTGCCTTTTTTACTATATATATATATATATCAACATTGAATTTACTAGAATCAAAATTAAATAAAGATTGTGAAAATTGTTCATATAAATTAAAATTATTCTAAAAAAAATTGTGAACGGAACTGACTAATTAATTAAGGTAAAACATAAATATTAATTTAAGTATAAAGTATTATGTTTAATTTTCTATGTCCTTCTATTTTCGATGGGTCTCGTCAAATAAGAATATATTCTTAATTAATTTTTCTCTTATCATATTTACTTAATGACACTGTGGAAAAGAGAAATGATAATTGGTATGTGGGAAAAAGAATCTTTGGTCTTACTTTATTTTTTCCAACATTCTGACTTGCAATATGAAATTTTTATTGAAATACAAATATAATTTATGGATCGATAAAAATGTTGTCTGGACACATCTTGAAAAAAAATATCAATAGATTTGTGATATATCCACAAAATAGGTTCAATTCGACAAAACAGGACCGAAGAGATTGTGTCATCCGCCGTTTAATTTTTATTGGGTTACAATACAAAGAATTAGCTAGCCTACGAATTATTGGAGAAACATTGATCTCTTGAACAAATTGCTGCTCTATATTTTGCATCAAGTGCAACCATTTTATGTTTGATTGGCAATCAAAAGCTCTGCTATGTATAATTTGATTATGCTTTTTATTTAAGTTTTGTGAAAATTGTTCATGAGTGTTGGATGATAAGTCATGTGATTTATTCGCCTGCGACATGCATGTTTGTACTTTATGTACGTGTATGTATAATTTATTATTGCACATACAATATTTATAAGAAGGAACAAAAAGAGTTCTCTAAGTTCTTTCCCTATGAGATATAGTTCTCCAATTTCTCTCTACGGTTGCCATCTTTGGCCTTAATAAGATTTGGAGGGGGGCAATTAGTTATCAACGTTAATAGTTGTTCACATGCACCTCAACGATAGCAGAAAAGAACTCTTGTATCTTCTTTGCAAAGATACTAGAAGATGATACTTGACCGAGTAGACAGGGGCGGACCCACACACAGCCAGAGGGGATCAGCTGTTTCTCTTTGGATTTTGAAATTCAGTGAAAAAATACGTGTCCGGTACCACTTTGCCCCTCTCTGGAACTGAAAAGCCCGCTAGACCAGTCCAAAAGCACTGTTAATAAAAAACTTTGTTGTTTATATACAAATTTTATAGAATTTACGGATCTGGACCAACTTTGTTGTTTTTTAATATGTAAAATGATATTATTTTGTTATTTTTTATTATGTAAACGATACTATTTTTATTGTTTCTTATTATGTTGATTGTTGTTTTTATCTAGTACCCGATTAGTTAATGGTTTTGAACCCGATAAACTATTTTAACCTGATTCCTACCCCTCCCTGACAGAAATCATGCGTCCGCCCCTGCGAGTAGAGAGGTGCTCCAAGAGAAGAGATTGTTGGATCCAACGTTGAGCATATGTAATATAATTATGGATTGTATACTGTCATATATGATTGACACAATTAAGTGATCTAATATGAAATTAAGATATTAGACAATCTATGTATTCAATAGGGTGTGGTCCATAAATGTGTAAAACAATTTAGACAAAGATCAAATCAATAATGGACTGATTCTGAGATTTGCAATTCAGAAAACTGTCTTTTCAGAGGTTTGTGTAGGTCACACGGATATCGATGCAGCCGCACAAAATTTGATGCAAATGCACAATTTTTGATGCATATGCACAAAATACCTTTTTCAAGTTGGCAGATAAACAGATAGGTAACACTATATAAGGATCGGTCCCAAGACACAAGATAACATGGAAAAGCACAGAAACTGAAAATACATTTTTCTCTTTAGAAAAATACAGCTCTGTGTGCATTCTCTTCTTCTTACACTATCAAAGAATAGAAGAGAAATCCATTAGAAAATTTAGAGATAATTTCTCAAGGCCCATATCTTGCTGTCTTGGAAGACTTGATACACGACCATACGACGAAAAGGCGATAATGGCTTCTTGCCATTGAAGAAGTCTCGTGTTCACGAAGACGGCTGTTGCTCTACCAAAGCTTTGGATATTCCATGACAAACGGTATGGAATCAGATATTATGTTCGACACGTCTGATTTATGTTTTAAGTCTCTTTGGCATAGAACGGTCCTTAGGTTAAGGTGAGAAACTGTTTCTCTTTCTCCGGTATGTAAGTGTTTGACCTCTAGATGAAATGTAATTGTTTAATCTCTAGATAAGACGTAATTGTTTGACCTTTATGATTCTCCATCAAAGATAAGACCGTTGTATTTCAAATAAGTCAGCTTAATTTTAACTCACTTTTTCATCTTAAAAAATAATTTGTTTATCATTCTTATTTTCCAACAATGAGCATGATCAATCGAGCTATGAATGGTGTGTTGTGAATCCGCTCCCTCGTTGCCTCCATGGATCATATCACTATGTTATATACATTCAGATTCGCACTATATATATATCGATCAAACGGCTGTTGGCGCAAGAGAACGTCAGGATGATTGGACGAGTACCTTTCTTTAATTTTTTTAGTCCTGCATGATAGAAAATTTTCATCCTTTTCGAAGAAAAAAGTATCCATTCAATTTCTTCTTGTAGGTTTTTCCAGAATATAACCCATAGAGCTGTACTAAGAAAATTTCTTCTAATTGCTCATAGTACACTCTATTATACATTTATACCTATACATGTTAAAAACAATAAAAAAGGTAAACTTAATTATCCGCTTTAGAAAAGTATATAGCTAGTACCTAGAACTCGGGGTGTTCATTGGGTTCGGTTTAGTCGGTTTTGAACCGAACTGAATTAGTTTGGACCAAACGGTTCGGTTTTTTCGGTTTGATGGTTCGGTTCGGTTTGGTTTGAAAATTTTCAAAACTGAAATAACCGAACCGACCGAACTTTTATATATTATGAATTTGGTTTGGACCGCCCCGGTTTATTTCTTAACCAATTGCTTTAAATACTTTGGTTTATTTTTTAATCCTGGTTTATTTCTTAATACTCCGGTTTATTTCTTAATATACTTCAGTTTATTATAAATCAATTGTTTTAAATAAAAAATTAATATATTTTGGTTTGAACCGAACAAATCAAACAAACAGAAATAAAACTTTAGTTCGATTCAGTTCGGTTCTATTTTAGAAACCGAATTACTATTTTGATTTGCCTAATTCTGTTCAGTTTCAACCGAACCGAACCAATGAACACCCCTACCTAGAACAATCTTTTCTTTGAAGCCACTACTCTGTACTAATGCGTACTATTAAAGCGCATTTATATATAGTTCCTGATAAAAATACTTTGAGGGGTATTCGTGAAAAACACTAAATTTGATATTTTTGAGTGGTATACTCGGAAAAATTGACCTGAGAAGAGAGAACACGATGGATGTGATTTCTGAAATTACTAGGTTCTAGTGACTAGGTTGAACTGACCATTCCTAGGTAAAACTTGGGCGGTAGATAAATTCACATGCTACGTGTCGGCTTTTGGTTCCTTCTCTTTATATTTGTCACAGAATTCACGCTCCATTTCGCTCTCTTTTTCACTTTCACTTTCAGAAACAAAAAATTTAACTCATTCGTTTTTATTTGCAGGATCTTCTATAACAGAACTAACCGAACTAAAATTATGTCGAGTCATACAACAACCGGGATGAATCATAAATATTAGAGCATATAGTAACAAATAATATTCGTTCATTTTCAGAATCTTGCAAAACAAATCAACCAGTGTTTGACGAATTCTAATATATTATATGTATTATGTAAGAATTAATTGTTACCTAAGTTTACTAATACATTTCTTCCCGAATTATTGGTTATATTTATTGACTTCTATTTTTTTTCTAAAATTATTAATATATTGGTATATTAATTACGTTATATAAATAAAACTATTTTCGAATTATATTTAAGTTACAATTTAATCTCGTAGATTTTCTCCGAATTTCAAATCGTGTATTTATGTATTATAGGAACTAGTTGTTTCTACCTAATGGAATACGATTGAGGTAGTCAGATACAAACGACACGAAATCATCTTTCCACGGTACGCGCATAGAATCAAGATTCAAGTGTTTTGTTTATTGAAGCGCGGACTTTGAAGCGCAAGGCCCAGACTAATTACTTTGAATTCATATTCCATGAGATGACTCAATTTTTGAATTTAGATCCGGACTGTTGGATCTGCTTTGGCACGAATATTAAAGAAACCTCGTGTATTCTCAGGGGCGGACGCAAGATTTCTATCGGGGGAGCAGGGAAGGGCAAATCCATTTCATGGAGGGCAGACGTCAAGGTTTTCGAAAATATTCCACTAAAATTCAAAAAATTCGATATCCAGGGGGGCAACTGCCCCCCTTGCTGGATGAACGTGGGTCCACCCATGTGTATTCCAATTCAAACCAGATTAACTCTGATTCTGATCGCACGGTTCAAATCCAAACTCAAAATTTGATCATTTACCTACCGGGACGGACCCACATGAGACTAGCCCCCACCCCTTGAATTTTGATTTTTAATGGAGATCTATCGGTCCCGACCGACTTTGTCCCCCCTGAAATTTTTTTGCCCCCCTCTTGATTTCTGATTTGTAATTCATATTAAATTTAGGATTAAAATAAAAATAAATTGCTTGAATTATAATTGCTAATTAGAATTATAAGTTATAGCATCATAAATTATAAGTCATAGTATTGGAAAGTATAACTTAAACTTGAGTTCCAATTAGTTAACGGGTTTAAACCCAATTAGCTATTTAATTTCAATTCGCTATTTTTTTACCCACCTAACAAAAATTCTGGATCCGCCCTTGTTTACCTGTCCTATGGATTCATATCTCTATTTTTAAAATTTAAACAGTCAATCTAAACAGTTAAACATAATCTTCATATGAAAATATACTCGGAGATCAAATTTTATATTTTTTCAGAATTTTTTTTTACTATTTTATTAGATAGGTAGAAAATCACAAGTTTAGTAGTTTGGAATATATGGTTTAGAAATTTTAAAATAAGTGATTCTCTACCTATCAGAAATAGTTATAGATTCTACAAAATTTAAAATTTTGTCTTCAAGTACAATTTCATATGATCAAGAGCATGTTTAATAGTTCAGATCGACTATTTGAACTTTAAAAATATAAATATGAGTGCATAGTACGGACTGCTGTAATATGCATATTACCATGCATTGTCTCACTCGTTAATAAAAGTTAGGATTTTATATTTTTTTTTAAAGTGTTACTGTACTTCTTTATATATCCTTTTCTTCACCCCAACTACTCAGATATGATTGAATATTTCATCAAGTTTATAAGTCTTTTTATTTTTTTGTAGAACTTGTATATATAAGTGCAGTAAAATTCTACAAAATCTTCTTCGTTTTAGGCCCTGCATGTGAGGTATTGTTTTGATATTTATGGGACCACAGATCGAAATTTTATTCGTTTCACAGCCCAAACAAGAACAAACAAGAACAATTTTTTTTTTTTTTCAAAAAAAAAAAACAAGGAATTAACTAATTTAGCAAACTGACATTCTCTTAGCTTAGTAAGGCGAATTAAACTTGGTTTATGGAACTAAGATCTTACATTCCTTGTACGAATGAAATATTTCCTTTCCTTTCTCTTGCTATTTATTTTGCATTTTTAGCATAGTTTCTACATGGGCATTGACTCACTGCGGTGTGCCCAGACTTTGTATGGTAAGGTAAGGTCGGTTTAGAGAAACGAACAAATAATTCAAAAAAGTTGGAGAGGGTGGCTAATTAAAGGAAGTGCTAGTTGTAGTGGGTGGGGTAACCTCTTTCTCAAAAAACACACTCGATCATTAATGCAATAGTGATGGCTGAGAACAAAAGATTGCTGCATCACCATTTCCTGCTCTACTTGTTACATTATTTACAATTCTCCTTTTTTTATATTAATTCATTCATTTTATATACATTCAGAAACCAAAAGAAAATGTTATTTGTAACCAAGAAAAAAGAGAATCATATCACCTAAAGTAACTTAATTTTTTAGTTTAGATTCAAACTGTCAGATCTGTTTTGACACGAATATTAAAGGGTTCTGTGCAATTTCACTTGAGACCGAATTGGCCTGGATTCTAATCAGACATTCCGGATCAAAACTCAAAATTTGAGTTACTTCATAGGATCCGGACTTGAAAAAAGAACATATCACCATTTATATCTTCTTGACTAGGCATAGCTTATTTTTTTTCTCTAAATAACTTGTATATACATATATATTTGTTTTCCATACACACACAAATTATGCAATAAACTGAGGATTAATTCAGGGGGCTTCTCCTTAATTTCAAGGTTTATGTCCACTGAAAACGGATAATTTTATTTCAATTTTAATATCCGTCAAGAATGGTTTAAAATTTTAAATCCATCAGTTTGAATGTGGTACTTCAAATTATGCGTATTATATATTCACGCCAAAATGATAAAATTTTATTTTCTTTCTTTTCTTATATATTGTATTTCTTTTACAAAATTTTATATTTTTAATGCCACTCTTTTCCAATCACCAATGGACATTAAAATCTAAAATTACAACATTTCCAAGAAATCACAATAAGTTTGAAAAACTTAATACAAATGAATTTATACAGGTTATATTCTTTGCGTAACATACAAAAGTAGGCTCATAGAAACAATCTTAATTATAGCGCTAGAAAAAAATAGATATCGCGGATATTTTATTTGTTCATAATGCGTCAATTTCTTCATGTAAAATGTAAAAAATGAACCAATCATACTAATTGTTTTGAAATCTCTTTTTAATTATCAAAACAGAATAAAAATAAACTGGGGAGTGGTAGCGCGTGCTGATCTTATAACTCTATGATAATCAATAATTAAGATTGTGATATCTTTTTTTTTTTTTGTATCGATAAGATTGATCTTGATCTCAACTTTATTTCAATAAAGTTCTTACTTGTGTCCATTCAACTATTAGAGAAAAAACAAGCAGTGCAAGGGACATGAATGCTAATTGCATGTCTTTTCTTTCAATGGAATCCAACTCACAAGGGGCTCATAATGTAATTTTCCAAAGTTGCCCTCATGCTCATCACATGAAACCCTACTTCTATGTACTTTTCATTGAACCAATGACCCCACTGCAATCTTTTTCTAGGGTTAGTTGCAGCAAATGTTCTTTCAACAATTGCTTATTGACTCGATCGAGTAGTCTGGTACGAGGAATATGCATGCATGAACCCACTAGAATCATATTTTAATTTTTCTTCTCTTTTGTAAATGGGTTCATTTGTTATTATTTGACAGTAAATTAAAAACCAAGCTTGGCGACATGATACATCTATGATGTTTAGATAGTATAATATTGCGGTTGTAGTATATATATATAGGTTGCACATATCTTGCTTTGCATATATCTAGAGCGGGTCACGGTGCATGTGAGGTGGAGATACTTATGACATGGTGGTAGTTAGATATCTCTTTCAACTAGCTAGGATTCGTAACATTCTGTCAATGGCACAGCTAACATGTAGACACTCTGAGTTGCTAATTTTTAGGAGCTGAGTCTTTAGACCTGCGCATAGCCTGTTCCAGTTCAATGCAAACATGCTGTAGTTAAGTGCTTGGCTAGGTCTCAATTTGGAACTCGAAGCAATAGACTAATTTTTAATTTAGAACAGTCAGTACATTGTATTTCGTTCTCTAGTCAATATTCTGAGGTAATTAAACAGGTTTTGGTATTACTTGTCTGATGTCCCATAATGCATGCTTTATTTTATGAAGAAATTCACAGGAAACTTCACAAGCACTTGAAGTAATTTTCAACGGTATATATATACAAGTGGAAATCTCAAATTCCTATTTATGAAATTTAATTACGTGTAAATTAATACACAATCTCAGATTTTTGCTTAATTTTTTTGAAGATATATGTATATTTGAAAATATTGGGGTTGCTAATTTTCAGAAAAAAAAAAAAATAATACAATCTCCCAAGTCCTAAGATGGTGCACAAAAGATAATTTACTTCCGAATTCTCTCTCCATGATGGCTTGTAATTAGAAACACAATTCGGTGCACATCCAATATCTCATAATTTAGAATACTAAGATTTTAACCCGAAATATAACGGCACATCTTTCCTTTGCGATATCACATCTTACATGTATGATTGTGTATTATATTAATTCCGTTCACAAAATTCACTTACAAACAAGCACATCGTAGACTTAAACGAGTGTCTATTGAGAATAATACACAAAAGGAATGTGATTCCAACGTGATCTCAGAATATCATCATCGATCATAACTCAAAGGAAACAGAGCAACCGACAGCTGGCCTCAGAATAATTAGTACCCAGCTATAATTTCATACCATACTTAGCAATTATAATTAGGCAACTAGGCAACAGTCATATTGTAAATTAGACAACAAGGCAACAGTCATATTGTGACCAAGGTCTATATAATAGACTTGTAAGAATCAGAATAATACAAGAAAGTTTATTCATCATTTTCCTTCTCAATTTTATTATGGTATCAGAGCAAGATCAATAGATCCAGAAAAACCAAATTCCGACAAGTGCCAGTAAAGGCCACCCAAAACCTCTCAGATGGCAGAGAACGAAACAGAGACAATACCCAAAAATCAGAACAGTCCCATTGACACCAACGCAAATCCAAAACTTACAAATATCCTCCTCAATGGGAAGAATTACCTCCCCTGGTCTAGGGCCATGACCATCATCTTGAAAGGCAGAGGCAAAATCAAATATGTCACTGGTGAAAAGAAGAAACCCGAAAAAGATCCAGATAACTGGGAGCTCAACGACAACACAATCATGGGATGGCTACTCAACTCCATGGAACCCAATATCAGTGAGTTATTTTGTTATGCAAATTCCTCTTGTGAAATGTGGTTTAGTATTCAAAAAATGTTTGGCAAAAGAAACAATTTTGCACATATTTTCCAAATCAAACAAGATATTGTGCAAATTAAACAAAATAACCAGCCATTCACACAATACTATAGCTCAATGAAAGCAAAGTGGGATGAGATAGATATTCATATACCAGAAACAACAGATCCCGAAAAAATCAGGGAAAGAAAAGAACAAGATAGGATTTACCAGCTTTTAGCGAATTTAGATCCAAGTTTTGAACAAGTCCGTACCCAAATCCTTCTTGGTCCCACTTTGCCTTCATTAGACAGTGTAGTAGCCACAATAGCGCAAGAGGAATCAAGGCGTAAAGCCATGCACACAGAACCATACCAGGTTGTCGAGAATCAAGCCATGGCGGCAAAAGGGGGAAACCCTAGTTTCAGATCGGAGGTGAGGGGAGCCGCTAAGTGCACCAACTGCAAGAAGGAAGGCCACGAGGTAGAGAGGTGTTGGTTCCTCTACCCACACCTTCGACCTAAGCGCAAGGGAGAGAAGAGCGGCAACCCTAAAGCGGGACAGAGAGAAGGAGAAAGGAAGGCGATGGCTTGTGAAGGGGGCGGATCAGAAAGAGATAAAAGGAGCGGACCCGATTCAAGTTTCTCTGGACCGAACTCACAGGTGAACCAAACCGTGTTGGATCAGCTGAACCAAGCCCAAATCACACAGCTGTTGCAAGAATTAAATCAGCATTCCTCAGGTAAATTTACAGGTAACTGTTTAAATTCAGATAACAATTCTAGGACTTTAAACAGATGGATTGTAGATTCAGGAGCCACTGACCATATGGCTGGAAATTCTCAAATTTTATATAATTCAATTGAACCCCATTATACTGAACTTGTAACAGTAGCAAATGGTTCAAAAGTACATGTGACAAAAATTGGGGATGCAAATCTTTTTTCAAAAAAATTATCTAAAGTATTATATTTGCCTACGTTCAAATCTAATTTATTATCTGTAAGTAAAATCACTAAAGAATTAAATTGCAATGTTATTTTCTCATCTGAAAATGTGACATTTCAGGACAAAACAACGAAGAAGAAGATTGGTGAAGGTCAATTAAGAAATGGACTTTATATTTTAGATTTTCCAAATAAAGCTTGTTTGAATGCTAGTATAGAACCTAATAGACTATGGCACTATAGAGTCGGTCATCCATCCGATAAAATCCTAAATAAGTTATTTTCTTTATCAAATTTAAATTCTAGTTGTTGTGATGTATGTCGATTTTCCAAACAAACCAGGCTGCCTTTTTCATTGTCTGAAAGTAAGACCTCTAGAATACTTGAATTGATTCATTCCGATGTTTGGGAACCTGCACCTTTAAATTCGTATAATAGTTTTAGATATTTTGTTACTTTTATTGATGATTATTCTCGTACTACATGGATTTATTTACTAAAAACAAAAGATGAAGTGTTTTCAAAATTTCAAGAATTTGCAACTTATGTTGAAAATCAATATAACAATAAAATAAAAATATTTAGGTCCGATAATGGAACTGAATATATCAATAAAAAAATTTCTGATTTTTTAAAACAAAAAGGAATTTTACATCAAACAACTTGCATTAATACGCCTGAACAAAATGGAGTATCTGAAAGAAAAAATCGTCACATATTAGAAGTAACTAGATCATTACTTTTTCAATCAAATGTTCCTAAAAAATTCTGGTCCGATGCTATACTCACGGCTGTTTACCTCATTAATAGGTTACCTCGCACTGTTTTAAATTATAAAAGTCCCCTAGAAATTTTGAATAATAGAAAAATAAATTTAGATCATCTCAGAATATTTGGATGTACGTGTTTTGTACATATAAAACGGTTAGATAAATTAGATAAAAATGCAGTTAAAACTCTATTCTTAGGATACTCATCACAAAAGAAAGGGTATAAATGTTATGATCCCATCAAACAAAAATTATACATCTCAAGAGACATAACCTTTTTTGAAAATGTGCCATTCTATAAAGATAATGAGGAAAATTCTAACAAACAAGAAAAATCTAGGAATAATATTGTTTTGCCAGAACTAACATTTTTTGAAGGAACCATTGAGCAAAATAATGTGGAAGAGGAATTGAGCTCAGGGGGAGAAAATGGTACATAAGCCACATCATCTTCCGAAGAAGCCGAAGCTTCTCCTGAGGTTTCTTCAGAAGAGGCCGCATCCTCTTCTGAAGCTGGTCCTAGAAGATCAAGTCGCCCAACAAAACCACCATCCAAGTTACATGATTATGTAACCTACAATGTAAGTTATCCTATTCAAGATTATATTTCATATGATAATATCACAACACACCACAAAGCATTTTTAACCTCAATCTCACAAGAAAGTGAACCCACCAATTACCTAGATGCTAAAGAAAACCCTACATGGCTTAAGGCTATGAAAGAAGAGCTTAAGGCACTTGAAAAAAATCAAACTTGGACCATTATGCCCCTACCCAAAGGAAAAAAACCAGTAGGATGTAAGTGGGTTTACAAAATAAAATATAAAAGTGATGGAACAATAGAAAGATATAAAGCAAGATTGGTAGCAAAAGGGTTTACACAAACATATGGCATAGATTACCAAGAGACCTTTGCACCAGTGGCCAAAATGAACACTGTTAGGATTCTATTATCTGTGGCTGTGAATTCGGGGTGGAGTTTGTTCCAAATGGACGTTAAAAATGCGTTCCTACAAGGAACACTAGAAGAAGAGGTTTACATGTCATTACCACCAGGTTACAAGAATGATGACAATAATCTTGTATGCAAACTACATAAGTTAATTTATGGACTTAAGCAATCTCCTCGAGCATGGTATGGCAAACTCAGTCACTCTCTTTTACTTCATGATTTTGTTAAGAGTTCAGCAGACTCATCTATGTTTATTAAATATACAAATTCCACAACAACCATAGTTCTTGTATACGTAGATGACATTATTATTACTGGAAATGACGAAGAAGAAATTAAAAATGTCAAAAATTATCTAAAAGAAAAATTTGACATTAAGGACCTAGGAAAACTTAAATATTTTTTGGGAATTGAAATTGCTCATTCAAACAAAGGTTTGTTTTTATCTCAAAGGAAATATGTTCTTGACCTACTAAAGGAAACTGGTAAGTTAGGTGCAAAACCAGCCAACACCCCAATGGAACCTAACAAAAAACTTGATTCTGAAACTGGTGAACCATTGAAAGATATAGGACAATATCAAAGACTTGTCGGTAAATTAATTTACCTAACTGTGACCAGACCAGATATTGCATTTGCAGTTAGTTCGGTAAGTCAATTCATGCATGCACCTAGAACCAGTCACTTTGAGGCTGTTGAAAGGATACTTAAGTATCTTAAGAAGTCACCAGGTCAAGGCATATGCATGAGGAAAAATAACACTAATAATGTTGTCGGTTACTCTGATGCAGATTGGGCTGGTAGTTATGATCGAAAATCAACCACGGGCTATTGCACCTTTGTTGGTGGGAATCTTGTGACTTGGAAAAGCAAGAAACAAAATGTGGTGGCAAGATCAAGCGCAGAAGCAGAATACAGAGCAATGGCATCAACCGCAAGTGAGCTGACTTGGATCAAGCAAGTGCTTGAAGACATGAAGATTCATTGCGATAAGCCAATGCAAATGTACTGTGATAACCAAGCCGCCAGACACATCGCATCAAATCCAGTGTTTCACGAACGAACCAAACACATAGAAGTAGATTGCTACTTTATAAGAGAAAAGGTTCAATCTGGACAAATCGAGACTCCATTTGTTGAGAGTAAAGAACAATTAGCAGACATCTTCACAAAAGCACTGGAGAAAGGACCATTCGAAAATATCCTATTCAAGTTGGGATCAATCAACCTATTTGATACCAACTTGAGGGGGAGTATTGAGAATAATACACAAAAGGAATGTGATTCCAACGTGATCTCAGAATATCATCATCGATCATAACTCAAAGGAAACAGAGCAACCGACAGCTGGCCTCAGAATAATTAGTACCCAGCTATAATTTCATACCATACTTAGCAATTATAATTAGGCAACTAGGCAACAGTCATATTGTAAATTAGGCAACAAGGCAACAGTCATATTGTGACCAAGGTCTATATAATAGACTTGTAAGAATCAGAATAATACAAGAAAGTTTATTCATCATTTTCCTTCTCAATTTTATTAGTGTCTAACTTAATTCGAGACTTATTTTTCACACTAGTTGTTGTTCATGTCCTAGTTAACAAGAATGGGACAGTATCTGCGAGGATATCGTCGCGGATACTCCTGTTGGTAATACTGATGCACTCAGAAATAATATTTTTCTATCGGTGTACACTCGCGGATAGTCACTTTTTACTCTCGCAAGTATTGTCCCATTCTTTGTAGTAATTCGAGATAGTGACTACGTACATAAACAACTTAAATAAAAATTCCTAACCAAATCATAAAATGCATGGGCGCGGGGTCGGAGAAGTGGAACTACTGTTATGTTGTAAAGGTCAAGTTGCACTTGATGATAGAGATATATAGTGAAAGCACCAACGACGATGTCAACTCGTTGTCTACATTTTCTGGGACCTTTATTTTCAACGAAAGGGATCACATTTTGCAACTGCAGAGTAATTGATTCATGTGGTTTTTCAATCGAGTTGTTAGTAGGCATTAAAGCCACTAACCTTTAAAAAAAAATTGATCAATCGATATGGTTGCACAGTTGTAATTTCACATCTCTATGAAAAAAAAATGGGTTTTTCTTAGAGCTGAAGTCGGTTTCAATTGAAGTAACCTTTTCTCTTTTTTAGGTAATGCTGGATTTAGCTGGCGTTGTAATTGTATAAGATATTATTAGATGAGGGCTAATTAATGTATTTCTTTTATTAAGCCTTAATTTCTCAAATTTAGTAAAACAAAATTTGAAACATATATAAAATGCAAAATAAAAATTCATCGGTTAGACATAATTTATATATATCATTTTTCGACTGATGAACAAAGAGAAGTATGATATATTTTTGTTTGGATAGTAGGATACAAAATTGAAGTTTTTATTTATTACTTATATTTTAATATTATTCTTTTCATATAAGTAGATCAATTTTAACCCACATAAATTTCTATGATGCTTAAGAGATTTTGAAGATATGGCGTGCATGTAGAAATCATATCACAGTCTGTACTTCCCTGCAGAGATTTAATCATTTTTAGCATCAAAATTCTTACTTGACAAATTTTAAAAAATTCTGCCTAAAATTTATATTGACGGCAACAATCGGCATGACATGTAATTAAGAAATTCAATGGACGAGAATGGGACGATAGCACAGTGCCTTGACTAGAAAAAAAGTCTTAAGACTGTTGGATATCCAAAGGTCTAGAGTTCGAGCCCCGCTAACCACTTCGCAGCTCTTGCGAAGCTTTTCAAAAAAAAAAAATGGACGGTTTAAACCAAATTAAGTGTCAATTTAGGTGTACAATTTGATAAAAACTATTTAGTCATATTTTTGGATATGAAGCGTTTATTCTGAAATCAAGTAATTGGGATATCATATATTTGAAAGATCAATGATGAATTGTGGAGGAGCCTCAACACTATGTATCACGGTATCCATACTGTAATTAATTGAGCGTCTTGCAATTCCTCTCGCTTTGAATTTGGGTGAGGAGCAACAGCATATGACGTGCCATGCACCAAATAACCTAGTTGCTAGCCTATAAACACATTACAGGCAAAAAGATTCTCAGTTCTTGAAATAGAACAACTATAGACTTTAACCCTTTACCTTTTTATTTTGTTTTTTGGGATATAATCGATGACAACTATAGCTAGATTTCACAATGGGCATTATGAGATTTCCTGTCACAACTTAATTTATACACTTTTATTCTCAAGAAAAACTCTATATATAATGTGGGAGCCAGTCATATAATATTTGGACACAATATCTGGTCAATATTTGGTTCAATTGAACAAGGAATCGGTTTATATTAGAGATCCAAATTGCCACGGCGACCATTTTTCTTTTTTGTCTTTTTGTTCTTACAGTACTCTTTTCTGGTGTTTCTGTTTCTTTTTCAAATGTCCAACCAAACCAAGAGTGTATTCTTATTACTCTACCAATTTAGTATATTTCAATTATACTAAATTTGATGAAAAATGACCTTATTGTTGTCACAGCCCAGTTTGGGATCGTGATTATAGAACATCTACATTTACAAATATTAATAAAGAAACAAAATAGAGTAAGATACTTAATAATAATTAAATATGTGTTTCTCTGTAACTTATTTAATAAGAAAAAACTATACAACATTTCAAATAGACCGAACTAATAATTAACCAATATAATATTGAATTGCTAATTCATATTTAATTGATGAAAGCAATTGAGAATCTCGATTTTCTGTTAAAAAAAACAATTAACTTTTCCTCTTTCTTATTATGTCTGTTGTGGGTTAATTTGAGACTGGTATTTTTTGAACCTAATACAAACATTATCATAGTCACTAACATGAAGAAAAAGTACACCGAACAAAAAGGTACACCTAATTATTTTTTAACTTCTATTAATTATTGGTGTGTTACTTGGCTAAAAAATATCTTTTTTTGTGATAAAATCAAAACTTTGCTAGAAAGGGTAACTTCAATCTTTAATGTCAAATATTACATTTAAATAATTTTTAATTACAAGTTTCTTCATTATTATTTCCAGCAATTAAGATATTATCACTACAGCAGAAAGGACTATCAGCGACCGGAATTCCGGTCGCTGATAGTATGGGCGCCGGTCGCTGATGATGGATACGGTCGCTGAAAGTCAAATTTGGTCGCTGAAATCCCGGTCGCTGTAAGCCTTGTCGCTGATACTGTTCTGATGACGTCACCGGTCGCTGATAATACGTCACCCGGTCGCTGATACTTTTTTTGCGACCAATTTTTTTTGGTCGCTGTCGTTTTTTTCTGACGTCAGCAAAAAACATTCTGCGACCAAATTTCACGGTCGCTGATACTTAAAAACCGGTCGCTGATAATCGAAACAATCGCAGATAATCAGAGAAATAATTACGGCAAATATCATAGTTACTAACTATGCTTTATTTCTTTTTGTTCTGCAACAACAACATTTGTTCTGCATCATATCGCACTTCAGTAACAAAACAAAGAAAACTAACAGCATCACAAAGAAAGCAAAGAATGCTTTACTATTTAAACACATGAATTCTTTACATGCACTACATGATAATAGTTATACAGACCCAATAATTAAAAATCAATATCATATCCTCCCTTTGTATTAAGCACAAATGCCGGTATCACCTATTAATTCTTTACATGCAGCAACAAAATACCCTGTTATGACAATGGAGAACTTCTCTATTATTTCTCTCTGTGGACCAGGGCCTTCTTTCAAATCCAGAATAATCATCCATCCAATCTCTTTCTCGAATATTTTGAGAACCCCAAATACCCTGTTACGAGCAAGTATTAAAACCATTTCGGTAACATAATGATATGTGAAGCTGTTAAAGATTGAAAAAGAAATGTTGACCGGAATAAAGAGTCTGCAGTGGACATTACACAATGTTAAAAGAACCAAGTGTCAATAAAACATAGACATAAACCTGCCCACTTCAAATACAAAGCCCCAGAGAACCACACGCACAATATGCAAAAGACCGCTATGCCAAATTGAAAAGAGGTACTGGATTGAAATTTTTATTAGTATATAAACAAGTATGGAATCTAGCACATACCCACATTAGACGCAAAAAAGACTGTTGCTATTATTTTCAGTACCTTTGTTATTCTTTGGAGTCGAGAAACAGCATCTTCATGCACTATAATTGTATCTGATACAACCTCAAGTATATCATCAACTAACAGAGAATAAGTGCTCACCTAACAAGGGAAAGAGCTCCAGATGTAAGCTAACGTAGGAAAATCTATGCATCTTTTTATTTTTTATTAAATGAAAAAGAGACAATTTGCGAGGCTTACCAGACTTGAGGGAATGATAGAGAACCCAAAGGAATCAAGCTCAAGGAAGTCGACAGCATCAGAGTTTATGTTGAAAGTGTATCCACGCACCTTTTGCAATAACAAAATAAAAGAGCTATTAATTTTTCTGCCAAAAGTATATTAAAGCATATATTTAGCCATCATAGATTTTCTTCCAAGTTATTTATTTTGATCTAACATACCTTTTTCTGATCCATACAAATATCTACCTTTTTGACCTATGAAGTGTTTCATTGTGGGGACAATTACCAGTAAGATAATAATGTCATCACCAGTATTTCAGTATGGATTGAGCTAGAGAGAGAGAGGGAGAGGAGTGAAACTTATACCAGACTTTCGAGGCCAACTAGATTAAGTTCATTTTCCAGAACACTCTCATCATGTACAAGCACGACATCACCAACCTTCAAAAAAATTTAACCAAGCAGAATTGAGTAAAAGTATACAATACTCCTGTAATGGGTAGATGGAACCGAGGTGTGAAACAAATATACAAACATAGATGAGCTATTGGTAAAGTAATGCACTGTATTAAGTAAATATAGATTCAATTTCGAGTAAATTAGTAATCAACCTGGCATACGTCATCAAGCAAAAAACTTCTCCATTTCTCCTGATAGCAGATTTGGTCTTGTTTCAACCAAGGCCACAACCCACTGCAAAATGTTTGAAAAGAAAAGAAACACAAAAAGGAAAAAAATATCAGGTCACCTGAAACTGAAACAACTGTTGTAAAGAAATTACTTAATGCACACATTTCTCGAATTAGAGTTCATTCAACTTTGATTGGTAACCTAGAGCAAAATCACTGCTGAGAGAGAGAGGTTGCTGAGTGGCAGAGATAATCCAAAATTTCCAATCACTAATCTAAAATCAATTTAGCATGAACTTGGTGTCTATTTCAAGCTAACACATGGTCAACCTAACTAAAATTGAAATTACATGCATACAAAATTTAAGAAAATTAACTTATAAAAGCACCTGTCAGAGAGGTCAGAGCTTCAGGCGGGTCGGGGTCAGATGATTCGAACTCACGACAAGACAACGGGTCGGGGTCAGAGCTTCAGGCGGGTCGGCGTCAGAGACTTCTCTGTGTCGATTGCCAGAAACGGGCGGAGGAAGAGGAGGGGAGGAGGGTGCAGCGAGGGCACTTGGGGGACTGGAACACGGGGGGGGCGCCCCCTTCTCTGTACACCGCGAGGCAGTTAGGGGACTCGAGGGAGACGGGGAGAAGGGGAAGAGGAGAAAGAATGAGATTAGGAAGGGGAAGAGGCAGTCAGGGGACTCGAGGGAGACGGGGGTCGGCTGTCTTTTTTGGAGGCTAAACCTAACGCGCGGGAGTCGAAATACTGGCGGGGGTTATTTTTAGGGGTACCCTTCAGCGACCGGGCGAAATAGGTCGCTGAAAGGTGTTTTCGCCGGTCGCAGAAGGGTCGTCGCCAAAACTATTTATTTTCATTTATTTTTTTCGGAGAAAAAACTTTTTAGCGACCGGCGAATTTATTGGTCGCTAATACCGGTCGCTGATGCTCATATTTGCTGTAGTGTGTATATATATATATATATATAGAGATGGGCTATTATACATTGCAATGTATTGAGCCATCTGTGCATTACAATCTAGGCTATTGAATTTATTTCAAAAAGCGTGCAGATCAGTGATCAGATCAACTTCAAAATTTCGGAACTGGATATCTCCAGTCCTCTCTCTCTCCCCCAACCCAACATTTCTTTTTTTGTTTTTGAAAAATTGGCAGCAGCTGCAACCCAACATTTCTGAGTATCTAAAGAAAAAAAACCTAAATCGGCGTGAGACTCCCGCCCACACCTCCACGGCGGCCCCCTCCGCCACCGACCCTCCGAAGCCATCTCTCTCCCTCGACGCCGCTATATCTTGCTCAGCGGTGCTCGCTGCCACGTCAGCCTCGCGGCCACGTCAGCCTCGCGCCAAGGTTTCAAGGTCATCAGACTTTCTTCCCTCTCACTATTTCTTAAAATTTGAACAAATTTCTGCATATTTTCGAAGAAACAAAAATGCCCAAATAGCACTGATTTTGATTTTGATTTGGGTTGTCCGATCCTGTTGTTTGAAAAGATTTGTTTTTTTCAAAGCCTCTGGTTAATTATGTAATTCTAGGTAACGATTTCGAGGTAATTATAGATTCTAGTTAATTATAGATTCTGGTAACGATTTCAAAGCCTCTGGTTAATTATAGATTATGGTTAATTTTGATTTTGAGGTAACGATTTCAAGATCGCAAATTTCAATATTGCATCTTAATTTCATCTATATTGACTGTTATAATTAACAACTTGTCCTCTTTATATTTTTCACTGCTTAGAATATGGAATGGGCGGTCAGCCATCAACGCAAGGAGATGTGTATAGCTACAGCATTCTTCTGTTAGAAATGTTCACTGGAATTAGCCCCACCAATGAAAGATTAGGAGACGGTTTGAGCCTTCACAAGCATATCAAGACAGCATTTGCAGCCCGAGTCATGGACACTATTGATGCCAAATTGTTCCTGTCAGATCAGGAGACTGAGAATACATTTGTACAAGAGAACTCTCGAGAATGCTTGGTTTCGGTGATTCGATGCGGACTATTGTGCTCCAAGGAGTTGTCAAAAGAGCGCATTGCCATGAGTGATGTTGTAAAAGAGTTGAATTCAGAAGTGAGGGAGTTTTGAACATGCATGATTTGTAATAATAGCAATAGTTAATTAGGAGATTGATCTATACATATCCCATGTAATCATAGTGTAAGGTTGGAATCAAATTCAATTAATAAATAATCTTTCTTTCATAAATGCACATGGTATCTATGCCTAGTTTTTAATTTGTCAGTTTCGACTATACATCTGAGTCTAACAGTTGTTTATGGAAAGTCAAAAATGGATGAATTTCAGAGCCATTTTTGCATTCAAAAAATGGCAATTAAAAACAGGAATTAAAAAAGTACTTAGGAATATAATTTAACCAAACTGCTTTATGGGCCAATAAAGAACAATTTTGTGAATGCATAGAAACAAACTTTGCATTTTTATGATTTTTCTACAATTTATAATGGCATTTTAAAGTTCGGATTCTAAAAAAATGAAAAAACTGGTACAAAACTGCTGCTGAGTTGAAAACTTTCCTTTGTAAAACCTATGATCAAATACAGTCCCAGAAAAATATGAAATAAATCATGGTTATAGATCTCAACCTCCTAAGAATTTTGATATCAGGAACATCAAATTTGGACTGACAATTTGTTGTACACAAAATTTACAAAATAGGTTGCCAGAATTGACAAAACTGCCCCTTGCCTATAAAATTCAATACATCCGACCCTATGCTTCTGACAAGCATTTCTCTGACCATAGTAAAAATTCAATACTCTGACCCTATGCTTCACTAATTTAAACAACAGTTCATAAATTAATATCATCATCTTCTTCATCTTCACTGTTTTCTTCATCTTCACTATTTTCTTCATATTCATCTTCACTGTTTTCCTTACCCTTGTTAGGGCCTTGTGATTTTAACTTGTTTACAAAAGAAAGATATGGTTAGCAATAGATGTAAAGTAATTTTGATTTCTAACTCTAAAAAATGTATAAAATAATAATATGACCAACAAGGTGTTTAACCTTAGGGCAAGTTCTAGAATTGTGGCCGGCTTTCTTATTGCACACGCTACAAGTCCTCATATTCTTTGCATTCTGCATAGACGCGGGCACGAATCTTTTAATCTTCTTCCTCCTACCCTTACATTGTGAGTCGTGCGGGTCAAGAAACACATGTTTGTTTTGGACTTGGTCATTCCCCGACCCTTCTCCCTTGTCAGCTCCAAGGCTTGATAGAATACCTCTTTGTGTTTGCTGACCTACTATAGCAAGCAGTTTCTCTTTTCCACTTGCGATAACCTCCTTCAAACAACTAAAACCATCTGAACTAACAGCTCCTATTTTGACAAGCTCCATCCAATCTGATTTTAGAGAAGCAACCCTCAATGCTTGTAACTCCGCCGTCTCTCCCGGATCCATACCTCTCTCGCTAGCGGATCTTTTAACAATTTCATTAGCCCCTTTAGTCCATCTTTTCATAATATAATGGTCGGGTAGATGCGTCATTTTGACATGGTGCATTACTTTAATGGCATGTGGGCAAAGAATACCCTCAAACTCGTACCCTTTACAATTACACGACACCTGACAACTTTCTTTGTCGACATCAACTATGTATGACTCGGGTACATATTTCTGAATTTCTGGATCATAGGAAATGTCAACCTGATAAGACACATCTCTCTCTATTTCAGTAACAGTACCAAGTAGGCTATCTTGTACATTCTCTTTGAACAATGAGAATACTTTTCGTGTATAAACTTGACGTGCCTTGAACTCCATTTTGTATTTTGACCATAGATGCAGTATCTCATAGATAGATTTTAGATCCTCATCACTCTCTCTTTGCCAAATGCTCTCAATCATCTTCTCAATTTGCAACACAAATTGATAAACAGATTTGTGATTGTCCACCAATAACTTAAAGAGAGCATTCATACTCTCACTCCTTTGTGTAGTTGACATGTCAGCAAAAAAAGTGGCTCGAAAGTAGGCCGGCACCCATTGCGCCCGATTTTTGTACATCACTTTTAGGTAGTTATTATCAATCAAGTTGTACTTATTAACCATAGTTGTCCAACGCTTCTCAAAATCAGAAACCGTTAGGCTACGGTTGATTACAGCACGCAATTCATCATGAAACCTTGGTATTTCCTTGTAAAGCCGACCACAGTGCTCCCTTGCCTTTCTCATGACATGCCATTGACAACATCTATGGCTAGTTCTTGGAAAAACCAACTCAATCGCCTTCCTCATCGCGGAACATTGATCTGTAATAATAGCAATAGGGTGTTTGTCATACATTGCCTCTAGCCATGTTTTGAACAACCAACAAAAGTTTTCTGCAGTCTCGCATTTAAGAAGAGCCACGCCAAATAAGATTGATTGTCGGTGGTGGTTGACTCCAATAAATGGTGCGAAGGGCATATTGTACTTGTTTGTTTGGTAGGTGGTATCGAATGTCACAACATCACCAAACTCCTGATATGTTCGTCTCGCTCTACCATCAACCCAAAAAATATTTTTCACAACACCATACTCATCTGCCTCTATAGAATGAAAGAACTCAGGATCCTCCTCATGTTTCTTTTGAAAGTACATCAAAGTCGTGTGAACATCTATCCCAATCAATTTTCCATTATCCCCCGCTATCAGATTGCTTATATATTTCCTTTTGAATCGAACATTTTCTTTACCCCCATGTTCATGAGCTAAAAATTCCATGATTTGTGATGTTCCTATGTTTTGGGCACACATGTTACGAATAATTTCCTTATCATTTACCGACATGGACTTGTGGGATCGCAAATTTCTCTTCTTTGAGGGGCTCGAGATCAACTCATGGTTATGATCCTCCACAAAAACACTCACTTGCCAAATCCCACCTTTTACAATCTTCATCCTAAATGAGGCCCTACAACCCGTCATTGTCATACCCTTTAATTTCTCAGGTGTACGAGGATTGGACTCACTTCCGATTGGCATTGCTTTTTTTTTTTTGCTGCATTGAGAATCCTTCTTTAGAGCATACGTACCGCATTGATGACACGCCATGCTTATTCTTTGTTTGTGCTTGTTTGCGAACACTAAACCCCACACGACATGCATAATCATTGTACATTTTGAATGCCTCCTCTCGCGTACGGAACTCCATGCCGACATGCGGCTTAATGACATCCTTAAGCTGATCCTCCTCAACTACTAATGCTTCCATGTGGTAGGTATAGGGATCAATAATATCTTCCTGTTCCACAAAAGCAAAAGTCAATCAAACAAGGTGTCGAGTATTTTCTGACTATTAGATGACAAACAAAGTGATAATTAATTACCTCCAACTGAATTCTCTGACAATTATCATCTCCTTCCATAGGAATAAATTGTTGAGTATTTTGATCTCCATCCATAAGTTAACCTGTATTAAGATAATGAATTACTTGTGGAGTATCTTTATTTTCTTATGATAGATAATTACTTAAGAGCCTCAGTAAAAAAAAATTCAAAATGATAATAGTACGATTACTCTGATTACTTTAATAATTTAGGGGACCTGCTTTATCACATTTCTAAGTTGTTCACAGACGTGCAATTGCACCAGCATTTAATTAACCTATATAATGTCAGGAAGTAGAAGGAACAACAAAGCAATCTAATTACATTCAATATACATTCAGATTCTGATTGGATTTCAATTCACATCCTTCCCGAATTATCAAACCTTGATAAGGACCCATTCAAGATTAACCTACGCAGGTAACTAGAATTACATAATAAACCAGTGCCAGCAGGCTTTAAAAAAAAAATCTTTTCAAACAACAGGATCGGACAGCCCAAATCAAAATCCAGTAGAAAAACTAAATCCTAATCAGATGCTACTATACTAAAAATCAAAATCAGTGCTATTTGGGCATTTTTGTTTCTTCGAAAATATGCAGAAATTTGTTCAAATTTTAAGAAATAGTGAGAGGTAAGAAAGTCTGATGACCTTGAAACCTTGGCGCGAGGCTGACGTGGCCGCGAGGCTGACGTGGCAGCGAGCACCGCTGAGCAAGATATAGCGGCGTCGAGGGAGAGAGATGGCTTCGGAGGGTCGGTGGCGGAGGGGGCCGCCGTGGAGGTGTGGGCGGGAGTCTCACGCCGATTTAGATTTTTTTTTCTTTAGATACTCAGAAATGTTGGGTTGCACCGTTGCAGCTGCTGCCAATTTTTCAAAAACAAAAAAAGAAATGTTGGGTTGGGGGAGAGAGAGAGGACTGGAGATATCCAGTTCTGAAATTTTGAAGTTGATCTGATCACTGATCTGCACGCTTTTTGAAACAAATTCAACAGTCTAGATTGTAATGCACAGATGGCTCTATGCATTGCAATATATAATAGCCCATCTATATATATATATATATATATATATATATATATATGCATGCACCAAATATGATTGAATCCTAGTGGTAAACATGGAAGAATCTGTTGTGCTTTTGACAAAACTATATATGATTTAAAAGAGAATGACTTAGCTTGATATTTCAAGTGCGAGAAGATTGTTTTAATTCATATATTGATTTACTTTAATTTGGAAACTTAAACATTATTGTGCTCATTCTTATGTCCTCAGTGAAGGAGCCATACTTTCGAACTATGAAGGTCAAATACATATAGGGATCAATTATATAGAAATTTTCTACAGAAAATAGGATCACTTTTACAGTTTCTTGACATTTTGCTCTAAATTATATAAAAAATCATACATAAATATAAAAAAAATACAAAAAATAAAGGTCAATTGACCTCCATGATCCGCCACTGGATGTTCTGGAGGTGAACTCATATATATACTTTTTCATCAAATTAATTATCTTTAAAAAAAATACCTTTTAAGTCCATTCGAAATAAAATTCTTACAAATAAATATCCTGACACGGTTCATCTTAACAACAAGTACAAAAGTTTCTTTATAATCAACACCATAAATTTGGATGAATTCTTTTGTTAAAAGTCTGGTCTTACACATTTCTATGTAACGTCATTTGTGTATCTAATTTTAATTATATACGCATTTACACCCTTATAACTGAACAATAGTACTAGATAACATCTTTGTTAAGGGCTTTCGAGTTCTTCTAACAAATATGTAGTCAAGATTAGTACGGACGTTCCACCACCTTCCACATAAATATGTAGTTAAGATTAGATTTAACATCCGAGAAATACTGAAAACCGGATCATTGGTACAGTCTCAAAAACCTATAGTGAAACTATTTTTCGAAAAAAAAAAAAGACAATCATCCCCTTCTCCGGAAGAATTATATTTTTAATTTCTTAAAAAAAATCGTATCTAATAAGCTCACCCAGACTGCCTCGTTGAAATGTAGCATAAATACACAAACAAATATTTGACGGTATAAAAAACAAACACATTTAACTGTACATGTTCCCATTAATGTTGAATGCATTGCAGTTTGAAAGGAATCCGGTTCTCTACGCTTGAAAGTGCGTCAGACTCTTTCTCAACAAAACATGAGGATTGGATTCCATACATTATGTGCACGAGTGCTCCTTTCTTTCAAGCAAACATGACAAATAACATTCTTTTGTGAGTTAAATAAAAAAAATTGGCATGCTGCGATTAGAAGCCTATACAATTAAGTGCATGTACGCAAGATTTTGTTCTTTGTTTTTGAAATATTTTACTTTTTTTAATTTTAAGCAAGGGGCAAGCTGATTGCAGGGGTTAGCCCTCATTTTTTTTTTTTATTCATGTACTTGGTACTTTATTTTTTATATAGTTTATAGTGAAATTATATGAATAACATAAGAAATTGATTTTCATTCACAGAATAAAAATTTTATATAATCGATCATCATTCACATTTAAATAGGAATGATCAAAATACTTATAATTTTATTTTAATTAGTTTTTATGTAATGTGATGCTCGATTTGACATAATAACTATTAGACAATAATGATTTACTTGTAAATTTTATATTATTATTGAAAAATTATTCAATTCGATATTGCAATGTGGCCTCGTATTTTTGTGTTCTTTTTATTGAATTTCATTGTCAACAAAGTACAAAAAAATGTAGTCAAAAAATCATTTCTGCTATGAACTCTTGGCACCCACTAGATGTCCGTTATCCGCTATATATATATTTGCTATCTACTATGAAAAATTAATGCTCACCGCATAAATTTGCAATCCACTATATAAATCCCTGGATATGTCATATATATCATTGCTACTCTTTCCCGTCCTACACAGTTTTTCTCTTTTCATTTTTTGATCGCACGACTCTCTTGTATTATTATATAGAGTAGAGCTAAGGCTTTTTTAAGCTGATCAAGTGGTTTGGTGAACTTATCCCTAAAATTTATCGGAATAACTTTAAATGACGAATTCAATTTGCGAAACCTATCTACTTCATAAATTTTATGATGAATTTGGATTCAAAGTTTTTAATGTTTCGAATTAAATAAATATATATGTAGTTGAGAACCAGCTTTTGCTCTAGTGGCAAAGACAGTGCTCTCTGTGTGAGAGGTTGCAGGTTTGAAACTCGAATGGAGAATCATTTATAGATATTAAATAATTGTGTTGCTTGACCTTCAACCTTTATTCAAAAAAAAATTTAAATATACAGTCAAGCAGTTAAAAAATAATTAAAAAATTAGTGTATTAGAATTAATTTATAAATTTTATACTTCTTACCGCTTGATTTTACACTAAATTAGTTTGAAATTTTAACAACATTTTTA
>JAJGRW010000347.1:315980-332078 GCA_025461045.1 Carex parvula | reverse complement strand
CTAAACAGTTAATATATATAACAGATGTCTAGATGTATTTTTTATATTAGCTAAGAATTAAAAGTTTTTTTTTGTTTCGTTTTTTAATTATGCTTACAAAAAAAAAAAAATTATTCTCGCTACTTGCTGGGTGAGTATTTCGTAATATGATATGATGAGATTACAGTGTATTTCATTTTGAGCACAAATCACACTGTTACAGGAGCACAAAGTTTCTACCAATACCCAATTTAAGCTAAACATAAATATGAATGAGACACATAAAATTTAGGCCCACATGCAAAAGCTATCATGCAATGGGCCTGCCTCTAATTACCAAGTACTCATTAAAAGGGCCCGGCCCAACGTTTTTAATTTTTTTTTCAATAATATAAAGATTACATGTCTAAGTTAATTTCCAATTACTCGCCAAAGAGTAATTCCAAAGACCTGACTTTAAAATTATTGCATGCTCAACTGCATTAACCATTTTGTTCAATTTACCCTTGTGATGATTTATGGCGTCTATTTTTTTTTAGAATTCAATTGTTAATCATTTTTTTTTTAGAATCCAAAGAATTCAATTGTTGCACGAGCCAAGTACTATATCACTAATTTAAAAAATAACATCAAGCGAACATAAATTATAATATAAGCATAGATTTTTACGCATTAAGATAATTTGCATATTATATTTTTAAGAGTAGAACTAGGGTGTTCCTAAGTTTTAAAATTAATCGGATTGACTTCAAATGACGAATCCGAACCGTGGAAACCCGTTTACCTTACGAGTGATGCGTCTACATACAAAATTTAAAATTTTGAATTATTTTTGTATAGAGTCAAGTGGTAAAAAAAACGTTCAAAAAAATGAATGCATTAAAATTAATTTATAAACCTTCTAATTTTTGACCGCTTGACTTTACACTAAATTAATTTGAATGTGCAAATTTTTTGCATGAAGACGTATCACTTGCAAGGTAGATGAGTTTTAATTGTTCGGATTCATCATTTGAAATCAATCTAATAGGTTTTAGAGTTGAATTCACAAAGAAACTTGATAAACTTAGAAACACCCTAGTTCTACTCTATTTTTAAAGTCAGGAAGTGGTTCAGAACCTCAATTGGTTAGAAAGGACAAACAATTTCTAAAACCTCTTTTGTTTATTTAGAATTTCGAAATTGACCAGTGTGTCTAAAAATTATCTATATATTGATCCATCGGTCTAAATGCTATTATAATTAGCTTGATGGCCTCAAGCATGCTGACTCAGAATTTCTAATTTCCTGTGGGGTTTCTGATTTGACCTTCTATTATCTTTTTTGTTTTGTTTTTACTGTTAACTGTCAAGTTAAGTCGTTCAATAATGTACGAAAATCAATAATAATTATTTTAAATTATACTGGCCTGAAAAAAATGTAAAATTTAGAGTGGGCACAATTTGGAATAGTATATTTTTAAAATGATAGTTCAAATACCTCATGCCTTTCATTTTTTCATGCCTTATTATGCCTCATATTTATATTTTCGTTTTCAAAATTATACATGGAGACCTAATTTTATATTTTTTCAAGTTTGATTACAAATTTTTAGATAAGTACAAAATAATTGTTTTTTGGATGGTCCAAAAAAAAATGATTTTGTACCTATCTAAAAAAATAGTAAAAAAGTTCAAACAAAAATTTGAATTTTGCTCTCCAAGCACATTTTTATATGGTTATCATATTGAGCGGTTCGGATTGATCAATTGAACTTTGAAAATGGATATATAGGATGTAAGGAACATTAAAGCATGAAAGACATGAGGCAATTTAAACCCTCAACATTTTTTAATCTGTACTGGTCTAATTATTTTTCTGCCCAGTAATAATTATTTATAAATGTCAAACATAATTCATATATATATATGATAGTACTGGCAAAAAAAATTAAATTCGTTGACTTTCAGGTTTAATGTCTATCATATCTAAATTGTATTATATTTATATTTTTGTCAATTAATTTATAATTATTTTAGGAATATCACTAACAAATAATTTGCAAATAACCTCTTGATTTGAAAATAATTATTTTTCAATTTAAAAAATAATAACTCATTCTATATATTTTTGTCAAATGATTCCACTTCTAATTTGAACAAAACTTGTCTAATTGGAAAATAATTATCTCTATATTTGTTTTGTTATTGACTTAACTAAATAGGTTAACAGTTAAAAAAAGCTCGTCCAGGTTGATTCATCATTGGCTGCATAACAAAAAATAAATCTGGGAGAATGAATCATTCGGCCATTCCGCATTACCATTGGGCGGCCCTGGAGCCGCAGGGGCATTGTACGGCCCACAATATTTGGGCCGCAGATCAGCAGTGTACGTAAGAATATCTCCAATAATCCAGCGCTGCTGGAGTGAAAGAATTCTAGTACCTATAAAATTATTGGTACACCTGGTCTTTCATAAACCGTGTGTAAGATACCCACTATATTTTAGCTTACATTCTGTTCAATATTGTACCCTGTCTATACAATTTTCACTCTACCCAGAGACTTTTCGCTTAGTCGTCGGAGTCTGGGTTCTATGTTCCATATTCCTTGCAAGGTTCATGTGTCATTCTACTGAATTACTTAAACGAAATGATAGGGCCCAGTGTCAGAGAAGTTCAACAGAGTATATGTAACAGAATATCATAAGAGTGTCGTCCCCACGGTCACCTTTAATGTGTATCTGAAATTTGTTGTGTTTTTTCTTAGCCGTTGGATGAGAGATACCGAGGGATTTGAACGGTTCTGACAAGGAGAGGAACCAGTGGGGCCCAACAAGCAGGGATTATACGGACGTTGATGGAGCCGTGTGAGTTGGGTTGCAGTTGAAAAATATAAATGGAGTGGTCTTTGGTTCAGTCAACAAAGGCGGTATTTTGTTTGAAAAGTCAAACCATTCTTTTCACTTTAGCCCTTTAAATTTTGTATTTTAGATATAGTAGTATCAATAATTGCAAATTCAGTGGCTGCTGAGAGTCCTACTGGACTGCTGGCTTGCTGCTTGAATGGAAAATCAAGTGTTGATTTGGTCGCTGTTTTTGACTAATTATAGTATTAAGACCTCACTTAACAGAGTCAAAATCACCATTTTTTTTTGCAATGTACCCTTTTTCCTTTCTTTTGAAATTTATGTTTTTTCTTGCAGGAAAATTCCGAATTCCGTGTGACAAGCGAACATAGAGGTGAGAACTCCTCAGACCGTATCTGACCAAGCAATTTCACAGAAGAGAAGAATCAAAGAAAAAGCGGAGGAAAACAAATACTGTGCAGGAGGGAGCGAACGCGTATCCTCTGCATTAACTCAAAAAGGAATTTTTGAGTTAATGAATTTGAACCGTTTGATTTTAAACGGAGCCAATTTGATTTCTGACTATAACTTAGAAAGATTTTTAATATTCGTGTAGATCTAATTCGCACGAATCTTAAAATAGATCGGATGGTTGAAATTCATTAACTCAAAAGATTCCCTTTTGAGTTAATGCAGATGATACAAATTCGAAGGGAGCAGAGGTAAGAGCCGTGTTCACTTTAGCGAAAACATTATTAGAATATAAGTAGAGTATTGTTAAAATGCACAATTGGTTTTGTGCTCCAATCATGCTCCATATCCTTATTTTTATTTTCAAAGTCCGAATAGTTGATCCGAACCATTCACCATGATCTTTGTATTAAAATGTGCTTGGAGATTAAATTTTATATTTTTTGGAATTTTTTACTAACTTTTTAGATAGGTACAAAATCACTGTTTTAAGAAGGTTCTGGACCATCCAAAACAGTGATTTTGTACCTATCTAAAAAAATAGTAAAAGATTTCAAAAAGTATAAAATTTTGTATTATATTGAGCGGTTCGGATCTATTGTTCGAACTTTGAAAACGGAGAAAAAAAACATGGAGCATGATTGGAGCACAAAACCAATAGTGCATTTTAACCCTGCTCATATAGAGTATATAAGTAATAGAATATAAGATTACTGTTAAGAAAGAAACGAACGTCCTCATCACCTTCCTTCCCCTTCTCTTCCCCTTCCTATGCGCGTTGAGTTCTGAAACACAACCTAAATCTCCGAGCTTTTAAGCTATATCACATGTTAAAATTTTTTTAAATTATGTGAAAGGTTTAGCAATCTCTAATATATACATAAATCCGCTCCTAATTATCTCTTCTCTCTCTTGCTCAATTGCTCTCGTCTCGCCTCCAAAATTAAACCTCATGCCAAGAGTAGAGGAGAGGGGACACAATGGAAATTTAGTCTCTTGTGATTTAATAAAAATTATAAATTTTTAATAAATTTTTATAATTTACTTTCCTTATTAATAAAATATTTGTTTTAATAGAATAATAAATATATATGTCTTGTTCTTGTTGAAGTGCTAACTAAAATTTTCAAAAAGTCACATCACATTTTATTGTCAAACGACATCTTTACAAATTTTCTGAGATGAACTGAAATTGTTCTAATAACTTAATGGGTATTGGGTAACATTTTTTTTTCATCATATGACTATTATTTAATTAACATTTAAAATTAAACATTTTATTTTATTATGGTTCCCCCGGATCTGTATCCTCCCAGGTACCTGACTCAAGACAATTGCAAAGAACAACCCATATTTACTCTCAGCCTGTACCTATTCGGGATAGCGCAGGGGCCCAGTATTAATTGTGCTTTGATATTCGTGTCAAGTTAAAAGGACAATTCTAGACCATCCATTTCAATTGTACTCAGTCAAGTAACCTGAGGTGATGTGAATTCCCCCCCCACCCCAAATTTCATTTCCGACTCTACCCCTCAATCCCGGAAACAATTGAAATAATTGGCAGCTCGTTGTCAAAGCTTATTGATAGCCATTATTCTTCAAAAAAAACTAACAGATTGGAACTTAATTTGCTAAAATTAGGGTAAAAAAGAATATGTGAGGCTTCCAATACCTATGTTCATGCCTATTTTCTATAACAACTGTAAAATAAAAAAAATTATTGGTGACCCCAAAAATATATACCATTTACATGTACCTACCAATAGTTATCATTATTTTACAAAAAAAATTTGTATGGTTCAAGTAGTTTATACAAAATATATTAAGCTATCTAAATGTCCAATAATAATTTAATTCAACCAAGCACCAATAAAGACAATTAAACAAACAAAAACTAAAATAAGAAAAAAAAAGTTTATAAAGTCTCCAACCCATCCTTATAAAAACAAAAAGAAAAAGAATATTTACATATTCTGAAAACAAAACAAAAAAGACATGAAGAACACATCTCTTCCCCTTTACATCTTTGTATCTACTCTGGTTTTTTTCATTGCACTACCTATTACAATGACTCAAGAGGTGAAACCTTACATGGTGTACATGCGCCACCCAACCGACGGCATGGACTCGAACGCGTTCCAAATCGCCGCTCTATCTAAGGTTCTTGGCAGGTTTGTTATAGCCTTTCCATCCACAATTTTTATGAACTTAAATTGTTAATTTCCTTAATTTTTTCATTCTCTTAATTTTCTAATGCCATTGAAGTTTTGAAATGTGCTTATTCAATATGACACAATGTGTAAATTTTGATCCAATTCAAAATTGTTTGGTCACTAATAAAATTGTTTGATCATTTTAGCAATATAATATAATATAATATAATTAACCTTGATAGATGACCCATATTGATATGGATCCTATTGAAATGAGTTAATGACACATCTACAATTTTTTTTAATTGGGATAACTTTTGATTAGCATATGAAAAAGTAATTATATGAAAGGGATGTAAAAACCGCTAGCAATGCTAGGATTTGGTGCTGGAGGGTGACGTGGCATCGTGCTATTGGTGGACTGAGTGATTATTAACATGACTTAATAAAGATTTTTTTTATTTTTTTATATATGAAATGGAATTTCCTGACACAATTTTATTTGACAATCATGACCATAAACACAAGAATAGGGGTGTTCATTGGGTCCGGTTTAGTCGGTTTTGAACCGAACCGAATTAGTTTGGACCAAACGGTTCGGTTTGTTCGGTTTAATGGTTCGGTTCGGTTTGTTTTTTAAAACCGAATTATAATTTCAGTTCGGTTTGGTTTGAAAATTTTCAAAACCGAAATAACCGAACCGACCGAACTTTTATATTTTATGAATTTGGTCCGGACCATCCCGGTTATTTCTTAGTACCCCGGTTTATTTCTTAATCAATTGCTTTAAATACTTCGGTTTATTTCTTAGTTCTCCGGTTTATTTCTTAATACCCCAGTTTATTTCTTAATATACTTCGGTTTATTATTAATCAATTGCTTTAAATAAAAAAATTAATATATTTTGGTTTGAACCGAACAAACCGAACAAACCGAAATAAAACTTTGGTTCAGTTCGGTTCAGTTGGAATGCTAAATCGGTTCGGTTCGGTTCTATTTTAGAAACCGAATTATTACTTTGATGTGTAGTTCGGTTCGGTTACACCCCTAGATCCATATATCACTATGACAAGAACTAGTCACATTTTACAAATTTTAAATTATTAATTGTTATATTCTACATTCCCTTAAAAGATTATTTCTTATTGGTATATAACATGTGAAATTCTTCATATATTTTGAAGATCATATTTTGACATTTGTTCTTGTATTTGATACATAAAATTTTAAACTTGTTTATTTTTTAATTTTTCAAGTGAGGAGGCTGCCAGGAAGGCTATAGTTTATCACTATACAGATGTTGTAAGCGGGTTCTCTGCAAATTTGACTCCAGAACAAGCTGAGGAACTCAAAAGTAAGTTTCAAACATCCTTTGAATTGTTTCAAATTTAAAATGATTTTCTTTTATGGCACATTTAAGTAGTAGTGAGAATTGAGGTCAACATATATGATTGTTTGATTATGATTTGTTGTAAAAATAATTTAAACTATTGATGAAATTATAAAACTTAATATATGATACATACATATATTATATGAGAGGGATCAAGTTACAACAATTTTGAGTTACAACAAAGTTACAACAACGATTTTCTACATTTTGAAATTTCAAATTATTGATTCAAACCATTCAACATAATCTCTACAATAAAATATGCTTCAAAATCAAATTTTACATTTTTTTGAAATTATTTATTATTTATTAAGTATTTTACAAAAACTAGTCAAATTCAGACCATTGAATTTTGTATCCATCTTAATAAATAGTAAAAAATTCAAAAAATGTAAATTTGATCTGGAAGCACATTTTATTGTGGAGATCATGTTGAACGGTTTGGATCGACGATTTCGAATTTCAAAATGTAGAAAATCGTTGTTGTAACTCAAAATTGTTGTAACTTGATCCCTCCTCATATTATATATGTTTCTAAAAAATGAGAAGGGATCTAGTTACAACAATTTTGAGTTACAACAAAGTTACCACAACCATTATTTAGATTTTCAAAGTCCAAATCGTCGATCCAAACTGTTGAACATGATCTCCACAATAAAATGTGTTTCCAGATCAAATTTTATATTTTTTTGAATTTTTTTACTATTATTAAGATGGGTACAAAATTCAATGGTCTGAATTTGACTAGTTTTTGTAAAATACTTAATAAATAGTAAAAAAATTCAAAAAAATTTAAAATTTGATCTGCAAGCACATTTTATTGTGGAGATCATGTTCAACGGTTTGGATCGACGAATTGGATTTTGAAAATCTAAATAATGGTTGTGGTAACTCAAAATTGTTGTAACTAGATCCCTCCTCCTAAAAAATAATGTGATTTGGCGTATGTTCTCCCATACATCAAGGATTTAAAATTTCAACGAAATCAAAGGTTCTTAATGCATCATTAAACAATATTTTTTGCATGAATTATATTGTTGAGCTATCTATTTGTTCAATAATGTACTTATATATTTTCTTTTTTAATTTTATTTGAAAAATCATTTGTAAAGATTGTAATAATAATGATAAATCAAAATTAAACAGAAAGACAAATGCTGCTTATGTCTCAAATAATTTTCTCTATTCCTGTTATTATATACTATTATTAGGATGCACTTAGAAATGTAGAACTATATATGCTATGAAAATAGGGTAGAACTAGGGTGCCCTTGAGTTCACCAAGTCCTTGGTGAACTCAAGTCTAAAACCCATCGGATCGGCTTCAAACGATGAATCCGAACTTGAAATCCGTCTACCTTACGAGTGATGCGTTTACATGCAAAAATTTTAAATTTTGAAATTAATTTTGCATAGAGTCAAGTGGTCAAAATCGTCAAAAAATGAATGCATTAAAATTTATTTATTAACCTTCTAATTTTGACCGCTTGACTTCATCCTAAATTAATTCGAAAGTATATTTCACATGTATACGCATCACTTGTAAGGTAGACGGGTTTCAACGGTTCGGATTCGTCGTTTGAAGCCGATCCGATGGGTTTTAGACTTGAGTTCACCAAGGGACTTGGTGAACTTAAGAACACCCTAGTTCTACCCCATACATATATTATGTTTCTAAAAAATAATGTGATTTGGCGTATGTTCTCCCATACATCAAGGATTTAAAATTTCAACGATTCAAAATTAAAGGTTCTTAATGCATTAAACAATAATTTTTGCATGAATTATATTGTTGAGCTATCTATTTGTTCAATAATGTACTTATATTATTTCTTTTTAATTTTATTTGAAAAATCATTTGTAAAGATTGTAATAATAATGATAAATCAAAATTAAACAGAAAGACAAATGCAGCTATGTCTCAAATAATTTTCTCTATTCCTGTTATTATATACTATTATTAGGATGCACTTAGAAATGTAGAACTATATATGCTATGAAAATAATATATATATATATTTTTTTGGCAGAGATACCTGAAGTCACAAGTGTTAAACCTAGTGAGCCTTACAAGCTCTCTGATCCATTCCACCAGTTCTAAGCTGTTGCTTTTATTAAACATGTAATCATTTTGTGTAAGTGTTGTTTTGAGGGTTGTTTAATTAACAATTTATTGTAATTTAGTCCTGAAATTTTTATGAGTATATATCTCATGTTTTATTTTATTGGTAAGATTACAAAATATTCAATAGCATATCAGAAATTTGTGTAGTATCTAAATTGGTTTTTATTTATATATTTAAGTAGTATTGAAATTGTTCAATGAGTATTCATGAAAGTTTATTGAATTGACCAGACTTGAAGAATTTAAAAAATAAAGTTCAATTACCAGAAAGTAACAGCAATTTTACAGGTTACAATCACTTCCAACAAATTGCTCCATTTTCTTGAAGTTTGTTTAGTTTCTGTATTTAAATGCACTATGGATAATATAAATGGGTGTAAATTAGCAATGCTATCTATGTCAATTTTTTTTTTAAAGAGAGATTAAAGTCAAACCTTCTAAATTTCAATGTTCATAGGAACTCCTCTGAATTTCAAACCTGCGTCCTCCCACATGGAAATCATTGCAATTTACCAATAGACCAAATACTAGTTCTTATCTATGTCTAGTTTTAATTAAGAAAAGTTGATGAATAAGTTGAATTAATCTACAAAATTGGTTAATTGAGGCTTAAGTACAATCTCAGATGGAGATTGAGTTTTTTTTTTTTTTGTTTGCAATGAATCCATTTTCTTTCAGGATAATTATTTTGCATCCGGAATAATTGTTGTTCCATTTTTCTTTTGCAAGGTCAGTACCAGAGCGCTTATGTAAACATCTAAAAATAATTAATCCCTCTAATCACCATATTGAGAGCTAATCTCTTTGCTTATATTTGTGCACAATTTTTTTGTACTTAAGTAGAGAAAAATAAGATGTTTTATTTTTCACTCGAGTTGTCAAAAAATAAAAACTTATGACAACTTATAAGATGGAGTAAGAATTGAGTTACAACAAAACAAATTAAATCACCCGTAAAGGTGAATTAATTTATTCAGCGTGTGAAATATGCCGTAATTATTTCCATATTTTCATCTTCTCCTTTATCAATTTTTAAAATCATAATTCAAGTAACAAGTTCCAATCAAAATAAAATAATTTACGCCACCTTAACTTAAAAGTAAGCAACTTAATTCTTTTTAATTTTAAATAATAATCAAACATGACCATAAAAATAAATAATGAAGGAGAAGTAATAAAGATTTCATTTTGACAATTACTCACCATTTAACTTGTAATACTATATATTCATTTAGACAGTTTGTTTCGAGAACGGAGTAGGTACGATGCCCATCGGACCTACTTTTAGGTTCAACGAGCATAATGGCCGTCTGATCCAATTTAAGATTTGTGCGCACGAAAATTGAAACGGATGCGCACGAAGTTTAAAGCATTCTGCACGAATCTTAAAACAAATCGACGGTGATTAAACCCATCGAACCAGAGTAGGTCCGATGCCCATCGGACCTACTCTCAAGTGGTTTGTTTCACCCATTGATGGATTCAAAGTATTGACTTAAGACAAGATGATAAATAATGTATGCTGGATGCATCTCAAACTCTCAATCATAGCACTGTTCTTATCAATGCATAGTACCGTTGGGATTAATTAGCTAGAAAACAACAAACAAAAGGAAACACAGCAGCAGCTCAGCCTGGCCCCGGAGCCTGTAAAATTTTAATTTCTACCATGTGCGCCTGAATCAGCGCAGGGATTTGAATTGATGTCGGTTTGTTGTAACACCATTAATTACAATAGATATTTATTTTGTGTTGTTTCTGGTTTAGTTTAGAAAAACCTTTATGTGTGTGAGTGTGTCATTATCCTATTAGTATTTGTTGAAAAAAAATTGTGTATTTGTTCAAGTAATTAGTTTGTAGATAATATAGAATCTGGCTAGTATGACATCAGTGTCATTTCAGCCTATATAACACCAACTCTAAAATTTATTGAATCGACATTAAACGGTGAATCTAAACTGTTCAAACTGATATATTTCATTAGCTATATATGCGTTTACATGCAAAATTTATAATTTTTCGAATTTATTTAGTATCAAGTCAAGCATTTTTCGAACATATTTAGTATCAGATCAAATGTGTGACTTTTTAACTTAATTTTAATGCATTCATTTTTCAATATTTTTAGCCACTTGATTTGATACTAAAATAACTAGAAAATATAAAATTTTTGCATGTAAACGTACACATCACTCATAAAGTAAATCGTTTTGAACGGTTTGAATTAGTCGTTTGAAATCTATCTGATCAATTTTTTGTAGTTTGTGTCATATAACACCGATATCATATTAGCTACACTCGATAATATATGATACTTATTACTATCAAGGCCTCTGATTATAGAAGAAAAATTTGACCAAGACACAATAAAACAAAATTATTTGTTACCAAATAATTCAACGTTGTTCACCAATCACCATGCTTCTAAATGCTGAACAACCAACCATTATCATTTGGTGTAGAATGACTGGAAAAGAAAAATATGCCATTTGGTGTAGAACAACCAACCAACCATTATCCATTCTACAACCGGATCAGGACAAAACACAACAGTACCCAAATTTTTTTCTTTTAATGTACACATGAATTACCGTGTACTGAGTCACTGACGCTGTACCTTTATAATTTGTTACCTACGATGTTTAGTTTGTGCATGCCACAGAGAATCTGATCGCCAATAATGTTGTTTGAACTGTAACTTCATTGCTTGTTCATCTCTTTCGCTACCTTTACTGTTTTTCACTCTGTTTCTCAGATCTCAAATCTCTCTCAAACAATCTCTCTTGTGATAATCGACTTCCTTTGATTTCGAACTTGTTTTATCTTGGAATCTCAATTTCTCAATTCACCTTTCATTCAACAACCTACTACAAATTGTTAGTTCTCAAAAAAAAAAAAAAAAAAAAAAAACCACAAACTTCATCTCTTTTGCTATCTTTACTGTCTTCACTCTGTTTCTCACATCTCAATCTCTCTTGTTAATTAACCGATATTTTTCCTCTTGAAATCTCAATTTCTCTATTCATCTTTCATTCGACAATCTACTACAAATTGTTAGTGTATTTTTTTCTGGTTCTGTACACAACAACCCTGCTACTTAGAAAAAAAAAACAGAGAGATAGTAAGTCAGAGGAAGCAAATCTCGATGGAGTTAGCTCTTTCAACCGTTGGTGGATGGTTCGGGTCTGCTATCATTAAAAAACTAGTCGAAACCGGCTATTTGTACTTGGGAAAGCGTATGCTACCTGCCGATACTGAATCCCAGCTAAGTAGCCTGAAAGCAGCTCTTCCCAAGATCAAAGCTGTCATGGGTGTTGCCGAGGTGCTAAAATTCAAGCACCCGAATTCAGGGGTGAATGAATGGCTGGAGCAATTCAAAGAAGCTTTCTTAGCAGCTGAAGATGTGCTTGACGAACTCAAGTACCGGGAGCTGGAAGACATGGTGAAAAATCGAGAATCAGGTGAGTGGATCTTCCTCTTCAGGTTATATGAAGAAAAAATTTTGCTCGGTCAAGAAAAAATTTAGTGGTTATTCCAATAGTAAAGATATATTGAAGAGGCTGAGGGGGGCTGTGAAAAAGTTAGATCGGGCTGCCAGAGATGTCGGCCCTTTCTTCGAATTTGCAATTGCAGTAGAGAAACCCAATAATGAGCCAGTTTACACTTCTAGTCAAGAAACTATATCCTTTTAACCGAAAGCAAAGTGTTTGGCCGTGAGAATGAGATAGCCATCATAAATGAATGGTTAAAGAAACCAGCATCTCAGGGAAATATCTCTGCCTTTTGTATTGTGGGGGCGGGTGGATTAGGGAAGACCACTCTTGCGCAGTTAATCTTTGAGGAAATTAACAGAGAGAACCATTTTGAAAAAACAATTGGGTTTGTATTTCAACAAGCTTTAGTGTAAAAGATATAACAAGAAAAATCCTCGAAGGCCTTGGTGAGAAAACCCATAATGGTGAGTCATTAAATGGCCTATTGAATAGCTTGGAGGAGAGGATCCTTTCAAAGAAAGTTTTTCTCATTCTAGATGATGCTTGGAATGACAATAACAGGGGTGATTGGGAAAAATTGGTTGCACCCTTAAAAAATGTACAACAAGGAAGTAAAATTTTACTCACCACTAGAATGAAATCAGTGGCTGACATGTTTGCTCATGTGCTAAATGGTGAACGAGAAAATCTAGAGTTAAAAGGCTTGGAACAGCAAGAGTTGTTAGAGCTGTTCAATAAGTATGCATTTTACGGTTATAACCCTGACTATCATACAGATTTGCAAAAGATCGGAAACAATATTGTAAAGAACTCCGAGGTAGCCCCCTTGCAGCAAAGGTGATTGGAGGTTTGCTGAATGCATCCATGGATATCTCTTACTGGGAAAGAATTTTGAACCATGATTCGCTGATCAACTCAGAGAAAGCTACGGATGTGTTAAATGTGCTGAAATTGAGCTATTACCATCTACCATCACATTTGCAAGAATGCTTTAGATTTTGCTGCATATTTCCTCAAGATTATAAGTTCGGCAAAGATGAGTTGATCAAAATGTGGATGGCCTCTGGATTTATTCATGGAAAAGAAAGACCTGAAGATATCGCAGAGGACTATTGAATCACCTTTTTAGAAAATCTTTCTTTGAAAAATCTTTCGAGTTTGAGTCTGAGAGGTATGTTATGCATGATTTGATGCATGATCTGGCTCAGAATGTATCGGAAGGAGAATGTTGCAGAGTAGAACCAAATGGTGACTCTGATGATATACCTTTAACTGCACAACATGTCGCTGTTCCAGAAAGTAAAATTGAAAGGATATTCAATCTTAGAAATTTACGCACCTTGGTAATAACCTTGATTGGAGATCGATTTGTTCCCCCAAATGGTTCACTTAAGAAAACTTTGCGTTTATTGGTCATACAAGGAGAAGGTGCTCAAGGTAGATGTGAACTGCCGGAGGAGATTGGTAGTTTGTTGCATCTTCGCTTTCTAAAGGTCAACCTATGTACGAATCAACAATCATATAGATATTTGCTTCATAATTCACTTTATAAGCTTTACCATCTTCAAGTGCTAGAAATGACCAATTGGAGTGGAGATTCAGATTATGAGGGTATTGAAACAACTGGAATTACCAATCTTGTTAGTTTACGCTATATGAACCTTCCCAACGAGGTAATGCAAAAAATTCACGGAGTGCACAAGTTGACCTCTCTACAAGAGTTACATTTTTTTGTTGGACGGGAGAGTGGTCAGCATATAGATGAACTAGAGATGCTAAACAATCTCCGATACCTTTCTATTCTGAAAATTGAGAATGTAGTGGATCCACTTGAAGCTACAAATGCAAACCTATCCAAAAAGGAAAGTCTTATATCACTATCCCTATATTGGAATGAAGGGAGCAATTATCATGACCCTGAGCAAGTCATTGATAACCTCCGACCCAATCCAAATCTCAAGGAATTGACCATTTGGGATTATACAGGCCACAGGTCTCCAGTTTGGACAAGTGATTGTGTTTTTCCATCTTTGGAACGGCTATATTGCTTCTGCATGCCAAAATGGGAATCCTGGGCGGGACCACATATTTGTTATGGCTTTCCAAATCTAAAAGAACTTAAAATACGAGACTGCCCAAACCTGGCCAATATACCGACCATTCCTTTTTCTCTTTTCGAATTTGAAGTACGTAGAGTGGGGCTTAATTCCCTTCCAGATATGCACCACAGTTCTAGCATTACAGATGAAGCACCATCATGTATGAAATCATCGCTTAGAAGAGTAGAGATTACCGAATGTCCCAAATTAATATCATTGAATGGATTTCTGCAGCAAAAAAACCTAGATTTACAATCTGTTGAGGAACTAACCATCAGATACTGTGAGAATTTGGTTCAGTTACCAACCGGTGCATTTGGGAACTTTGTGTCACTAAAACACTTAGTTATAGAGGGAAACCCAAAGCTGGTAACAGTTGATAACCAGAGCATCTTGCTACCTGCGAAACTGGAATATCTTGAAATGGGAAACTGTGGTGAACTTGATGTGCCATTGCTAGAGTCAGCATCACAGCTCTCAAACACTTGCTAAGCTTGTTATTGAAAACAGTGCAAATATTACTTGTATCCCTTCCTCTGAAAATGCATTTACATCGCTCAGAGAACTGGTAATCTATGGATGCAACAAGCTCATTGAAATTTCATCTATGCCACAAGCACATACTGTCAACCAGGAAACAACTTGGTCTCTTTAAAGATCAGTTCTCTATATACTGATCACCTCTGTCTCCTTCTTATTGAGCCACTAGATGCCTAAGGATTTGTTATGGATCTGTCAGTGGGCAAGTGGGTGTCAGGGATGGAGGTCCCTGCCAGAGCAATGGGTGTCTACAAAACAGTAGGACCCTCACAGACATTGGATATCCTGGGATGCCAGCTCGCTGCGGGCATTGCCTGGTACAATGGTGATGCCTCACTCCCCTTCCAGAACTTCGCAGTGCCAAAAGCTACATTTGCTGGAAGAACTCCCAGAGTTGCCTAACTTCGCTGATTATAAGGACATTCGTCCGCAACCGAAAGCTCCTTGACTCCTATTTCAACCCTCATCGTAAGTGGTGATTATGATGATATTTCCTGCCTAGTTTTTGTTTTGGTTCCGGGTGTCTCTATGTTATTTCAAGTTGTGGAAGTCCTCTCAATCGCTCGTGCAATTGGATTAGTTCTCATTTGTCAACCGTTGGTCTTTGTGTAACTCAATAACGCAATATCTAGTTGCTTTTTTTATTCAATTTAGATAGCATTTGAGTTGAGTTTCTTGCAAATAAATCTCTCAAGCTGTTGTATTTAAAAACTAAAATTTTTGTCTACAATTATATAATGCTCTCTCCATATATTAATTGCTTGCAATAAATCATTAGTATTTTGGACCCGAACAAAATTTGCTCAGCCAAAAACCCTTTACTGGTAGATATAGTTGAGCTATCACGTTGTTTGTGATTACTCCTCCAATCTTTGACGCTGTTAACTAAATGTATTTAATTCGAATTTAGCTTAATTTTTTGGTGTACATTGTACTAAATTTACTGGGCTTTTTTTTCAATTTTTTATTGAGTAGACCAATTTATGTTTCAGCAAAATTATCTGGCACTTGATTAAG
>JAJGRW010000347.1:141336-308390 GCA_025461045.1 Carex parvula | reverse complement strand
AATGGTTTCTATGCATGTCACGTTTGTGATTTTTATAAAAGTTTAGAAGCAAAAATAATTTATTAGACTGTTCTAATTTTTTTCGTTAACAAATTTAAACCTAGATGAAGCTACTTTGTTCATAAAAAGGGTAACAAGTATAGTGTGTTATTTGTTTTAGTTTTCAAATTTTCTTGTTTTCAGTCTTTTCTTAGCAAAGTTCCACAAAATTCTCAAATTGCAACCAAATTGAAATTGAGGACGTAGAAAACACACTATGTTTGGTGGATATTAATCACTAGAAGTTCATTGCGTAAGGTCATATTTAGGATTTAATTTTGTTGTACTTTGTTTGAGTTGACTTCAGATCGTTTTAAAAAAACAACATGATTGAAAAAGGAATCAGCGTGAGAATACAACAACTTCATGTAATGACCTTATGTTCTTCTACCTTTATGATCTCCTCATGAGAATACAACAACTGATCCCCATTTTGGAATATGGCACTTGTATTCTGGTACTAAGTGAATTTAACTGGTATGGGATGTATGCTAAAATCTGAGGTATTGTCAGAAGAAATTTAATTAAGAATCACTGAAGATGCCATTAGAAATTACACAAACTTCCAAATGCAATGTCTGGTACACTATCAAAATGACTAAAAAATTGATAGGTATGAATGTTAATGACGGTCGTGGAAGCGTTCAAGTAGTAATTTCATCAAATAACTTGTGGGTATACACCAATACCCGACCAAATGGAGAAAAATAGAACTCACAAAAGAAGCCAACCACAACAAAAAATCAAGCACGAAAAATAAAAGAGAGAAAATTTTACGTGAAAACCCTTGCGGGAGAAAACCACGGGAGCACAATACAAAATCACTATATCAAGGGGTCTTTACAATACAAAAAAAAGAATCAAACCAATAACACTCTCTCACACTCTCTTATAATATTATACACTAATTTCAGATTAACTAATGTATTTTGGTGGGATTGAAACAAGAGAGCAAACCCTAGACAAAGTTTGGAGAAGAGGCTTCTTTCTTCTAAGAGAGAGACCGACTTCTATCTTTTTTTCTCTCTGATTTCCTTTTCTATCTGAAGCTTATTTTTTTTGCTTTGTGATATTCAACACTAAAAAGTGAAACCTGAATAAATAATCATGTCACTTAATAAATTTGTCAGAGCACTGAAAAATGATAGAGCACATAAATTCTGGTAATATGGTTTAACCGTAAAAGATATCCTTAATCAAGTGCCAGATATTTAGCAGAGAAGGAAAAATCGGCCGTTTCGGACCGGAATAGGCAGATTCGCATCGGAATCGGACTGTACAGATTAGATTTCTGACCAAGTCAAATGGTTATTCGAATTCAACATGCATAATTCAACTATATGAAAAATAAATGCACACAAAACGATAAGTAATAATTTTACAAAGTCCAGAAAACCCGCACCTGTAGTCGTGGGACAGTTCACTGTTGTCTCTACGTCTCTCCCTACTTCGACACCCAAATCTAGACCACGAAACATGATTTCTAATTAATATTTATACACATTTATCATTGAACAAAATTATATCTATTAAGATTATAACTAGGCTTCTCTATAATAAAAATAACTTCGGGGTCTTCGGTGAAATTTTCCATTTCAATATATACTGAATAAAATTCCAGAATTAATATAATTATTTATAATTAATATATATATCTAATTATATGATCTCAAATAAATACCAAACTCGATAAAGTAAAGTTTTCAGATTTTAAATATAATTACAAAAATTCTTAATAATAAATAAATTTCAGATTATAGTATAATTAAAGAATGCTTACTAATAACATTAAATTTCAGATTATAATATGACTAAAGAAATTCTTACCAATAATCTAAGTTTTCATATTATAATATAAAAGAAATAAATTTTCAGATTATACTTGAAAGGAAGACAATCATAAATTCCTACAATCTATGAACAATACATTATTCTAATCAACATCTACTTATGGTATTGTAATTGCTAAAACTTAAGCAACAACTATAAATAATAGATCATGATTTTAGTGTACCTTTAAAGCAAAAACTGGGTTTCTTCTCGGCTCGGTTGTTAAGGAACAGAGAGAGATGGTGGGGCAAGTAATTGAGAGAATTTCAATTAAAATATGGAGTAACGGTTTTGAAATCACATTAGAGGGAGGAGAGTAATTAAAATGAAGAGGGATGGGTGGTTTAATTTATAGGGGTGATTTTGCACCAGGGGATGCGTATTTCAAACAGAGGGGAAGGAATCGGGATTTTAATAAAAATTAGTGTGAGCGGGAAGCAAAGATTTAGAAGCAGGGGATATTGTGAGGGTTAGTTAATTTTGCGTTGGTTATTTTGATAGGGAGTGAGATATGGGCTACTGAATCTAATTGGGCTGAATCGAGCTCTGTTGATATGTAAATCAATTTCATTTATATCATGGCTTACTTATTAAGTTAATTAAAACTGAAATTTAAATTGGATCGTTTCTCATGTCAATTCTCTCAATCTACGTGGCGTTACATCCTTATATATGTATGTTAACGTATACGAATATCACTCAGAGTATATTCAAGATTCCTAGTTTGTATTCTTATTAAATTAAGATATTTAAATACGAAAGGAACAAAGGTTGCGAAAGGAATTTTCATTGTACCTTAATTAATATAGTATTTTCAGTACGTGGTATTACAACTTCTTTGGACATTGATCACACCTATACAACAGCAATGTGGCATGTACTTGCTGGTGGGGTCCATGTTTGTGTCAAATTTAATTGAACAAATCAAGAACACAAAACTCCCATGAATCTCCCTTCCTGGCCTCCCTTATTTTTTATATCACATAATTGTTTTCTTACATACTACGTACCCTCTCTGTATAGAGAGTATTTTATATCTATCATAGGGCTTACAGCTCACCTCTATTGTCTTAGAAACAAATCATAATTCAATCTAAACTTGGAAGTAAATTACACACCTATTAATTATGACAAATAAAGGAAATGCAGAATATTTTTGTCCAGCCGTATAAACCAAGAATATATGTTGCCAAGAATCTATGCTGCCTTCTTTCTTCATTTTCTTCTGGATCGGATGTGAATGCTTGTAACTTCAACAGTTTGTGTTTGCGTGAGTCATCTACAAGAAGTTACACAAAGACCAACGGTTGCAAATGAGAACTTAATCAATTGCAAGAGCCATTGAGAGGATTCAAAACTTGAAATAACATAGAGCATGGAACAAACAAAAACTAGGCAGGAAATATAATCATAATAACACTTACGAGGAGGGTTGAAATAGAGTCAGAGAGCGTCAGCGAAGTAGGCAACTCTGGGATTTCTTCCAGCAAAGTAGCATTGCGAATGTGAAGTTCTTGAAGGGCAGTGAGCATCACCATTGTACCAGGCAATGACCGCAGCGAGCTTGCATCCCAGATGGTCAAACTCTTGAGGGTATTACTGTTTTGTAACAACCATTGCTCTGGCAGGGCCTCCATCCCTGAACACTTGCCAACTGACAGAGAACTAATAAATCTTAGACATCTAAGTGGCTCAATAAGAAGGAGACAGAGGTGATCAATATCTAGAGAACTGATCTTTAAAGAGACCAAGTTGTTTCCTTGGTTGACAGTATGTGCTTGTGGCATAGATGAAATTTCAATGAGCTTGTCACATCCACCGATGGATAGGTCTCTGAGCGATGTAAATGCATTTTCAGAGGAAGGGATACAAGTAATATTTGCACTGTTTACAATATGAAGAGTAGCAAGTGTAGAGAGGTGTGATGCTGACTCTAGCAATGGCACATCAAGTTCACCACAGTTTCCCATTTCAAGATATTCTAGTTTCGCAGGTAGCAAGATGCTCTGGTTATCTACTGTTACCAGCTTTGGGCTTCCCTTTATAACTAAGTCTTTTAGTGACACAAAGTTCTCAAATGCACCAGTTGGTAACTGAACCAAATTCTCACAGTCTTCGATGGTTAGATCCTCAACAGATTGTAAATCTAGGTTTTTTTGCTGCAGAAATCCATTCAATGATATTAATTTGGGACATTCGGCAATCTGTACTCTTCTAAGTGATGATTTCATACAAGATGGTGCTTCATCTGTAATGCTAGAACTGTGGTGCATATCTGGAAGGGAATTAAGCCCCACACTACATACTACAAATTCGAAAAGAGAAAAAGGAATGGTCGGTATATTGGCCAGGTTTGGGCAGTGAAAGATTTTAAGTTCTTTTAGATTTGGAAAGCCATAACAAATGTGTGGTCCTGCCCAGGATTCCCAATTTGGCATGTTGAAGCAATATAGCCTTTCCAAAGCACAATCACTTGTCCAAATTGGAGACCTGTGGCCTGTATAATACTCAATGGTCAATTCCTTGAGATTTGGATTGGGTCGGAGGTTATCAATGACTTGCTCAGGGTCATGATAATTGCTCCCTTCAGTCCATTTCAGGGATAGTGATATAAGACTTTCCTTTTTGGATAGGTTTGCATTTGTAGCTTCAAGTGGATCCCCTACATTCTCAATTTTCTCAATAGAAAGGTATCGGAGATTGTTTAGCATCTCTAGTTCATCTATATGCTGACCACTCTCCCGTCCAACAAAAAAATCTAACTCTTGTAGAGAGGTCAACTTGTGCACTCCGTGAATTTTTTGCATTACCTCGTTGGGAAGGTTCATATAGCGTAAACTAACAAGATTGGTAATTCCAGTTGTTTCAATACCCTCATAATCTGAATCTCCATACCAATTGGTCATTTCTAGCACTTGAAGATGGTAAAGCTTATAAAGTGAATTATGAAGCAAATATCTATATGATTGTTGATAACTATCAAGGTTGACCTTTAGAAAGCGAAGATGCAACAAACTACCAATCTCCTCCGGCAGTTCACATCTACCTCTTCCTTGTATGACCAATAAACGCAAAGTTTTCTTAAGTGAACCATTTGGGAGAACAAATAGATCTCCAATCAAGGTTATTACCAAGGTGCGTAAATTTCTAAGATTGAATATCCCTTCAATTTTACTTTCTGGAACAGCGACATGTTGTGCAGTTAAAGGTATATCATCAGATTCACCATTTGGTTCTACTCTGCAACATTCTCCTTTCGATACATTCTGAGCCAGATCATGCATCAAATCATGCATAACATATAACCTTTCAGACCCAAAATATTTTTCAAAGAAAGATTTTCTAAAAAGGTGATTCAAATAGTCTTCTGCGATATCTTCCGGTCTTTCTTTTCCATGAAACTCCTGGTGAATAAATCCAGAGGCCATCCACATTTTGATCAACTCATCTTTGCCGAACTTATAATCTTGAGGAAATATGCAGCAAAATCTAAAGCATTCTTGCAAATGTGATGGTAGATGGTAATAGCTCAATTTCAGCACATTTGCCACATCCGTAGCTTTCTCTGAGTTGATCAGCGAATCATGGTTCAAAATTATTTTCCAGTAATGGATATCCATGGATGAATTCAGCAAACATCCAATTACCTTTGCTGCTAGGGGGCAACCTCGGAGCTTCTTTACAATATCATTTCCGACCTCTTGCAAATCTGTATGATAGTCAGGGTTATAACCGTAAAATGCATACTTATTCAACAGCTCTAACAACTCTTGCTGTTCCAAGCCTTTTAACTCTAGATTTTCTCGTTCACCATTTAGCACACGAGCAAACATGTCAGCCACTGATTTCATTCTAGTGGTGAGTAAAATTTTACTTCCTTGTTGTACAATTTTTTAAGGGTGCAACCAATTTTTCCCAATCACCCCTGTTATTGTCATTCCAAGCATCATCTAGAATGAGAAAAACTTTCTTTGAAAGGATCCTCTCCTTCAAGCTATTCAATAGGCCATCTAATGACTCACCATTATGGGTTTTCTCACCAAGGTCTTGAGGATTTTTCTTGTTATATCTTTTACACTAAAGCTTGTTGAAATACAAACCCAAATTGTTTTTTCAAAATGGTTCTCTCTGTTAATATCCTCAAAGATTAACTGCGCAAGAGTGGTCTTCCCTAATCCACCCGCCCCCACAATACAAAAGGCAGAGATATTTCCCTGAGATGCTGGTTTCTTTAACCATTCATTTATGATGGCTATCTCATTCTCACGGCCAAACACTTTGCTTTCGGTTAAAAAGGATATAGTTTCTTGACTAGAAGTGTAAACTGGCTCATTATTGGGTTTCTCTACTGCAATTGCAAATTGGAAGAAAGGGCCGACATCTCTGGCAGCCCGATCTAACTTTTCCACAGCCCCCCTCAGCCTCTTCAATATATCTTTACTATTGGAATAACCACTAAATTTTTTCTTGACCGAGCAAAATTTTTTCTTCATATAACCTGAAGAGGAAGATCCACTCACCTGATCTCGATTTTTCACCATGTCTTCCAGCTCCCGGTACTTGAGTTCGTCAAGCACGTCTTCAGCTGCTAAGAAAGCTTCTTTGAATTGCTCCAGCCATTCATTCACCCCTGGATGCTTGAATTTTAGCACCTCGGCAACACCCATGACAGTTTTGATCTTGGGAAGAGCTGCTTTCAGGTTACTTAGCTGGGATTCAGTATCGGCAGGTAGCATACGCTTTCCCAAGTACAAATAGCCCGTTTCGACTAGTTTGCTAATGATTGCAGACCCGAACCATCCAACAACGGTTGAAAGAGCTAACTCCATTGAGATTTGCTTCTTCTGACTTACTATCTCTCTGTTTTTTTTTTTCTTTTTGGTTTTTTTTTGGTTTTTTTTTTTTTATAAGTAGCAGGGTTGTTGCGTACAGAACCAGAAAAAAATACACTAACAATTTGTAGTAGATTGTTGAATGAAAGATGAATAGAGAAATTGAGATTTCAAGAGGAAAAATATCGGTTAATTAACAAAGGAACTCAATGACCAAAGGATGATTGTATGAGAGAGAGAAAGAGAGATTGAGATCTGAGAAACAGAGTGAAGACAGTAAAGATAGCAAAAGAGATGAAGTTTTTGGTTTTTGGTTTTTGGTTTTTGGTTTTTTTTTTTTTTTTTTTTTGAGAACAAACAATGGTTGTTTACAGAATAAGAAAAAACTAACAATTTGTAGTAGATTGTTGAATGAAAGGATGAATTGAGAAATTGAGATTCCAAGATAAAACAAGTTCGAAATCAAAGGAAGTCGATTATCACAAGAGAGATTGTATGAGAGAGATTGAGATCTGAGAAACAGAGTGAAAAACAGTAAAGGTAGCGAAAGAGATGAACAAGCAATGAAGTTACAGTGCAAACAACATTATTGGTGATCAGATTCTCTGTGGCATGCACAAACTAAAATCATAGGTAACAAATTATAAAGGACAGCGTCAGTGACCCGGTACACGGTAATTCATGTGTACATTAAAAGAAAAAAATTTGGGTACTGTTGTGTTTTGTCCTGATCCAGTTGTAGCCATCTCCAATGGAATCGTTACCTTTTAAATGCATATTTTTCTTTTCCAGTCATTCTACACCAAATTCTCATTATTTCAATAAGTTGTGTTTACAAATGATAATGGTTGGTTGTTCAACATTTAGAAGCATGGTGAACAATGTTGAATTATTTTGTAACAAATTAGTTTTGTTTTATTGTGTCTTGGTCAAATTTTTCTTCTAAAATCAGAGGCCTTGATAGTAATAAGTATCATATATTATCTACAAACTAATTACTTGAACAAATACACAAAATAATGACACACTCACACACATAAAGGTTTTTCTAAACTAAACCAGAAACAACACAAAATAAATATCTATTGTAATTAATGGTGTTACAACAAACCGACATCAATTCAAATATCTATTTACAGGCGCACATGGTAGAAATTAAAATTTTACAGGCTCCGGGGCCAGGCTGAGCTGCTGCTGTGTTTCCTTTTGTTTGTTGTTTTCTAGCAAATTAATCCCAACGGTACTGTGCATTGATAAGAAACAGTGCTATGATTGAGACTAGAGGAGATGCATTGCTAAGAAGAGTACTATGATTGAGAGTTTTGAGACCAGAGGAGATGCATCCAGCATACATTATTTATCATCTTGTCTTGAGTCAATGGGAGAAATTTGGGTCCGATGGGCATCGGACCCAAAGTGAGTTCGACGGGTTTACTCACCGTCCGATCTGCTTTAGGTTTCGCGCCCGCAACTTTCGCATCTGCTTTAAAATTCATGTGCACGAATCTTAAAGTGGATCGGACAGTCCCGAAATTCATCGGATCCAAATTTGAGTTCAATGGGCATCAATTCTTTCTCTAAGTCAATACTTTGAATCCATCAATGGGTGAAACAAACTGTCTGAATGAATATATATAGTATTACAAGTTAAATGGTGAGTAATTGTCAAAATGAAGTATTTATTACTCTCCTTCATTATTTATTTTTATGGTCATGTTTGATTATTATTTAAAATTAAAAAGAGTTAAGTTGCTTACTTTTAAGTTAAGATGGCATAAATTATTTTATTTTGATTGGAACTTGTTACTTAAATTATGATTTTAAAAATTGATAAAGGAGAAGACGAAAATATGGAAATAAGTACGGCATATTTCACACTCGGAATAAATTAATTCACCTTTAAGGGTGATTTAATTTGTTTTGATGTAACTCAATTCTTACTCCATCTTATAAGTTGTCATAAGTTAATTGTTTTTTGACAACTCGAGTGAAAAATAAAGCCTCTTATTTCTCTCTACTTGAGTACAAAAAAATTGTGCACAAATTTAAGCAAATAGATTAGCTCTCAATATGGTGATTAGAGGGATTAATTATTTTTAGATGTTTACATAAGCACTCTGTTACTGACCTTGCAAAAGAAAAATGGAACAAAAATCCGGATGCAAAATAATTATCCTGAAAGAAAATGGATTCATTGCAAACAAAAAAAAAAAAAATTCAATCTCCATCTGAGATTGTACTTAAGCCTCAATTAACCATTTTTATAGATTAATTCAACTTATTCATCAACTTTTCTTAAATAAAACTAGACATAGATAAGACTAGTATTTGGTCTATTGGTAAATCGCAATGATTTTCATGTGGGAGGACGCAGGTTTAAAATTCAGAGGAGTTCCTGTGAACATTGAAATTTAGAAGATTTGACTTTAATCTCTCTTTAAAAAAAAATTGACATAGATAGCATTCCTAATTTACACTCATTTATATTCTCCATAGTGCATTCAAATACAGAAACTAAACAAACTTCAAGAAAATGGAGCAATTTGTTGGAAGTGATTGTAACCTGTAAAATTGCTCTTACTTTCTGGTAATTGCACTTTATTTTTAAAATTCTTCAAGTCTGATAAATTCAATAAACTTTCATGAATACTCATTGAACAATTTCAATACTACTTAAATATATAAATAAAAACCAATTTAGATACTACACAAATTTCTGATATGCTATTGAATATTTTGTAATCTTACCAATAAAATAAAACATGAGATATATACTCATAAAAATTTCAGGACTAAATTACAATAAATTGTTAATTAAACAACCCTCAAAACAACACTTAAACAAAATTATTACATGTTTAATAAAAGCAACAGCTTAGAACTGGTGGAATGGATCAGAGAGCTTGTAAGGCTCACTAGGTTTAACACTTGTGACTTCAGGTATCTCTGCCAAAAAAAAATATATATATATTATTTTCATAGCATATATAGTTCTACATTTCTAAGTGCATCCTAATAATAGTATATAATAACAGGAATAGAGAAAATTATTTGAGACATAGCTGCATTTGTCTTTCTGTTTAATTTTGATTTATCATTATTATTACAATCTTTATAAATGATTTTAAAATTAAAAAGAAAATATATAAGTACATTATTGAACAAATAGATAGCTCAACAATATAATTCATGCCAAAATATTGTTTAATGATGCATTAAGAACATTTGAAATTTTAAATCCTTGATGTATGCCAAATCACATAATTTTTTAGAAACATTATATATGTATGTATCATATATTAAGTTTTATAATTTCATCAATAGTTTATAATTATTTTTACAACAAATCATAATCAAACAATCATATATGTTGACCTCAATTCTCACTACTACTTAAATGTGCCATAAAAGAAAATCATTTTAAATTTTAAACAATTCAAAGGATGTTTGAAACTTACTTTTGAGTTCCTCAGCTTGTTCTGGAGTCAAATTTGCAGAGAAACCGCTTACAACATCTGTATAGTGATAAACTATAGCCTTCCTAGCAGCCTCCTCACTTGAAAAATTAAAAAATAAACAAGTTTAAAATTTTATGTATCAAACACAAGAACAAAATGTCAAAATATGATCTTCAAAATATATGGAGAATTTCACATGTTATATACCAATAAGAAATAATCTTTTAAGGGAATGTAGAATATAACAATAATTTAAAATTTGTAAAATGTGACTAGTTCTTGTCTTTATGGTCATGATTGTTAAATAAAATTGTGTCAGGAAATTCCATTTCATATATAAAAAAATTCTTTATTAAGTCATGTTAATAATCACTCAGTCCACCAATATCACAATGCCACGTCACCCTCCAGCACCAAATCCTAGCATTGCTAGCGGTCTTTACATCCCTTTCATATAATTAATTTTTCATATGCTAATCAAAAGTTATCCCAATTAAAAAAGTAAATTGTAGATATGTCATTTCAATAGGATCCTTATATCAATATGGGTCATCTATAAGGTTAATTATATTATATTATATTATATTGCTAAAATGATCAAACCATTTTATTAGTGACCAAACAATTTTGAATTGGATCAAAATTTACACATTGTGTCATATTGAATAAGCACATTTCAAAACTTCAATGGCATTAGAAAATTAAGAGATAATGAAAAAATTAAGGAAATTAACAATTTAAGTTCATAAAAATTGTGGATGGAAAGGCTATAACAAACCTGCCAAGAACCTTAGATAGAGCGGCGATTTGGAACGCGTTCGAGTCCATGCCGTCGGTTGGGTGGCGCATGTACACCATGTAAGGTTTCACCTCTTGAGTCATTGTAATAGGTAGTGCAATGAAAAAAACCAGAGTAGATACAAAGATGTAAAGGGGAAGAGATGTGTTCTTCATGTCTTTTTTGTTTTGTTTTCAGAATATGTAAATATTCTTTTTCTTTTTGTTTTTATAAGGATGGGTTGGAGACTTCATAAACTTTTTTTTTCTTATTTTAGTTTTTGTTTGTTTAATTGTCTTTATTGGTGCTTGGTTGAATTAAATTAGTATTGGACATTTAGATAGCTTAAATATTTTGTATAAACTACTTGAACCATACAATTTTTTTTTTTTTTGTAAAATAATGATAACTATTGGTAGGTACATGTAAATGGTATATATTTTTGGGGTCACCAATAAATCTTTTTTTATTTTACAGTTGTTATAGAAAATAAGCATGAACATAGGAATTGGAAGCCTCACATATTCTTTTTTCCCTAATTTTAGCAAATTAAGTTCCAATCTGTTAGTTTTTTTTTTTTTTTTGAAGAATAATGGCTATTAATAAGCTTTGACAACGAGGTGCCAATTATTTCAATTGTTTCCGGGATTGAGGGGTAGAGTCGGAAATGAAATTTGTTTGGGGGTGGGAATTCACATCACCTCAGGTTACCTGACTGAGTGCAATTGAAATGGATAGTCTAGGATTGTCCTTTTAACTTGGCACGAATCTCAAAGCACAATTAATACTGGCCCCTGCGCTATCCCGAATAGGTACCGGCTGAGAGTAAATCTGGACCGTCTCTTGCAATTGTCTTGAGTCAGGTACCTGGGAGGATACGGATCCGGGGGAACCACAATAAAATAAAATGTTTAATTTTAAATGTTAATTAAATAATAGTCATATGATGAAAAAAAAATGTTACCCAATACCCATTAAGTTATTAGAACAATTTCAGTTCACCTTAGAAAATTTGTAAAGATGTCGTTTGACAATAAAATGTGATGTGACTTTTTGAAAATTTTAGTTAGCACTTCAACAAGAACAAGACATATATATTTATTATTCTATTAAAACAAATATTTTATTAATAAGGAAAGTAAATTATAAAATTTTATTAAAAATTTATAATTTTTATTAAATCACAAGAGACTAAATTTCCATTGTGTCCCCTCTCCTCTACTCCTTGGCATGAGGTTTTGGAGGCGAGACGAGAGCAATTGAGCAAGAGAGAGAAGAGATAATTAGGAGCGGATTTATGTGTATATTAGAGATTGCTAAGCCTTTCACATAATTTTAAAAAATTTAAACATGTATATTAAATTAATTGAATTTTTATTTTTTATAAAATTTGTATATACTCATAAAATAACAAATGTATGATTGTAGCCTAGTGGTTAGAGTCTCATTTGATGTTTTGAGGTATTTGATTCAATTTTCAGTGACCACATTATTTTTTTTCTTTTCAAATATTATGTATTTTATAGTTTAGCTCCCTTATTTAAATTTTCTAATTCCATCCTGAGACAAAGCGTCACTTTTAAGGAAATTGAAGTAATGAAGTGTAAAAGAAGATAATTAAGGAAAGTAGAAACTTCAAAATTTTAACTTATGTCTTCATTTTGTATTTTTGACAAAATTGTGCATTAAATTTAGACCAACTTAAAAGTTGTTTAGTCAATTATTAAACAATTTAAAAATTCTAACAGTTGAGTTTTATGACTTTTCTGAGATGGTCAAATAGAATTGCACCAAAATTGATGACATACAAGACAATAAATATTTGTATCAATTTTTTTTGACAGAAATAATTAAAGATTTTTTTTTTTTTTTGGAACTTAAAGACATGCATTGATAAACAACACGATTTACTTTGCAATAATTCAACAGAGCAACACACAATAGTTGTATTATTTAAATGAGGAGGGTTCAAATGCCTTCATTTTTTGTGCTTCTACCATGCCTCTATTTTTTAAAACTTTAATAACTCAAAATTTAAAATTTAAAAGTCAAAATACAACCGTTGGATATGATCTACATCATTTTATCTATGTGCTCATAAAACATTATCACATTTCGATTTTATTTTTATGTGAATCAATAAGTTGATAAACCAACGTCTAGAAATTATCCACATTAGTACATTTTTTACAAGCTTTTGATGACAACCAAAACAAAATGAAAATGTCATAATTTTTTACACGTGCATAGATAAAATGATGTATATCATATCCAACGGTTTTATTTTGACTTTTTAAGTTTTAAATTTTGAGTTATTAAAGTTTTTAAAAACGGAAGCATGATGGAGGCATGAAAAATGAAAGCATTTGAACCCTCCTCTATTTAAATAGTTATATTGCATCTCTCGTACATGATCATACACATACCTTTTAAAATGAGGAGAGAGAAACACGATACAATAATCATCCGATGAAAATATTATATATAAAATTTTAGATAATGTGATATAGCTTAAAAGCTCGGAGATTTAGGTTGTGTTTCAGAACTCAACGCGCATAGGAAGGGGAAGAGAAGGGGAAGGAAGGTGATGAGGACGTTCGTTTCTTTCTATATGAGTAGGGTTAAAATGCATTATTGGTTTTGTGCTCCAATCATGCTCCACATATTTTTCTCTGTTTTCAAAGTTCGAACAATCGATCCGAACTGCTCAATATGATCTTCATATTAAAATGTGCTTGGAGACAAAATTTTATATTTTTTGAAATTTTTTTACTATTTTTTTAGATAGATACAAAATCACTGTTTTGGATGGTTTAGAATTTTCTAAAAACAGTGATTTTGTACCTATCTAAAAAGTTAGTAAAAAATCCAAAAAATATAAAATTTGATCTCCAAGCACATTTTAATACAAAGATCATGGTGAATGGTTCGGATCAACTGTTCAGACTTTGAAAATAAAAATAAGGATATGGAGCATGATTGGAGCACAAAACCAATTGTGCATTTTAACAATACTCTACTTATATTCTAATAATGTTTTCGCTAAAGTGAACACGGCTCTTACCTCTGCTCCCTCCGAATTCGTATCATCTGCATTAACTCAAAAGGGAATCTTTTGAGTTAATGAATTTCAACCATCCGATATTTTAAGATTCGTGCGAATTAGATCTGCACGAATATTGAAAATCTTTCTAAGTTATAGTCAGAAGTCAGATTGGCTCCGTTTAAAATCAAACGGTTCAAATTCATTAACTCAAAAGATTTCTTTTTGAGTTAACACAGAGGATACGCGTTCGCTCCCTCCTGCACAGTATTTGTTTTCCTCCGCTTTTTCTTTGATTCTTCTCTTCTGTGAAATTGCTTGGTCAGATACGGTCTGACAAGTTCTCACCTCTATGTTCGCTTATCACACGGAATTCGGAATTTTCTTGCAAGAAAAAACATAAATTTCAAAAGAAAGGAAAAAGGGTACATTGAAAAAAAAAAATATGGTGATTTTGACTCTGTTAAGTGAGGTCTTAATACAATAATTAGTCAAAAACAGCGACCAAATCAACACTTGATTTTCCATGCAAGCAGCAGTCCAGTAGGACTCTCAGCAGCCACTGAATTTGCAATTATTGATACTACTATATCTAAAATACAAAATTTAAAGGGCTAAAGTGAAAATAATGGTTTGACTTTTCAAACAAAAGACCGCCTTTGTTGACTGAACCAAAGACCACTGCATTTATATTTTTCAACTGCAACCCAACTCACACGGCTCCATCAACGTCCGTATAATCCCTGCTTGTTGGGCCCCACTGGTTCCTCTCCTCGTCACAACCGTTCAAATCCCTCGGTATCTCTCATCCAACGGCTAAGAAAAAACACAACAAATCTCAGAGACACATTAAAGGTGACCGTGGGGACGACACTCTTATGATATTCTGTTACATATACTCTGTTGGACTTCTCTGACACTGGACCCCATCATTTCGTTCAAGTAATTCAGTAGAATGAAACATGAACCTTGCAAGGAATATGGAACATAGAACCCAGACTATGACGACTAAGCAAAAGTCTCTGGGTAGAGTGAAAATTGTATAGACAGGGTACAATATTGAACAGAATGTAAGCTAAATATAGTGGGTATCTTATGAACGGTTTATGAAAGACCAGGTGTACCAATATTTTTATAGGTACTAGAATTCTTTCACTCCAGCAGAGCTGGATTATTGGAGATTTTCTTACGTACACGTGGTTTAAAGGCAGTGAGTTGAACTTTCCTTCAGATTGTCATTTGGTTTACCAGATAAACTTTGTACCGTGTTTAATCAGAAATATATTCCCATGATCGTCCCTTTCACTTTCTTTCTTCCAGTCTCACCATGAGAGAGCGGTCCAGCGGTCTACTCTGCTTTGCTCTTAATTTCTCCCTTTTGTCTTTCATTTCTTCTTCTCTTATAACCTTCACCATTTAAATTACCAAACTACCTTCTCAAAAGAGAAACAGAAAGAAATGATTTAGCTCAATCACTGAATTGAAGAGCTCTCAGGTTTTCTCTACAGCTCCTCTTGGCCAAAGATGGGACCTTTTGCTCTAGAAACCCTAACTTTCTCCCTCCTCCTCTCTCTCCTCACCTTCCTCGCCACCTCTGCTGATGTCCCTCTCGGTTCAATATGACCCCACTGAACTCTTCCTCTTCATGGCCTTCCCCAAACGGCACCTTCGTTTTCTTCTTTGTTTCGTCACAGACCTCGCCTAACCTCTACTATCCTGCCATCTCTTACTACTCTGTACCAATCTGGAATCCACCGGGCCCGCCGCTTGTCGACTCAGGTGGGTCCCTCCGCCTCCTCCAATCAGGCAACTTGGTGCTTCAAAATTCGTCTGGCAACATCCTTTGGCAGAGTAACACGTCATCTCTTGGGGTAACCTCTGCATCCTTGCTTGATACTGCTAACTTCGTGCTAAATAATTCAAGTTCCTCTGTGTGGCAATCGTTCGAACACCCAACGGACACTATTATAGTGGGACAAACTTTCACTTTAAACCAAACCCTCACCTCAAATTCATACTCTTTCTCTCTCCTACAATCAGGAAACCTCACTCTCAAGTTCAACGATACCACCGAGTATTTCAACAATGGCTATAACACGACTTACACACAAAACCGAAACTTAACCTCTCCGGTTCTGACCTTACAATCAAATGGCATAGTTCAAATTTACGACGGGTCTCTTAACTCAACCGTGGTTATTGCTTATAGTGATAATTATGGCGATACTACTAGCATGCTTCGGTTTTTACGGCTTGACAGTGATGGTAATTTCCGGGCTTACAGTGCACTTCCCGGATCATCTAATAATGCAGCTGAACAGTGGTCGGCCCGTAACCGAGCAATGCGATGTTTTTGGTTATTGCGGGAATTACGGCCTGTGTACTTACAATAATACATCTCCTATTTGCATTTGCCCCTCCAAAAATTTTGAATTCATCGATCCATCCTACCCGAGAGGCGGGTGTAAGAGAACCGTGGATCTCAGCAAGTGCCCCTCGAATTCTACCATGTTAGAATTGGATAACACACAGTTTTTAACTTACCCGCCTGAAGTATCAAGTGAGAGATATTTTGTAGGTTTAACTGCGTGCCGTCAGAACTGCTTAACGGGCTCATCGTGCGTTGCTTCAACGGCTCTTGGTGACGGGTCGGGTTTGTGCTATTTAAAGGTGAATGATTTTGTTAGTGCATATCAATCGGCCACCTTGCCTAGTACATCTTATGTAAAGGTGTGCCCAATAAATCTTATGTAAATGGTATATATTTTGGGGTCACCAATAAATCTTTTTTATTTTACAGTTGTTATAGAAAATAGGCATGAACATAGGAATTGGAAGCCTCACATTTTTTTTTTTCCCTAATTTTACCATTAAGTTCCAATCTGTTAATTAGTTTTTTTTTTAAGAATAATGGCTATTAATAAGCTTTGACAACGAGGTGCCAATTGTTTCCGGGATTGAGGGGTAGAGTCGGAAATGAAATTTGGGGGGGGGGGGGGGGGGGGTGGGGGGGGGGGTGGGAGGAATTCACATCACCTCAGGTTACCTGACTGAGTACAATTGAAATGAATGGTCTAGGATTGTCCTTTTAACTTGACACGAATATCAAAGCACAATTAATACTGGCCCCTGCGCTATCCCGAATAGGTACCGGCTGAGAGTAAATATGGGTTGTCCTTTGCAATTGTCTTGAGTCAGGTACCCGGGAGGATACAGATCCGGGGGAACCATAATAAAATAAAATGTTTAATTTTAAATGTTAATTAAATAATAGTCATATGATGAAAAAAAATGTTACCCAATACCCATTAAGTTATTAGAACAATTTCAGTTCATCTCAGAAAATTTGTGAGCAAAAAATGAGGCTTTCTTTTCCTATTGTAAAGATGTCGTTTGACAATAAAATGTGATGTGCCTTTTTGAAAATTTTAGTTAGCACTTCAACAAGAACAAGACATATATATTTATTATTCTATTAAAACAAATATTTTATTAATAAGGAAAGTAAATTATAAAATTTTATTAAAAATTTATAATTTTTATTAAATCACAAGAGACTAAATTTTCATTGTGTCCCCTCTCCTCTACTCTTGGCATGGGGAGAAGATGGGCATCGGATCCAAAGTGAGTTCGACGGGTTCGCTCACCGTCCGATCTGTTTTAGGATTCGCGCCCGCAACTTTCGCGTCTGCTTTAAAATTCGTGCGCATGAATCTTAAAGTGGATCGGACGGTCCCGAAACCCATCGGACCCAAGCCTTTCTCCTTGGCATGAGGTTTTGGAGGCGAGACGAGAGCAATTGAGCAAGAGAGAGAGAAGAGATAATTAGGAGCGGATTTATGTGAATATTAGAGATTGCTAAGCCTTTCACATAATTTTAAAAAATTTAAACATGTATATTAAATTAATTGAATTTTTATTTTTTATAAAATTTGTATATAGTTTAGTCTACCTCATAAAATGACAAATGTATGCTTGTAACCTAGTGTTTAGAGTCTCATTTGATGTTTTGAGGTATTTGATTCAATTTTCAAATATTATGTATTTTATAGTTTAGCTCTCTTATTTAAATTTTATAATTCCATCCTGAGGCAAAGCGGAAGAGTTATTAGTCAGGAGACCAGAGCAATCGTCACTTTTAAGGAAATTGAAGTAATGAAGTGTAAAAGAAGATAATTAAGAAAAATTGAAACTTCAAAATTTTAACTTATGTCTTCAATTTTGTATTTTTGACAAAATTGTGCATTAAATTTAGACCAACTTAAAAGTTGTTTAGTCAATTATTAAACAATTTAAAAATTCTAACAGTTGAGTTTTATGACTTCTCTGAGATGGTCAAATACATTTAGAATTGCACCAAAATTGATGACATACAAGACAATAAATATTTGCATCAATTTTTTTTGACAGAAATAATTAAGAATTTTTTTGTTTTGGAACTTAAAGACATGCATTGATAAACAACACGATTTACTTTGCAATAATTCAACAGAGCAACACACAATAGTTGTATTATTTAAATGAGGAGGGTTCAAATGCCTTCATTTTTTGTGCCTCCATCATGCCTCTATTTTTTAAAACTTTAATAACTCAAAATTTAAAATTTAAAAGTCAAAATAAAACCGTTGGATATGATCTACATCATTTTATCTATGTGCTCATAAAAAATTATCATATTTCGATTTTGTTTTTATGTGAATCAATAAGTTGATAAATCAACGTCTAGAAATTATCCATATTAATACATTTTTTACAAGCTTTTGATAACAACCAAAATAAAATGAAAATGTCATAATTTTTTACAGGTGCATAGATAAAATAATGTATATCATATCCAACGGTTATTTTGACTTTTTAAGTTTTAAATTTTGAGTTATTAAAGTTTTTAAAAACGGAAGCATGATGGAGGCATGAAAAATGAAGCATTTGAACCCTCCTCTATTTAAATCGTTATATTACATTTCTTGTACATGATCATACACGAACCTTTTAAAATGAGGAGAGAGAAACACGATACAATAATCATCCGATCAAAACATTATGGCAAATTCTTCTATGGGCCTAAGGACCTATTTGTAAAATGAGCATATTTTCATTTTCAAAGTTCAAACAGTCGATCGACTGTTCAACATTTTCTCCATATTACAATGTACTTGGTGGTCAAATTTTACATTTTTTTGAATTCTTTTACTATTTATTAAGATGGGTACAAAATTCATTGGTCTGAATTTGACTAGTTTTGTAAAATACTTAAAAAATAGTAAAAAAAATGTAAAATTTGACCTCCAAGTACATTGTAATATGAAGAAAATGTTGAACGGTCGGATCGACTGTTTGAACTTTGAAAATGAAAATATGTTCATTTTATAAATAGCTCGTTATGCCCATAGAAGCATCCCTCAAACATTATATATAAAATTTTAGATAATGTGATATAGCTTACAAGCTCAGAGATTTAGGTTGTGTTTCTGAACTCAACGCGCATAGGAAGGGGAAGTGAAGGGGAAGGAAGGTGATGAGGACGTTCGTTTCTTTCTGAACAGTAATGTTATTTATATTCTATTATTACTTATATGAGGGTTAAAATGCACTATTGGTTTTGTGCTCCAATCATGCTTCACGTTTTTTTCTCCGTTTTCAAAGTTCGAACAATCGATCCGAACTGCTCAATATGATCTTCATATTAAAATGTGCTTGGAGACAAAATTTTATATTTTTTGAAATTTTTTTACTATTTTTTTAGATAGGTACAAAATCACTGTTTTGGATGGTCCAGAATCTTCTGAAAACAGTGATTTTGTACCTATCTAAAAAGTTAGTAAAAAAGTTCCAAAAAATATAAAATTTGATCTCCAAGCACATTTTAATACAAAGATCATGGTGAACAGTTCGGATCAACTGTTCGGATTTTAAAAATAAAAATAAAAATATGAAGCATGATTGGACCACAAAACCAATAGTGCATTTTAACCCTGCTCTATTTATATTCTAATAATGTTTTCGCTAAAGTGAACACGGCTCTTACCTTTGCTCCCTCCTGAACAGTATTTGTTTTCCTCCGTTTCTTCTTTGATTCTTCTCTTTGGTGAAATTGCTTGGTCAGATACGGTCTGAGGAGTTCTCACCTCTATGTTCGCTTATCACACGGAATTCGGAATTTTCCTGCAAGAAAAAACATAAATTTCAAAAGAAAGGAAAAAGGGTACATTGCAAAAAAAAAAAAAATGGTGATTTTGACTCTGTTAAGTGAGGTCTTAATACAATAGTTAGTCAAAAACAGCGACCAAATCAACACTTGATTTTCCATGCAAGCAGCAGTCCAGTAGGACTATCAGCAGCACTGAATTTGCAATTATTGATACTACTATATCTAAAATACAAAAATTAAAGGGCTAAAGTGAAAAAATGGTTTGACTTTTCAAACAAGAGACCGCCTTTGTTGACTGAACCAAAGACCACTCCATTTATATTTTTCAACTGCAACCCAGCTCACACGGCTCCAGACGTATAATCCCTGCTTGTTGGGCCCCACTGGTTCCTCGCCTCGTCACAACCGTTCAAATCCCTCGGTATCTCTCATCCAACGGCTAAGAAAAAACACAACAAATCTCAGGGACACATTAAAGGGGACAGTGGGGACGACACTCTTATGATATTCTGTTACATATACTCTGTTGAACTTCTCTGACACTGGGCCCTATCATTTCGTTTAAGTAATTCAGTAGAATGAAACATGAACCTTGCAAGGAATATGGAACATAGAACCCAGACTCCGACGACTAAGCACAAAGTCTCTGGGGATAGTGAAAATTGTATAGACAGGGTACAATATTGAACAGAATGTAAGCTAAAATATAGTGGGTATCTTATGCACGGTTTATGAAAGACCAGGTGTACTAATAATTTTATAGGTACTAGAATTCTTTGACTCCAGCAGCGCTGGATTATTGGAGATTTTCTTACGTACACGTGGTTTAAAGGCAGTGAGTTGAACTTTCCTTCAGATTGTCATTTGGTTTACCAGATAAACTTTGTACCGTGTTTAATCAGAAATATATTCCCATGATCGTCCCTTTCACTTCCTTTCTTCCAGTCTCACCATGATAGAGCGGTCAGCGGTCTACTCTGCTTTGCTCTTAATTTCTCCCTTTTGTCTTTCATTTCTTCTTCTCTTATAACCTTCACCATTTAAATTACCCAAACTACCTTCTCAAAAGAGAAACAGAGAGAAATGATTTAGCTCAATCACTGAATTGAATAGCTCTCAGGTTTTCTCTGCAGCTCCTCTTGGCCAAAGATGGGACCTTTTGCTCTAGAAACCCTAACTTTCTCCCTCCTCCTCTCTCTCCTCACCTTCCTCGCCACCTCTGCTGATGTCCCTCTCGGTTCAATTATGACCCCACTGAACTCTTCCTCTTCATGGCCTTCCCCAAACGGCACCTTCGTTTTCTTCTTTGTTTCGTCACAGACCTCGCCTAACCTCTACTATCCTGCCATCTCTTACTACTCTGTACCAATCTGGAATCCACCGGGCCCGCCGCTTGTCGACTCAGGTGGGTCCCTCCGCCTCCTCCAATCAGGCAACTTGGTGCTTCAAAATTCGTCTGGCAACATCCTTTGGCAGAGTAACACGTCATCTCTTGGGGTAACCTCTGCATCCATGCTTGATACTGCTAACTTCGTGCTAAATAATTCAAGATCCTCTGTGTGGCAATCCTTCGAACACCCAACGGACACTATTATAGTGGGACAAACTTTCACTTTAAACCAAACCCTCACCTCAAATTCATACTCTTTCTCTATCCTACAATCAGGAAACCTCACTCTCAAGTTCAACGATACCACCGAGTATTTCAACAATGGCTATAACACGACTTACACACAAAACCGAAACTTAACCTCTCCGGTTCTGACCTTACAATCAAATGGCATAGTTCAAATTTATGACGGGTCTCTTAACTCAACCGTGGTTATTGCTTATAGTGATAATTACGGCGATACTACTACCATGCTTCGGTTTTTACGGCTTGACAGTGATGGTAATTTCCGGGCTTACAGTGCACTTCCCGGATCATCTAATAATGCAGTTGAACAGTGGTCGGCCGTAACCGAGCAATGCGATGTTTTTGGTTATTGTGGGAATTACGGCCTGTGTACTTACAATAATACATCTCCTATTTGCATTTGCCCCTCCAAAAATTTTGAATTCATCGATCCATCCTACCCGAGAGGCGGGTGTAAGAGAACCGTGGATCTCAGCAAGTGCCCCTCAAATTCTACCATGTTAGAATTGGATAACACACAGTTTTTAACTTACCCGCCTGAAGTATCAACTGAGAGATATTTTGTCGGTTTAACTGCGTGCCGTCAGAACTGCTTAACGGGTTCATCGTGCGTTGCTTCAACGGCTCTTGGTGACGGGTCGGGTTTGTGCTATTTAAAGGTGAATGATTTTGTTAGTGCGTATCAATCGGCCACCTTGCCTAGTACATCTTATGTAAAGGTGTGCCCACCTGCTGTAGCAAACCCGCCTCCCTCGAGTTTGATCGGGTCAAATGGGGGACCCTCTCAGGTACGTTCTTGGGTGGTTGTGGTCATTGTTGTCGGTACAATCTTCGGGTTGGTTTTGCTCGAGTGGGGCCTTTGGTGGTGCTTTTGTCGCAATAGCCCGAAATATGGCGGGTCACCGTCGGGTCAATACGCACTCCTTGAGTACGCGTCAGGTGCTCCTGTGCAATTCTCTTATAAGGAATTGAGCCGTGCCACAAGAGGGTTTAAAGAGAGGTTAGGATCGGGCGGGTTTGGCACGGTTTACCGTGGCTTGGTGAACCGCATTTCAGTCGCAGTTAAACGGCTCGAGGGAATCGAACAAGGTGAGAAGCAATTTCGCATGGAGGTGGCAACTATTAGTAGCACTCACCATTTAAATCTGGTGCGTTTAATAGGGTTTTGCTCGGAAGGAAGGCATCGGTTGTTGGTATATGAGTTTATGAAAAATGGATCCGTTGATGCGTATCTTTTCGGGGACGGGAAGCATTTACCGTGGCCAATCCGCTTCAACATAGCTATCGGTACAGCCCGTGGTGTGACGTACCTACACGAAGAATGCCGCGATTGTATTGTGCATTGTGACATAAAGCCGGAGAATATTTTACTCGACGAGAACTTCAACGCGAAGGTTTCTGATTTTGGATTGGCAAAGTTGATAAATGCTAAGGACCACCGGAACCGCACACTAACAAGTGTGCGTGGGACCCGGGGATACCTGGCGCCTGAATGGCTAGCAAATTTACCGATAACATCCAAATCCGACGTGTACAGTTACGGCATGGTATTGCTCGAGCTTATATCCGGGCGAAGAAACTTCAATGTGTCAGAAGAAACCGGCCGAAAGAAGTTCTCAATGTGGGCTTACGAGGAGTTCGAGAGGGGCGATTTCGAAAACATACTTGATCAGAGGGTTGTTTGTTTAGATTTGGATATGGAGCAAATTGAAAGGGCTTTGAAGGTGTGTTTCTGGTGTATACAGGAGCAGCCTTCCATGAGGCCATCAATGGGGAAGGTGGTGCAAATGCTAGAAGGGGTGATGGAGGTCGAGCGGGCCCCGCCACCTAGAGTGCCACTGGAGACGAGTTTGACTGTTACGGGCGGAGGTGACGGAGAGGCTACGGGTTCATTCATGGTGTTTACACCTGGTGCACCGGTGGATATGTCGCCGGAGTCGGTTTTGGTGAAGGATGATGAGTTGGACCAATCAAGTTAATTACAAAACAAAATATTTATTATATGAGGAAACCTCTTTGTTATTAATTCAAAATTTGTACATGAAAAATATAGTTTGCACTTTTTATATTATACAATTAAAATTTCCATATCATATTTTCATAGCACTCTTTCTATTACATTTGTGCTATCCTTTTTAATTTTCCACAATTTGCCGTTGATGATTGATCAAAATTATAAGAGTAGATATTTTATTGAATTTTCTGCGGCTTTAACTAATGAAGTGACTTCTTCAATCAAATTAGGTCAGATCTATTTTATAATTTATGTAGTATACTAGTAATTAACTATTTAACTAGACAAATCAAAAGAATCTTCAATCATTGTTGTTCACTGGTTAGTTGTATGCCTGTATCTACCAAGAAACTAGCTATGATATATATAACAAATAAAAGGATTGTAGACATCAACGGTTTCGTAGTGTAGTGGTTAGCACTCCAGACTTTGAATCTGGCGACCTGGGTTCGAATCCCGGCGAGACCTTACTTTTTGTGCAAGCATTTTTAAATCCTTTAAGGCTTTAAGACCGTTTTTGCATTTTTATAAAAAAAATTCATTTTTAAATGGAAGATGTATGGCTCTTTTTTTTTGCATTTTTAAATCCTTTTAAGGCTTTAAGACCTTTTTGTAAAAACACAAATAAATGGAATTAAATATAACTAGATGAGAACTTTCACTGCTTCAGTTTATCCATTTAATCATTTTGTAGCTATATGGTTTTTTATATAATTAGAGAGTAAATATGTGAAATGAAACATTGTCACTTATAGATTCATTACTTAAAATTAAGAGAATATGTTAACAACGGCATACAACAAATATGTGAAATGAAACAAATTATATCAAATATCATTCTTTAAAATATTTAGTTGAAAACAACGGGAAATGCAATTCATACGATAAAAGTATATTAACTTTATAAATTTATTAATTGATATTAAATAGCAAGAAATATATTGTAGACATAAATAAGCAATAAAAGTATGTTTAATTAGTTTATAGTTATAATATTTTTTTGTGTAATTCGAGAGTCAAAACATCTTATAGTATTTTGTACAAATAAGCAAACATGAACTTAATGAACATTGTCACTTGTAGATTTATTAATTAATATCAAAGGTTTAAATAGTGTTTATTGTATCATAGCGGAATGGCGAAAAAAAACGACGTTATTATCATATTGCGCTATAGCGTGCTATAGCGCCAATAGCGTCATAGCTTTTATTGTCTGAAAACGCTATAGTGCGCTATTTAGAACCCTGATTAATATTAATAGAATAAAGTTTAAAATATGTGAAATAAAACAAATTATATCAAATATCATCCTTTAAATATATTTAGTTGAAAAATAAAACATGCAATTCATACAATAAAAGCATATTAATATTTATAAATTTATTAGTCAATATTAAATACTAATTGTTGAAACTCACTACCTTACGAGTGATGTGTCAAAATACAAAAATTTTAACTTTTGAATTTATTTAGTATAAAGTCAAGCAGTTAAAATTAGAAGGCTTATAAATTAATTTTAATGCATTCATTTTTTGAACCTTTTTTTATCACTAGACTCTATACAAAATTAATTTGAAAATTTAAAATTTTCGTCTGTAAACGCATCACTCGTAAGATAGATGGGTTTCAACAGTTTGAATTTGACCTTTAAATCCAATTCAATAAATTTTAGAGTTAAATTCACAAAAAAACTTGATGAACTTAAGAACAATCTACTCTAATATCAAACATGACAAAATAATTTATCTTGAGTACACGATCTACAAACTGAACAAATTAAAAGCTATACAAATTTTATTCTTCTAAATTGGCTGATTAATAATATCAAATAAGTTATATATGAATATTTTTTTTGAACATCCAATAAACGCAAAGAAGTATATCGCACTACAAAGGAACAACAATGCGCTAAAAAAAAATGCTAGCAAGTAAATGTAGATACTTCTAGTAATTTATAACTAAAATCTCTAAACAATAGGTATGATCTACATTATCTGTTTTGTGCTATAATCAATATCAAGGTACAATTAACATCAATTATATTATTTTTCAATGTCATATGATTAAATATTTAAATACAAGCAATGTAGATATATCATTTATGTATTAACTTCAACACACAAAAAATAAATCACTGTCAAAATGGTTTCAAAACATGACATGAACATTTTGATAAAAAAAATAAAAAATAAAAAACCAATATATCCCATAGAAAGGAGTCTGGCCGGTATAACATCAGTGTCATTTCAGCCTATATAACACAAACTCTAAAATCTATCAAACCGACTTTAAATAGTGAATCCAAACAGTTCAAACCGATCTACTTCATTAGTTGTGCTTTTACATGCAAAATTATAATTTTTCGAATTTATTTAGTATCAAGTCAAATGGTCAAATGTGTGAGTTTTTAAGTTAATTTTAATACATTCATTTTTCAACATTTTTTATCACTTGATTTGATACTAAAATAACTCGAAAATATAAAAAATTTGCATGTAAACACATCACTCATAGAGTAAATTGGTTTGAACGGTTTGGATTAGTCGTTTAAAGTCTATTCAATCAATTTTAAAGTTAATTAGTGTCATATGACACCGATATCATATTAGCTGGACTCCATAGAAAAAGATACACACGTTCAAAATTATAAAAATACTAATCTGAATTAATTGTCCACTTCTTCACCATTTTGAAAAATTTACATAAAATATTTGCAGCATAACTCTGCTGCTTTTCGTGTTGCGAGTATGAGTTAACTAATAGGGAGTTACAACACAGAAGGTCACACGGACACATGCATAGTTGTACCTTGAGAGAGCAAACGAAACAACAATGCTGCAATCCTTTTTTGTAAACACAGTTCATTAAATTACTGTTTTGAAAGTCTTTAAAAAGAGATGATAAACATTCAAACCTAGTGTTCTTTACTGGTTTCAATTAGGCCAAGAACAATTAATTTATAAAAAACAAACATGAGAGGTTACATCTTTTAGTAAATTTGTAATTCTATTTACCGCATTTTAAAAAAAGAAAACATTATAAAAAAAGATCATTTTTTTTTTTTTAACTTTTTCTTTCTTTATTTTAAGATAGTGTATCAGTCAATATTTAAATCTTGATATTTTGCAATCCATTTCTGTGCTTCTTGAGATGAACTCGCCTTGTTCATAATAACTTTGCTTCCATTAATATTGCCTAGTTCATAATCAAGGGGATTGTCTTCTTCGTCAGAACTACTGGACCGCTTCTTGGTTCGCCTCAACTGGAGAGATAGGAGGCGTGATACCTCCTGTAACCCTCCCCATTTCTCCAGTGCTCGTGCAATGTCGTACCTTCCTGTGCAATTATAACAAGCTTGTAAGAAGGAAATTATATTTACAAATGAGTGAGGCTATAGTACTATGCATAGCGCAGATTGGTTTGTACTATGATCCATATTTTTGTTTTGAAAGTTCAAATAGTTGATCTGAACAGTTCAACATTTTTTAATATTTTTTTAATATTTTTAGATAGGTAAAAAAATCACTATCTTTTAATGGTCTAGAAATTCTAGATCAAGTGATATTCTACCAATTTAAAAAAATTCTAAAAAAAATGTAAAATCAGATCTCGAAGTACATTTTCATATGGAGATCATGTTGAGCGGTTCAGATCGACTGTTTGAACATTAAAAACAAAGAATGAATCCATACCACAGACCCATCCGTGCTTTGGAAAGTACCATAGCCTCACTAAGGATAAAAGATTCCAAATTAATTGATAGGCAAACCACATTGAAATACAAATTTGGTTTGGACCAAATAACAAAAATACTTTCGAATTTTCGAATTACCAGCACGCTCAAAAGATTTTCGGCTCGGCATAAATGTGGGATCCATTCCCCAATTTCTCTGGAATCTTCTAATCTGCAATTTTAACAGATTTTTAACCAAATATGCTAGGACATTTCATAGTTAATGGAAACTATTAAAATTAAAGCTATATAAAAATATGGAAGGTTAGTACCTCTACATGCAAATTTTCCAAATTATCCCAATAACCTTTCGGTTTTCTATCCTTATAAGCCAAAGATAAATTCATCAACCCTGCTACTTTTCTAAAACCACCAATTTTTGTTATCGCCTTTTCAATATCCACCCTTCCATGTTGCCTCAGTTGTTTTCTCATGGGCATGAACCCGTCTTGCCCATATGTCGAAATGAACCCTAGAAGTTCTGATTTTAACACCTCCATGTCAGTTTGCAAACCCGGCACTTTTGGTCTTTGCAAATTGGCACTTTTAGAGGGTTGGAAAATGGATACTTGGTCGGCAACACTCTTTTGGAGAAATTGTAAGCTGTCGGGATCATGTGAGGTTGGTGTAACAGGAGGATCAATGGACCCAGTCTTGGCAAGTTCTATTTTTTCAGCGTAATCACGGATTGCACATAGGTTTGATGGTAAATCTTCGTATATAACCTGAATTGAGGAAAAAAAAAACATTCAATATTCAATAAAGAAGTTGCATTTGTAAGTACAAGTAACAAATCTATCCATTATTATTATTTTTTTTCCCTATTAGAAGGAATCTTCTTTCGAGAGAACAAGCCACTTTTTTCACATATTTTTTTTCATATATTAGGGCATTAATCTAATATATCTTTTAATGAACGGTTTAGTTTCTATCAAGCCGTCAAACCATACCAACCGAGACTGGTAAAATTCAACGAGTGAGAAAATGGTACATGCCCTATGGTACAACAGGCAATGTACCTGCTATACTAGTTGATATCAACACTTGTGTTAGCAACTGGCACCAACTCAGACTACTATCATACCCAGACCAAACATCAGTTACATCACAACTGGTGCTAGACTGTACTGGTACGATTAACAGGAACTGGTTTGTTGCATACCTCTTCAACAATTGCTTCTGAGAGAAAGGTATCTTGGTGCATCTTTGTCTCAACCATGTATTTAAGCAAGGTGTGACGATCTCCTAACTGTTCTAGACGCCACCTTGTCAGGATAAAAAATAACAACCCTTATTGACAATTTTAAAAAAAATCACATTAATATTCCCTATAGATGTTTTTTAGAATAATAAATTGGCTGTCAAAATATAACACACCTCCCTTGAAAGGAGTCAAAATCTCCCTCGACTTGTTCAAAATTTATTTCTTTCTCTAATTCTTCATTCAAATCTAGTATTACTCGTGCATGGAGTACCATGTATAGCAACCCCTTGCATCCTTCCTGCATACAAACAAAAATTTATAATATTTCGTTACTGGCTGGCTAGTACAATGATTTAGATCTGAAATGAATAATAATATCAAAATGGGCGAAAGATGATTATTCATCATACCTGAAGAATGCGAACCTTGTTATTATCACGAAAGACGACTTTGCAGATTGCTAAGTTTGGTACAATCCTGTTCAATAAAATTGGGTTAAAACCTACTTAGAAAATAAATTTAAAATATTTCATGTAAGGAAGATAAACCAGAAAGTAATATACTGAATGAATATGAATGAACATTATACTCTGGCAATTCTTCGTAGGCTGTTAAAACATTCCACACTTCCCTAACTGGTGCCTTCACAGTGATGCTAGCATACACACATCTGTGGGTCCCACCATTTTCCTTTGGTATATTTAAAAAGATAAGAGATAATTATATTAATGCTTCTCGGTATTTTGTACAATCTTAATTAGGGGCAATCTTGTAACTTATAATTTCCTACATTGTTCCATCTCTCAGTTGGTATTGAAGCTGAACAAATAGAACCATACAAACCAAAACAAGCTACAGTCTCGGGCAAATAGACTATTTGCAAAAACCTTCAACTAACTTGATCTCTAAATATTAGACAGAGACCATTTTTGCGCTACATTTCACAACAATGACACAAGTTGATTATTTTAAACTACAAATTTGGACCAAAAAAGACATATGCTCAGTGAACCCTCTTTAAGTTTTATTTAATCTTTCTTGAGTGAGGCTATGGTACTATACATAGCGCACATTAGTCCGTACTATGGATCAATATCTCCAACTTTAAATTCCAAACAACCAATCTGGACCGCTCAACATAAACTCATTTGAAAATATACGTGTAAATCAAATTTAAAATTACTATTATTAGATAGATAGAAAACACTAGACTAAAGATTTTTAATTATTCAAAAGTAGTGATTTTCTACCTATCTAAAAAGTTAGTAAAAAATTCTTAAAAATATAAAATTTTGTCTCCAAGTACATATTCATATGGAGATCATGTTGAACGGTTTGGATCGACTGGTTGACTTTGGAAATGAAGATATCGATCCATAGTACAAACCAATATGCATTCTGCATAGTACCATAGCCTCACTCATCTTTCTTCCTTATTTTCTACCCATTCCTATATTGCTCAGTTATAGCTCTTAATTGTTTATCCAAGAGTTCTGTACAAAGGAAGTGGAATGAGCTTATCCAAGAGTTCTGTACAAAGGAAGTGGAATGAGCACACCTTTGCAAGAAAACTTCCATTCTAGAGTTAAATGATATTACCAAGAGTAATTAATCGTCCTGATAAAAATGATATATATTTCTTTCAAAGATCATGGATAATTGGTACTATTGTAAATACTGAGTAGCCAGCATTTCCAAGAAGTAATCAGACTATTAGAAGAATGAAATTACCAGAAGTCCATCAAAATTGCGAAGATGTATCTCATCTACCATGCAAGGTCTATCAATCCTGCAAGTATTTCCATAAATACCCCATTTTTTCCCTTTTAATGCACCATCCTCTTTGACACCCGTGTCACTATTCAACTTTTTAACATCCGACAAGTCTTTAAGACCAGAGACAGGCACCTTCAGATCTATGCTGTCGCTATTTACATCGGTGATTTCTTTGCATTTTTTCTCTGCCCAGAATGCCAATGCCTCGAGGTTTGTTGGAAGGTCGGATCTAATTATTCTCTCCAGTAATATTGCCGGGAAGTGCAACCTTGGTATGACATTTACCTCGTATGATAGTTTTGCTGTGCCAGGCCTATTCAATTAAATCAACAACAATAATAGAAACAACATTAGGACAGGGCTATGTTGGTAACCGTCAAATAAAATAAAAATTATCTGTGAACCTCCCTTTTTTCAGGATATACAAATTTATTGTACATCCATATGTAGAATGCAGGTCTCTTGTATAATTTGAGAGAGGCTATGGTACTATGCATAGCACGGATTGGCCCGTACTATGGATCAATAGCTCCATTTTCAAAGTTCAAATAGTCGATCTGAACTGTTCAACATGATCTCCGTATGAAAATGTACTTGTAGACTAAATTTTACATTTTTTAGAATTTTTTTACCATTTTTTTAGATAGGTAGAAAATCACTACTTTTGAATGGTCTAGAATTTTCAGATCAAGTGATTTTCTACCCATCTAAAAAAATAGTAAAAAATTTGTAAAAAATGTAAAATTTGATCAACAAGTATATTTTCATACGGAGATCATGTTGAACAGGTGTTTGAACTTTGAAAACAGAGAAACTGATCTATAGTACGGACCAATCCGCGCTATGCATACTACCATAGCATCACTCGTATAATTTATACCCATTCTGGATAAGTTTTTTAACTCTGCTTATCGAACTGGTACAACACCAATTGTTCTTGGTAAGTTGATTACAAAAGTGTGGAATAGTGAAATACTGGTTCAAGATGCAAATTGTTTACACAAGAAGTGGAATAAAAAATGAAAGGCACCTTGTACCGGAAATAACCGACCACTTGCCTTCAAACTTCTTAAAATCCCCATCAACCATGGAGAAATGGAGCTCGCGGCCATTAACCTATCCACAACAATTCATCTTAGAAAAACCAACTAAATTTTCAATTTAGTACCTATAACAAATGCAAATTACCGAGTTGGGTATCTCTTGAAGATCCAGAACTACTCGTGCCACGATGTGCCAGTAAAGTGCTCTTTGGAGACCTCTCTGTTCTAACCATATCCTCCCCTCATGTGGACATGGTATCCTTCCACTGTTACAAAACCCAAAATTGAACAATTTTAAGGGAATTTTGCCAAAATGAAAAAAAAAAACAATAGTATTCAAAAATTAAACAAAAAGGTACCTATAAACAAGATTGGGAATGAAATCAGCAAGCCTTTCGTAATCCGTGAGCACGCTCCAGACGGAGTCGACGTCAGCATTGACTACAATTGACGCATGAACCGCTCTCTCCCGCCAAGAGATAACTTGCACATCGCATCGCACGTGACCTGGCTCCTCTTCTTTCTGCTTTTCTTTCTCCTCTTTTGCTAGTTTTTTCCTTGAAATGTGGGATCGATTCGGGTTCTTCTGAGCTCCGGTTACTGCAATGGCGGTCCTGGCTTCGACTCGAGCAAGGAAGAAATGATCATAGCGGAGGTGGTTCGGTGTAGAGTTACGATTAGGGTTTGGATGGAGGGAAGGAGGGGTGAGAGAGCGTAGAGCTCTCATGGAGGTAGTGAAGTGTTACTGAGAAGAGAGACAGAGAGACGTTGGATTATTTGTGGTTCTCCTTCTTTTCGAATTCATTTCACCCCAGTTAACTCAAAGTTTGAGTTTAGATCCAAACCGTCCGATCTGTCCTAGCACGATAATTAAAGGCCCAGATTCTGATCGAACGGTCCAGATATAAACACAAAATTTGAGTTAGTCCTGAGAATCGTTTTTTTTTTCCCGTGTTTATTTTGTTTGTTTGCCGAATGGATATTTTGTTTGTCTGGCGGGAAAGAAAGACAGCTGTGTGGCACCTTGCTTATTGGATATCAAGATTCTCTAGGACCCGTTCCGTGTAACTTCTACTGAAATGAGTCATAAACAAAAACTGTCTAAGATCTCGCCGCACTACTGTTGTTCTTTCTCCAGACAGAGAGGATCGCTACTCTGTGCCTCGTCTGATTAGAACTTTGGATGACGTGGCCCGCTATAAGCCATCAATAGCGAATTCGTATCCTCTGCATTAACTCAAAAGGGAATTTTTTGAGTTAATGCATCTAGACCATACGATCTAAGATCGTGCGGACTAGATCCGCACTAGTATTAAAGGACTCCGTTTAAAATTAGACAGTTGATATTCATTAACTCAAAAGATTCGAGTTAATGCTGAGGATAATCTTTTGAGTTAATGCTGAGGATACGCATTCATTTAAGCCCCGTCTGGTCTAGTCAAGTCTGACATAGGGGTATTTGAGGGTCAATGTGTGGGGGCCAAGAGCAGTGTCTTATGTTATTAGTCCTCTGAATTTTCAAATCCAGCCCGGATCCTCTGCATTACCTACCGTTTGAATTAAAATCTAAGCCGTCAGAATCCTAACCAATCTGATCTAGCGTGTAATGTATGGCGTTTCATTAATATTCCGACATTTTTATTAATATCCAAAGTTTAATAGAAATTAATTATTATACCCATAATTTCCGGGTTTCGCCAAAAATGTCCAACCGGCCATAAAATGGCCGGTTTTTTTTTTTTTTTTTTTTAGAGACACTATGAAGAATAATGAAATCTAACACTAAAAATTCGAATTTTTTGTTTAAATTTTTTGTTAAATTCCTTCTTTTGATTTATAATTAGCATATTTATACTAAAATATGTTAAATTACTTGAAATTATGTTGAATTACACTATATTACGTTAAATTACACTATATTACGTTAAATTACGCTAAAATACGGTAAATTCCGATAAATTATTATGTGTCTTCATAGTGATGTATAATTATAAACTATTTTTTGTTTCTCTTTTATCTTCATAGTGATTTATAATTAGAATTTTTTTTTAGAGACACTATGAAGAGCAAGATAATGAAATTTAACACTGAAAATTCGAATTTTTTGTTTATATTTGTTAGATTACTTCTTTTGATGTATAATTAGCATATTTATACTAAAATAAGCTAAATTACTTGAAATTATGTTGAAAATTACACTATATTACGTTAAATTACATTACATTACGCTAAAATACGTTAAATTACACTAAATTACATATGAATAGGGACGATATCTTCACTTAAAAGGTGAAAAACGACGATGAAACTTCAAACGGCCATAAAACTGCGCTCGAGTGTTCGATTTCAGCAAATGACCACTTTTCGGAAAGCTTGCGAAAATACGCATGCTTCCGTGCCCGCGATGCCGGATTTCAAAATTCAGAATTGCCAAAAAACAAAGGGAAAGAGCCTCAAACTTGAGTTGAAGTTTCCGATTAAGATTTTCATTTCTATTATTCAATCCAAGTAGCTCAGTAAATTAGTTATGAACTTGTAGAATACCAATTTTTACTATTTTCAGAATTTTTTTACTATTTTTTATGATTCATGAAAGATGGCACAAAATCGGTCTACTTTAGCGTAATTTACCGCATTTTTATCAATTAGCGAAGTTATTGTAATTTAGTGTAATTTAAAGTAATTTAGTGTAATTCAACATAATTTATTGTAATATAGTGTAATTCAACATAATTTCAAGTAATATAGTGTATTTTATTATAAATATGCTAATTATAAATCAAAAGAAGTAATATAACAAATAATTTAAACAAAAAATTCGAATTTTAAGTGTTAGATTTCATTATTCTTCACAGTGTCTCTAAAAAAAAAAAAAAAGAGAGAGAGAAAAGAAAAAGAGGAAACCAGCTATTTTATGACCGGTTTGGGCATTTTTGGTGAAACCCAGAAATTCTGAGTATACTCTTAATTTCTATTAAACTTTGGTTATTAATAAAAAATGTCGGTTAATATTCATGGTCAGATATAACGAACGGATAGGATTCATACTCGAACGGTGAGGATATAAATTCGGTATCTGGTTGCACTATTTGTCGTTTATTTGATCACACATTTGCAGCTAGCTAAGGATACCTCATATTTACCGTATACTCTGAGATATCTTATATTTTGCGTGACCGACGTGTCCGATGGCTATTCGGGGATAGCGCCGGGGACCAGTATCATTTGAGCTTTGAGATTCGTGCATAACGTATTTGAACGGTTGTGATTTCCAAAAAATCACGGAAAATATGAGAAATCTCAGAGGATGCGAATTCTCAAAATTATCCAAAAGTTAGATAAGGTTATAATTTAAAATGGAAGACTTCGAAAGGACGAAGTTGTAAACTTCGCCAAATTTTCTACTTACAAATAGAACACCGCCAAGCTCTCTTGACTAGAGCGGTGAAGTCTGAACTCAAATTTTGAATTTCGCGCTGGGAGAGTGAGAGAGCAAAAGAGAAAGAGACGAGCGAAGAGCAAAAATGGCATCCACCAGAACAAATAACAAGAGATCGAAAGAAAGCAGCGCAGAAAGCCTTGTCAGGATTGGATCTGATAAGAAGAAGAGGCAGAGAGAGGAAGATCTCGGCGATTTTGATCCAGATCTAGACATCTCCAGGTACTCCGTCACATTCTTATGTTCATTCCCCTTTATTTTATCCAGTAGATCTATTGATTTACCTGTTGATTTGTTTGGAAAATTTATCCTTTCTGCTTCAATTCCTCTTGAATGAGGCAATAAGCATGGCTGTGTCTCACTTAATTCTTTTTTTGAATGGATTACTGGCTCATTCATTGTAGCAATGGTAGTTCTATAACTTATTTGACTTTTGTGTTAATCAGATTGATCTTAGTTTTACCCTGATGTTCTGGCATTTAGCTCAAATTACCTTTTAGTTTCCTGATTATGTAATTTTCATGTCAGTTCCTCACTGAATAAATCCTAATTGATTGCAAGATTCTTCTCTGCTGGAATCAGAAAGTGGCATTTATCATTTTTAAAACAAGAGATAGAAAAGTTTACCTGGATTATTTATTAATTATCACTCTATATAGACAAATTTCAGATCTATCCTTTGACTCGAAACATGATTATATGTATTTATCAATTTCAGTGATATAAAAGGAATTTTATCAGCCTTACATAGCATCAGAGAGAAGGCACAGAAAGATGGCCAGAAGAAGAGTGAAGAAACAATTGGAAGGTACTTATCTGAATTATTTTGTTCAAATTATTCTTTCAATTATAGGGAAGTTCCTTTAATTAATTTATGAATCACCCTGAATAAAATTGGATCCTTGTCTGATCTGACAAATGTTCAGGTCAAGAAACTATATTTGTGTATTAACTGTGGCATGCCTGATCTAGAACTTACCTTAAGTAGTTCAACTTTGAAAGATAGAAGTTCATCTTTTCCTTCAATCTTTTGTAGCTTCTTTAAATACTTTTATGCTGAGATTACATTTGTTATATGGTAGTCTTAACATTAGCATCCGTTGAAACAGTGAATTAACTATGTATTAGTACTTCAGCACTAACATATTATTTGACCGACTAATGGTTCTATGAATGTTAAATTGCTCGTGATATAGCAAAGTTTTGACATTTTCTCTTGATAGTTTGAACTCTTAACATATCACATCACATATGACAAGATATTATCGGCTTCCCTTGACAACAGTGTGGCATCAGAGATTAGCAACGTGATAGATGATGCCAAGTCTAAGGCTGACAAAGACAGGTAATTAAAAATGAATTAATAGTCATATTTTTGTTTGTCTTGCATTGTGTCTTAATATGTCCAACTCGTGAAAAAAAAAAATTGTTAACTGTACTCTTAGTTTGAGGCTTTATTTTGTTACTCTTGATTCGACAATGATTCATTTGTTTCTAATAAGCTATGTTCTTAACCTAGAATGGAAAAATATAAAAGAAGCTACATTATCAAGAAGTTTACAACGATCCTCAAATTCAATTTTTGCAAAACTGGCTTTGTATTGAAAACTTGAAAAAAAGGTGTCAAGGACATAGCTGATATAAAAGTGTCAATGAATCTTTTTTTTGCTTCAACAATGAATTATTTCAACTAATTAGAAGCAAGGGTCTGTTTTCAGTTACCTGATATAAAAGGGGGGTTTTTGCAAAGATTTCTCAATCACTTGTTGTTCTGAATTAAGTTCTATGTATCCTAACTCTTAGTTTTGTACTATTTCAGACAAAATTTCTTGAAGTCCCTATTGAAGCTTTCTAAAGAGGTAATAATAAACCTTTGGGATATTTTGGTAATTTATATAGTTAAAATATGTAGCTAATCTTGACTTGATTGTTGTAGTGTGAAAGTTCACTGAAGAATGAATATGCCAAGTTTCAAGGAGCATATGAGAAATTTGCGAAAGATAAAGCTGCCTCTTTACAATCTTTCAAGGGTACCTTTGCTCATCTCTCTTTCTAATTTTGTACATAGCAAGGCTGTGCAAATTAAATGATATGTTTTCTGTAATCTTGTCAAAATAAAATACTTTTTCTTTGATCTGTTTTTGTTCTAATAACTTGTGCTTTCATTTTTTTGTAGAGATGTTTGACAAATATGAAGGTGAAAAGGAGAAACTGTTTGTCAAATATGAGCAACAAAGTAAGAATAAAGCAACTCAAGAAGAGATCTATTTCGTTGTTCAATTTAAATATAAATCACATCATTTTTTTTTTAATTCAATTTTGCAGGGAAAAAAGAGAAGAGCACGCTGTCTGATTTAGAGAAACTATGCAAGGAGAAGGTAGCAAGTGCTGAAGAAGAAATAAAAAAGAAGCACCAGGTACAATATGTTTATAACCTGAACCTTGTTATGAAGTTGTATATTTTTGTTTAGATTGAATTGAATTTGAATTTGTTTCTTTGAACAGGATGATAAATCATTCAGTATCCTTCGTAAATCACTTGGGTCATTTTTGGATGATGGCTCTGATGAAGAAGATTTAACGCCTTGAAATCTTACAAAATATATTCAAAATAGACTTGCTTTTGTTTCACCTAAATATCACTCATATCCTTGTCTACTGACATATGCATCCTTTTTCTTTTTTATGTACTTAATTTTGTGTTACTAACATAAAATTTGTTTTAATTCAGTCGAGTATAGTATGGATTGTTATAATTGTGCATAGACTTGCTTTCGTTTGCCCTAAAAATCAGACATATGCATATTTTTTATTTTTTTATTTTAATATGTACTTTTGTGATACTAACATAAGGTGTATTTTAATTCAGTTTAGTATTATGGCTTGTTATAGTTGTGCATCTACATTGATAATTTGAAAATTCCATTTCAATTTCAAATTTTAAGAATGTATGACAATTTCATAGATAGAAATTTTTTTTTAATGAAATTACTTTCAAAACATCATGTTGGTAAAAATATTAATTCATATTCACTCATCCATCTCAGAAATTAGTTCTATGATGTATATAAATTTTTTTTTTAATTTCTAAACACTAAAAGCAATCTAAATTAATTGTAAAAGTACAGTGCTTTTAAAATTAACTTTATATTAATTTCAGTTTTCTATTATAATTTCAATTTTTTATATTTTTTTGTTCCCAAATGCCCGTAGGCCTATTATAATTTCAATTTAATTTCACCAAATTTAGTTGTTCTTATAATTGTGCATAGTATAGCATTTTAATCTTCACATGCAGATTCTTTTGTAATTCATAAACCATTTAATCTAACTATCGTTACTCATTAGCAACCAGGTTTTGCTAGTTACATATATCATGAAAAACTAAGCAAACATCATCTAAAGGTGCCTATTTGGGTCATAGGGGGGCCGCTTTAAGATTTGTGCCAGGTTAAAAAAGGACGATGCAGATCTCATTATACAACCATGAAAGTAATAACAAGAAATAAAAAAAAAAGGAGGGAATTAGATCTCCTCAGCAAGGCTGATGTCGTAACAAGAGGCAAGTTTGGGGATGGTGCCGTCATGCATAGACTTGTCGAGAATCTCATATTTTTTGTAGTCGGTTGTCAGTGCTTCTTGTTCTTGCTCTGCGAGTTTCTCCTCTATCTCTAGTTGTGCCTGTAATTCCAAATATGGTTTCTTAATCCTTAGGCTGTACAATGTTATTACTATAAAAGTAAATTATACAAGTCATCACAGTAGTGTTGTTACTATTTTACCACTTTGGTCCCTAGTTTCTTTTAGAGAACGGAGTAGGTCCGATGCCCATCGGACCTACTTTTAGGTTCAACGAGCACGATGACCGTCCGATCTAATTTAAGATTTGTGTGCACGAACATTTAAACAAACATGCACAAATTTTAAAGCATTCTGCACGAATCTTAAAGCAAATCAACGGTGATTAAACCTATCGAACCAGAGTAGGTCCGATGGGCCCTATCGAACCAGAGTAGGTCCGATGCCCATCGGAGGGCATCGGACCTACTCTCAAGTCTTTCTTTTAATGTTCCGTTTTCAGTCTAAAGAATATTCAAATTTTCATCATATGGATCCCTACAATCTTACTCAAGTCAAATCAATTGACAAATAACCCATAGAGCCATTTTGCATGGACACACCTAGAAACAAGCTGGACCCGTGTCGGACACAGCCATGGGAATAACACGTGTTGACACGCTGCTGACATGGTCAACTTTTTTATTCATGACACGGTCAATTCTTTGACACAGCATATTGATCCCTAGTTTCTTTTAATGTTATACAAGTCATCCCTGTTTTGTTACTGTTATCCACTTTGGTCTCTAGTTTCTTTTAATGTTCCGTTTCAGTCTAAAGAATTGAACATTCAAATTTTCATCACATTTAATTCCTACAATCTTCTTCAAGTCCAAGTTGAACCAACCTAGAAACAAGCTGTGCCTGTGCCGGACACAGCCATGTTGACACGCCACTGACATGGTCAACTTTTATTTAGGACACAGTCAATTCATTTACAGAGCATCAAGTAAAACTGTCTCATCACTCTAATCTAACATTTATTAGCCTAAAGGAGATTTTTAATCACATCACCTTGATAAGTGCAATCCTCTCGGCCTGGTGCCGTTTCGCCATCAACTCCAGCTTCTTGATATTATCCGAATCCGGGTCACGAGGTTCGACCCACCGAAACTCAATTGGTTTTTTCCCAGGTTGGGTAGGCCGGTCAGGGAACAATTCGGGCCAGGCCCGCTTGGCCCGGACGGGACGGGGCATGCCCGACATCATAAAAGGGAAGTCGGTAAGTGTCTCAACCACAGCCTTGGCCTTTTTCTCGCTCTCCATTTCGACCAGTGCCGCCTGGGCCAAGTTTTCAAATGGAAACACCTGGTTGGGAAGGAAATCGACGGTCTCTACTCGGCCCACTTGGCCCAAAGCAGCTTTTATCACTGCATCTGTGACCTTTGTAGAAATGAAATGAACAAGTTTTATTCTTTCACAAGTGATACTGTAATTACCAATTCTCAACACCAGAAAAAATTGTGTGCTTGCCTCTTTTTTTTTTTTTTTTTTGAATTTTCCCTATCAGGTTTTTGAATTTGCAAACTTTTGTCAGAATATTTATATACTTTTAACTGTTTATTGTTTTTACTTCTAATGGGAGATGGACGACCAAGGAAAAAAATCAAACTTGAAACAGTTCAAGAAATGTTCACTGGAAATAATATAGCTGATATAAAATCAGAAAAAGGTACAACATATTAAAAGAAGGTATATTAAATCAAAAGGGTTATCTGAGAATTCTAATGGTGCTTCTATAAGCTGTACCATACATCAACCATATGCCATATTTACAAACTCCACTGGTACAAAAGAGGTTAAATAACCTGGGGTGAGAGGTGTTCAATGTAGACAGTCCTTTTCACCTTCGCCTCAAATTCTGCATATATTTTTCTCTGCTCCTCAATTGACAGTGGCGCTTGTCCCTCTGCGTGTGATGTTGAGGCCATTACCACCTGTAAGAACAAATGCTACCTGTTGTTAACAGTTAATCAGGCCTGGTACAGTTGTACCAGTAGCATTGTATCTTTTCCTACCAAGTCTAGTCCTGTTGAGAAATTTTACCTCAAATTTCAATTATAAAATAAGAAGGGGGAATTTCATACACACCCCTCAAAAACCTCGAAGTTATGTATTTCCCCATGTAAATTTCATAATATTATATTTACCAGTAGCATTGCATCTTTTTCTACAAAGTCTGGTCCTTTTGATTTGGAGCTGAATTCGGATGCTATGAAGTCTCAACGAATTTTACCTCAGATTTCAATACAAAAGAAAAAAAATGATAGTCTACACTGTTACTGATATGAACCAGCTAAGGTTACAAAAAAAAACAGCCCCAATTATTTATTGTTCTCATTTTCATTTGCACAAAGATTTGAGTCTATCTGATTGCTTTCAAACAGTTTTTCCCGCTGGAACTGGTGGAACTGCTTCTATCTAAATTCTCACACGTAGTGGCACCCCATTTTCTTGGAACCAAGAGAAGCCTTAATATCGTATCACAAAAGGAAACTAAAAGAATCTCATTTTTCTTCTACTGCGACCACTATCCCTTTCCTCTCTCCTGACCTCACCTCACACTAGATCGGATTTAGCCAACAATTAGAGAAAAATTTGATAAACACACACATACACTGTGCCACACATAGAGCAACAGAGAGAGAGAGAGAGAGAGAGAGAGACCTGGTGAGAAATGTCGCAGGAACGGAGCTCCGATTTGGCAAAACCCTCGCCTTTTGAGAGGAAAGGGGAAAGAGGGGGAGAGAGAGGGGTTTCTTTGGTTTAATGGCTAGCGCGGGAGAAGAAGAGACTACTTGTCGGAAAGTATAAAAAAAAAAAAAAAAAAGGATTGATATCCTTATTTGTACTGAATTAGGTCCCTAAAGTAACTCAAACTGTGACTTTAGATCCAGACCGTCCGATCTGTACTGCCACAAATATTAAAGGTTCCCCATGCATTACACTTCGGATCGGACGGTTCGTATCTAACCTCAAAACTTGGGTTACTTTAGAGCCAACTGACCAACTTTTACTTGGGTTGGGCTGTAATTCTTTCACGTTTCCTTGGGCCACAGGCCCACAAATTGTTTAATTCTTTCCTCCTTGAAAAAAAAAAAGGAAATGAAATTTTATGTTTTAGAATTCTTTTGGTTATTTAAGAGGCGATTTGGAGGCGATTTTGGGTTTTATGATCGGATTTGACGAGAACTCATTATACCATTGAAATGACTCATTCGACCCTGATCCACAAATTATTATAAGAAAATGATACAAGAAACAAAGAGGATCATTGTAAGATGCTCGGCTATTTATCTACAAAATATATATATATATCCTTGAATAATCTCTATAACAAGTACAGCGCCAAAATATAATACAAAGTTTCATGCTTTTTTGCTCTGATTTATCCACAGAACTTATCCATGTAATTATTTCAAGCATTGCCTTTATTGTTCTCCATCCCTGAAATCCTGTGCATATTTCACCTCACTGCAATTCACCCACTGGTGCCTCACTGAGCCACAAGAAATGTATGAAGTCGTATAGTTTTGCACTTACACTAACCTGATTCAAGAAATTAATTAACTCATGTTAGGCCAGAATGAATTTTTGTAATATTTTTTAGTAAGAAAACAGATCTATCCTTTGTATACCCACATATGGTACTATGCATAGCGTATATTGGTCCGTTCTATGGATAAATATCTCAATTTTCAAAGTCCAAACCTTTGATCTGAACCGTTCAACATGATTTTTATATGAAAATGTACTTGTAGATCAAATTTTACATTTTTTATAATTTTTTACTATTTTCTTAAATAGGTGAAAAATTAACTGATCTAAAGATTCTAGACCATTAAAAAGTAGATTTTTTAACTATAAAAAAATTAGTAAAAAAATTCTAAAAAATGTAAAATTTATTATGCAAATACATTTTCATATGGAGAGCATGCTGAACGGTTTAAATCAAATATTTGAACTTAGAAAATGAAGATATTCCAAGAAAAGGAATATCTTAGAAATATTGAGAATTACATTACACTATGTAAAGTTCAAATTACACATTCTCATTTTGTAAATTAATCGAAACTTGTGCACAAGAAAAAGAAAGACCTTGTAAGGAGTAGGGTTTAGTATTCTCATGTGGTCAGGCCTCATTTGGTCTAACTGCTCCAAGCACCGCCTTCTTATATTCTTAATTGATGGCAGTTCTTCCCTTTCTTTTGCTATGAATAAAAAAAAAATGAAAACAAATGAGTAAATAAAGAAAAAAATGTATCAAATCTCAACTATAAGCTATACAATTTTAAATTTGCTTCAATTTGTATAAAAAGGTTATAATATCTTAGACAAACATAAGGCTTACATTTGGGAAACTAGAAGTAACAAGATAAGATAATTAAGAAAAATATTAAAGCAAGAAAATTAAATATTGAAAAAGACAAAAAAGTAAGTATAGAAACACATACATGAATTTCCAGGCCAATAACACTTGAGTAGCTCTTCTACATGTTGAGGCACAACATATGCTCTCTTTGATTCATTGAAGGGGTGTCGGCACAATATCCTCTCTCCTACCTTTTTCATTCTCCAAATAAATAGAAATAGACAAAAAGAAAACATTACATTTTACCAATTCTCGATTTGTTATTTAAGATTAAGATACAAATTGTCAACCTTAATTAAGGCCATAATTGCCGTTTTCATTTAAACTAGATCCTTATATTAGCAAGCACAAAGTAGAGAGAATATTAAAAAGACAAACAATCCGTATACTCATTTTTGAACTTTCAATAAAGAAAAGGAGACTAGGGCTTATTTCAAAAAAAAAAAAAATAAGCAAGGACTTTATAGCAAAAACAACTTACCTTAGGAGCTGGTTCATTTTCTCCACTCATAATATCCAATAGAGCGTAGCCTTCTTTCCCATATAACCTATAGCACCTTTTTTTACATGGTATCGAGACCTGTCAGAATATATGGAAAGAATAAACCACCGCATCAAGTATCTGTTTACCAGATTCAATTCAGGTGAAACTATGCAGGGGTGGGAGTAGATAGAGGGGAACGGGTGCTAATCACCCCCATATAAATTGAAAATTTCCAGTTTTGTCCTTCAAAAATTTTCATTTTTAACAAAAAATTATACTATTAGCCCTCATAAATGAAATTACACAACACTTATTTATCTAGCCACCCCTCCCACCTGGTACTATAGAAGACCAATCCAACCAACTTTTGTCACTTACATTTTTTGCATTTCAAGTTTTAGTACTGTATCAATCAGAAACCATACAAGCAATTTTTAGACCAGTACTGATATTTAGTACTGTATTAATCAGAAACCATACAAGAAATTTTGAGACTGGTACCAATAAACTACCTTAGTGACATCCTCTGACAATTTGATTCGAGGCTGGCCATTGATCTCAACTAATTTGAAAACACAACCTAATGCTGGTTGTGCGTAGCATGTTACAAGGTTTGTACCAATTCCAAATGCATCGACCTCATGCCCCTACAAAGATATGAAAAGAAGCATATAACTATTGATTGTTTCATATTTCAGGAGTACAGTACAAACACTTTTTGTCAAGATAGCACTTACGCAAAATAGGTATTTCTAGGGGCATGACAGAAAACATATCCTATTGGACTTTTCTTGTCAGAACAATTACTATTTTCTCACTGCCTGTTCTATTATCTCTCTACAGGAAACATTATTTACGCCAAGATTCGTGCACAATGAGAAATAAAACTCAGTTTCAGAGGAAAATATGTTACAATTGTCAAATTAAAGACAAACGTGGGGGGTCAATTCTTTTTAATTTTTTAGTACTCAGTATGTGCATACAAAGTTATAAACATCATTTGCACCCACAAGAAATACAGAGTCGATTTACAAATATTCAGTAAAAAAGGCATACCTGCTTGTTAAGGGCATCGATAGTTTCTTCATTCAAGTCATTGCTGGCCGTAATTATCATTTTTTCAAACCCAACCACCCCAAATTCTCTCTCTACTGCAGCAAAGAACTTTCTAGACTGTAAAGATAAATAGGCCAAATCGCCAGAATCTAGCCTAATTCCACTTGCTTTATACCTACAATTTCAAATCCTCAATTTCTAAATTTCTAAATTTTGAATAATAAAGTTGTATATTTAAATAGGACAATAAAAGAGAAAAGGAAAGCGAAGAAAATAGCCAACATGACTCCTTCCTAACACTACATCATCGTATTGTTGGGAGATTTTGATTATCTATAAGTTGGAGAGGAAGTGATATTGGAAAATACATTCCACATACTTTGTATATAATTATAGTTGTACTGGGGTACAGTTCATATTTTACGAATTGTCATGTGTGCATATGAAGCTTCCCTTACTATCACAGCTGTTAGTTTATTAATTGTATTTATGCATCACTGAAGACTAATCTGTACGAAAAGTTTGTAATACAAAATCGTTTCCTTAGTTTCTGCTAAAAACTCAGCTTAAAGGACTTCTTTCAAAATAATGAAAATATTGAATGTTAGAGGCATAAAACTTACCCCGAATCACTTAAAGCTAAGGCAACAGCGCAAAAGTTTGGCACACCACTTCTCATAACCTAATAATTCAGAAAAAAATAATTTCAAGAAGTGCAACCTACACATGTAACAATTTACTACTTAGTATGACTGAGGCAGAAACACAAAAAAAAAAAAAAATCCAAGCTAAGTGTTTTGTATAATTGAGTAAAAGAACTTACATCATATGTGTCAACAAGTGCAAGAAAATTATGTGGAAAAGCCAATGCATATGACGTGAACGCTGCCAACTCACTCTTGTTTGTTTCTCCATATAAACCAATTGATGATTTTAACCCCTGAAATGGATTAGCCTTTGTAATTACTGAACTGATGAACCAAGAGCAATCATGTACTAATACCATTGAAATAACTGAGGATACAATTTCTAAAGGAAAAAAAGGAATAATTCATGCAAGCCACAAAAAAAAAAACATCAAAAGGCTACATATTGTGTACTACCTCCAATCATTAAAATTCAAACCTGAATTTTATCGAGCCAGTGCTCCACTTGCGATACAAAATCTTCACATAGGTTTGATCCATCATGAGACGGAAGGGTTCTGTCAACTATTTCATCAAGACCCTGAGCAATAGCAAAATTACATAAAACACCAATATTGAAGTAACCCTACTTTAAGATAAACTAGAGCAGTAGCTCCTAAACAATTGCAACTGAGATGAAACCCCATAAAACATCAACATATCAACCTCTACAGTGAGAAAATATCATGCAAAAACCCATCATAAATGGAACTGTGATGTATACATTTCTAGAATACCACATGTATCATCTGTACCTCCTATATTCCTCAATTTCTTTAACAGCCTCTTTATTCCTCATCAATTTTCATGGAAATATATATGAGGAACAAAGGGAAAATTTGCCAGGATTCAACTCTGAAAAAAATCACTATATTTAAATTGTTCAGAGATGCGTATGCAATCGGACTGACCATGAATGAGCTCACAAAGGCATGTGAGTGGGTCCCACGTAACGGTATCCCAAACAGCCTTCCTGCTGCAACATTGCTGTTCAAATTTTAACATTGGATACAAAATAGTTACGTGGCTACTTCTGTTAATGCTTTTCACAAAGTCAAAAAAGCATGTAAAACAGATAAATAAGTACAGACCTTGTAGCATCAAATCCTCCCATGTAGCAATATCTTGAGGCACTTATTCCTCCATCAGGTCCCTAATTTCAAAGTTGGATAAACAAATAGTAACATTAAATTAGTAAGTATTTCACAGAAGAGTGAGGCTATGGTACTATGCATAGCCCAGATTGGTCCGTACTACAGATCAATATTTTCGTTTCCAAAGTCCAAATAGTTGATATGAACCATTCAAAGTGATCTCTGTATGAAAATGTACTTGCAGACTAAATTTTACATTTTTTAGTATGGCATATTGCTTGATTTAATCTTCATAAGAATTTGAATATGCATATGAATGATAGTTTTTTTATTATGCACTAATTTTAGAAATTAGATCCATCACAAGGAAGTACTAACAATTGGGTATATGAAATAATTATTAAAACCATCAGAAGTGATGCAGTAATTGGTGCAGAAGAGCATGAAGTGATCCGCAATTTGTCTCAATACAACAAATAATAATACACTTGTGGTAAAAGGGCGGGGAATCAATCACAGGTCACAGAGAAGAACAAATTTCTGCTATAAAAGGAGACGACATGCTTGCCTAATAGCTAACAGTCATATTTCTGAATTTTTCACATTCCCCATTTTGCTGATTTCCACCCAAGGAATTCTATTTCCATCTTTTTCACTATTTTTTTAGATAGGTAGAAAATTACTACTTTTGAATGGTCTAGAATTTTTAGATCATGTGATTTTCTACCTATCTAAATATTCTAAAAAAAATGTTAAATTTGATCTACAAGTACATTTTTATACGGAGATCATGTTGAACGGTTTAGATCGATTGTTTGGACTTTAAAAATGGAGATATTGATCCAGTACAAACGATTATGCGCTATGCATAGTACCATAGCCTTACTCTTCACAGAAATAAGAGAATTTCTCTGAGAACATATTAGAGTTCCTAAGTTTCTATATCCCCCAAGTCAAGGTTTTTCTGAACTCAATTTATTTTCCACTTGATATGACCCACAGTAACTACTGAAAAAATTACAATATTTACTGGGCATATATGGTAAAAATTACCTGGGCCCTTCTAAGGCCAAACTCAAGTAAAGTTTTGGACTTTCCGGCAACAAGACGGTGTCTAGCTGCATTTGTAGTTACTAAGGATGCATAATTTACTAGACTCAAGAAGGGAGTTTCAAGTAGTTGTATAACCTGAAAATATAAAAAATAAAACCTAATAAAAAAGTGAATATGCACTAACAGCAAGAAAGAGAAATAAGTACAAGGGCAAGTGAACTTACGGCAACTGGACCCTCAATGCGCATCAATGGCACCTTTGGGAACACAATAGATCCTTCTGGAATAGCATATACCACCACATCTGAGCAGTCTATTTCTTTTAAATACTCAAAAAATCCATCCTATTGGCAAAAATATTAACAGAAAAATAGATCAGACTTATCTTCTATAAAAGAAAAAAGTGGCAATGATTTACATGCCATGTAAAATATCAATTGATAATTGAACCTCGCATGTAGGCATGGAAGAACGCAGAAATGCAATCTCATTCTCAGTTAATTTAAAATTAGCTATGAAGCGTATGCATTCTTCAAGGCCACCAAAAACAGTATACTCTCCTCCAAAGGGGTTCTTTCGGAAGTATAGATCAAAACTGCAGCATAAAACAAATTCCAGCTAGATAAATTTTAAGCCATATATAAGAATGTGTTGTAACCAAGAATCTTAATTTGTTATCATAAGAACTTTGATATAATCCAGCCCTTTTAATTATGATTTGCATGCATTCCCACACAATTAATGGTATCCTCAGATTGGAAAAAGAAGACCGTTGATTAACCAAATAACTTGACCAAGTGTGAATTTATTATTTAAGAATTATCAATAATAAGCACTATCATAAACTTCAAATTTCATTGCATTTGTGATTTTACATGAATAGGAGTGCAGAAAATCTATATTTCCACATCTAACCCTGTAAAACACCGAATTTGCACATAGGCACCAAAGAATTGAATCCAGGATCCATAACAGTAAAGTACAATGATTCAGTTAAGTGGGCATTCCTATGAACAAGTACTTTTTAACTACAATGAACAACTTCATGCATGCCTGGATTAAACCAAAAAAAAAATTCATGTGCAGAATTTTCCTTTATATAACATTGTTAGCATCAATTGTACCCCCCTCCTATGCTAAACTCTTCATACACTCTCACCTTTGAATCTACACAGAACCATGCAAGGGATACATTTAGTGTGTATAATTGCTAATTTTTTTATGTTTCCGAATATAATTGCTAATTTTTACACACCTGATTACAAATTCGAATACATTGACAAGGACCAGGTGCAAAATTGAATCCCAAAATTCATTTCAATAAAAATGATGATAAAAAGTAAACTAACACGGATTGGTCGAGATGCTTCCCAGCTTTCCAGTAAGCATATGCCATGGTGAACTGGTAAAGATCCGTTAACAGTGGCGTGACCATCGGGTTCGTCGGCGGCGGAACCGAACTCGATTTCATCGATCCGTTCGGAACACCCGTCGGACCCGAATTCGACTCCATCAGACCCGATCCAATTCAAACCCCTCTCTCTCTCTACACTTCTCCCCTTCGCTCTCTTCGCTTTCTACTCTGGTGGTGAACTAGAAGCTCAATAATACGGGCATTATCCACTAAAATAAAAGAAGAGTAAACTTCGACGGATAAACCAGGAGTGTGGACCCAACATTGTCACTGAATGTGGGACCCACATGGTAATAGTACGGTGGACCGAGCTTTTGGTTGGATTAAAAAGATGTTATTTTGGCGCGACATGAGTCAAGTGGTCTTTTTTTTTTTTTTTTTGAAAAAGAAAAAGTAAACATTAATCCGTTTAGATCGGGATTTATGAGTCAAGTGGTCAACGAACCAAAGAAAGACCATAGAGTCTCGAGACCATAAATTGTAAATTAAGAAGTAAAAATGGGCCTTTGGGCATATACTGGAAAGACGAGAAATTAAAAGTTGAAAGAAGAATAAATATGGGCTGGACGAAAATTTAACTATAAAGTGGGCGTGCTCTATTGGGCCTTCCGTCTTTTGGATTTAAGAAAATAAAATATGGCTGGGCTTTGAGCTTGCCCCGAAAGAAATAAAATGCACTTGACTTTAGGATTATTGGACTGAAATTAGATTTAATTAAAAATAATAATAAATGAATTAAGAAAATAATTAATAAATGATGATTATTTAAGATTGATACCTTTATTAATTAAACACGGATCGCGAGATAATTATAAATATGATTAATTATTATATGTATGGCGATTTATTTGATATTAATGATATATATTAAGAGGATGGATCCGATTACAACACTTTTGAGTTACCACAAAATTACCACAACCATTTTTTTTCATTTTTATAGTCCAAATAGTCAATCCAAACCGTTCAACATGATCTCCGCAATAAAATGTGCTTGCAAATCAAATTTTACATTTTTTTGAATTTTTTTACTATTTATTAAGATGAGTACAAAATTCAATGGTCTGAATTTGACTAGTTTTTGTAAAATACTTAATAAATAGTAAAAAAATTCAAAAAAAATGTAAAATTTGGTCTGCAAGCACATTTTATTGTGGAGATCATGTTGAATTGTTTGGATCGACGATTTGGATTTTGAAAATGAAAAAAATAGTTATGGTAACTTTGTGGTAACTCAAAAATGTTGTAATCGGATCCCTCCTCGTATATTACATCGGTAACTTAATAAACACATATCAAAGAAGAGATGTATATGTCAGGGAAAAACGCAATAAATGAAACTTTCGTTGAGACGTTACTACGTTGGTACTCCTGTTCATATATAAATATTAATGAAATGCAACATGGGTCTATTTATTTTGAGAGGTGGTTGTTGTAGTTTATTGATTACTGGTTGAAATTCCTGGAAGGCAGGCGGACAATATTAATTACTGATTGAATTCAATGTAATTGTGCTTGTATTCACAACTAGCTAGTAAGCAATAGATATGACCTTACAAACTAATTATAGATATTTTTTTTTTTGAGTAAAGGTTAGATGTCAAGTCATTCAATTATTTAATATTCACAATACATTTTCTTATTTGAGTTTCGAACCTGCAACCTCTCCCACGAAAGGCATTGCCTTCGCCATTAGATCAAAGGTTGACCCTCCGATATCAGGTGTGATGTTATTGGACTTGTCTGAGTTTTATTTTTAAGAATTAAGTCGTAATTTACTTTGCATGTTGAATAATTGATTAACTACATTGTTTGGACTGTTGAATCGTATGCATAAACACAATACATTGAAACTGAATAACAGATAAGTCTAATGACCTATCATATTTATATATATAGTTTATTGAGTTTTTGTTTTCTATTTCTAATGATTGACTGCATTTCTAATGACCTATCATTTTCTATATATATATAGAGGAGGGATCAAGTTACAACAAAGTTACAATAATCATTTTTTTTATTTTCAAAGTCCAAATCGTCGATCCAAACCGTTCAACATGATTATCTAAATAAAATGTGCTTGCAGATCAAATTTTACATTTTTTTTGAATTTTTTTACTATTTATTAAGATGGGTACAAAATTCAATGGTCTGAATATGACTATTTTTTGTAAAATATTTAATAATAGTAAAAAAAATTCAAAAAAATGTAAAATTTGATCTGCAAGCACATTTTATTGTGGAGATCATGTTGAACGGTTTGGATCGACGATTTGGACTTTGAAAATGAAAAAAATGGTTGTTGTAACTTTGTTGTAACTTGATCCCTCCTCATATATATATATATATATATATATATATATAGAGAGAGAGAGAGAGAGAGAGAGAGAGTGTGTGTGGCTAATATCAAAACGTTTGCACCAAGCCCCTCGTGCAACCAAGTTATTTTTGGGTTTTCAAAGTCCAAACGGTCGATCCGAACCGTTAGATGTTCAATCTATATTAAAATCTGCTTGGAGACCAAATTTTATATTTTTTGAAATTTTTTTACTATTTATTAAGCCACTTTGAAAATTACTGATCCGGGTAACAGTAAAAACAGTGCAACTAAATTCTGGACCATGTGATCAGCAATTTTCAAAGTGGCTTAATAAATAGTAAAAATATTCCAAAAAATATAAAATTTGATCTCCAAGCAGATTTTAATATAGAGATCACATCTAATGGCTCGGATCGACCATTTGGACTTTTGAAATCCGAAAACGACTTGATTGTACGAGAGACTTGGTGCAAACGTTTTGATATTAGCCTCTCTCTCTATATATATATAGCTTCTAATTGAGTAGATGATATTCTTGAATATTTAAGAACTTGTCTTAATTTGTCTTGGGCCTTTCGGTGCTGTTACGTACGTCAACATAAAATAAATACTATAATTAATTTTATATTAACAACATGTACACAAAATTAGACACTAGGAACACGAATGGAAGCACAACATTTGCAGTAGAAAATACAAACTATAATGTGAAAAAAAAAAGAGAAAGAAAACAGGATGATTTTGGGCAGTTGCTGTGTTTATTGCTCTCTTGTATCATGATCTCAAGCAATTAATGATATATATATACATCTTGACTTCAAACGGAGACAGGAAGACATGTCAATTAATACTCGTCTTAATTAATTTTCTAATTATTGCAATCTTTTCGTCTTCTTTTGATTTGAAGAAGAAGAAACTAAAAATTCCTACTTGCAATATAATTGACTGGTGAAGACCGCAAGAAGTCCACTAGCGTTGCATTATTGCAGTAGGAAACTAAAAAATTTGAAATTTTGGAATTTTGAAATCAGAAAATAAAATAATATTATGTAATTTTATTTTATAAAAATTATAAAATTTAATAGATAAAATTATAATTTTTTTATTTCTAGGAAATTTTAGCCTTCTTTTATTTTCACTCTATCATTCGATTCCGTTACGGACTATCATATCAGTGTTGTTTGTTAGATATGAAATGAGGCTCAAAATCTTAAATTTTTTAATTATATATTCAATAAAATAATTAAATATAATACCTACAGCCTAAAGTTAATGTTTTTAGATCGATGGAATGATATACATTGATAATCAGATTTTTTTTTTTTTACTGATTTCAATGCTTGAAATTATATCTAGTTTTATAAATCTCATCGTATTGTAATATATAGTTTGTACAGTCTTTTTTTTTTTTTTTTAAATATGTCAATTCTGAACATTTATTTATTTTTAGATGTCTCTTGAACATTTATGTCTTCATTATTAGGTACGACAAAATCACATGCATTACCAGAGAAAAAGGACTTACTGGTTTTAATTTATTTCTAGTTTTGCATCGGTTCTGCTTGTATATATATATATATATATATATATATATATATATATATATAGATCTTATGAATTTGTTTAGCTTTTTAAGTAGTTTTGCTAGATGCTTACCTGCGTATAAAATCACTGCTAATAGGGTGAGATAAAAATTTCAGAATAAGACATAATTAATTATATATATAACTATTTTAAACCCAATCATATTTTTGTAATTTTTTTATATACGTATATTTTTCCTAATTATCAACCTCCGTAAAAAATGCCGACGGGGTAAGATTTCTGTACTAGAATTACAATTGAGATGACAAAATTCTGAAATGCAAAAAAAAAAAAAAAAAAATAGAATCAAAACTAAAGAAGGGAGGGAAAAAGCTAGGAAATAATTAAATTTAATCAGCAAATAGTGCAATTGTTGAAGGGGGTTGATCGTAGAAGACGGCCTGCGGGCAGCCAGCAGGTGGTGGCATATATATAGTTCAATGGTTACGGGTAGTACCAGTAGCATGGGAGAGGCGGGAACAGCGTGCGTCCGATGCCCATCGGACTCAAATTTGAGTCTTATGGGTTTATGGACCATCCGATTCACTTTAAGATTCATGCGCATGAATGCAGGCTCGAAAGTTGCGTGTGCAATTTTAAAGCAGATCGGACGGTCATCAAATCCATTGAACTCACTTTGAGTCCGATGGGCATTGGACCCAAACTGTTCCTGGGAGAGGCTGGCTGCAGTTGCATTCGTGCTCCATCCTTCTTGTCGCCATCCTTCTTATCATTGTTCTTCTTGTCACCGTTTTTTTTATAAGGTTAGTCAACTTGATGCAGCTAACAATTGTATTAATAAGAACAGTTATTTACAAAATTTTAAAGCAAAATGCCTCTCCTAGCACTGCTAACCCTAAAAAGCGAGCTGTACTTCCTAGCATGGTCTCCTCTCCACGTTCTGTTTGTCGTTGTTCTTGTTGTCACCATTTCTCTTGTCATCCTTCTCTGCAGGCTTCTCGGGAGGATTCTCAGGATCTATGCTCATGACCTCGGCTGTTTTTTTGGCCTTCCGTAACTACTTCACACTTACACCACATCAACGCAATGTACAATTACTTGATAATTTTGGATCAATATTTTAGTCTCATCTTTAGAAATTGCCAAATGCAATTACTCGAACGAGGATGATCGGTGAACACGAAAACTGTTTCATTTTAGGTTTTTAAGCCATTTTAATATGTTGTGACAAATTAAGGGGTGTATTTTGTCACAACATATTCAAACTAAAGACCATTAACTGACCTTGTACCTTTGCTACCGTTTTCAGTATGATAGGCTTGAACTCATAATTCAATTTTCTGGAAAGTTGCATTCATATCAGAAGAAAGCTAACTGTAGAATTTACTCATTTAATGGATAAAAAAAGAACAAGAGAATTAATGCAACATGTACATGCAAACTAATTAAAGAAACAACCCAGAGGATATTTGAAAAAAAGGATGGGAATATATAACCTTAGACATCTCCTCAGAAAACTACTGATTAAAAATATGGATGAGTATGGAGCAGAGTAGCGGTATGTACCGGATACCGATTAATGGTACCGGGAGGGACTGTAGAGGAAATTTTCTCAGTTTCTTGGAGATATACAGAAGCAACAAATAGGCAGAGAGTACTGAAAGAGTGGCAATCAGTCTTTGTAGCGACGTATTGATTTATTTTGATATATAAGTTTTAAATTTTGAATTATTTAAATTTTTACAAAACAAAATGCATAAATAATTAAAGGTAACAGTCAGCATCATTGGATGCTGACCCCAAGGCTTATCCTAAACCCTAAACCCTAAACCTCCACAAAATTACATTTGTCTTATCAATTAAGATAACAGTTAGCATCTTTTAAATCTGAAGATCAGGAGAAAGTATTGCAAGGAAAAGAAGATAATGGTTTGAAATTCTGCTTATTTTTTTAAGCTCAATTCTTTTTTTGCGTCTGCACTAACACTTGAGAGTAGGTCCGATGGGCATCGGACTTACTCTGGTTTGATGGTTTAATCACCGTTGATTTTCTTTAAGATTCGTGCGGAATGCTTTCAACTTCGTGCGTGTCTGTTTCAATTTTTGTGCGCACAAATCTTAAATTAGATCGGACGGCCGGTCATCATGCTCGTTGAACCTAAAAGTAGGGGCATCGGACCTACTCCGTTCTCCGGCACTAATTGTTAGATTCAATCAATGAACCACTTTGGTCCCCCACCAAAGTTTGAACATGCGATCTCTTTAAAGACTAAACTTAATAAGTAATTATTTTGTATTTTATATTTAGTTCATTACATGTGAGGGTGTATTCATGAAAATCTAAATCACACAAAAAAAGGAGAAAAAAAAAAGGAAAAGAAGAGAGATGATTAAATTAAGAAGCATATATATAATTAGAAAATAGTGCAAGTGCTTTCGGGATATTGCTCGTAGTAGACAATCTGCGGGAAGCCATACTGATACGGTTGTTTGCAGTGACAGTAGCACATTGGCTTGCATTCAATCTTCTTTTCATCTTTCTTCTCCTTCTTTTCTTCCTTTTTGTCTTCCTTTTTTCCTTCCTTTTTCTCAGGACCAAGGCTTATGATCTCAACTGAGATTTTGGCCTTTCTCAACTTCCGCACCATCTCTACCGCATCGACCGTGCCTGTTATTGTTAGCACTCCCTTATCGGCATCCAGAGAAATAGAGTTCACTCCTGCATAATTGCAACATATTAATTTAATTATCCTAGCTAGCCATGCAATTTTGAATGATATGTAACATACTTTATGTTTGGATGAAATGAGAATATCACACGCTAATTAACCCAACTATTCTTTTCTCTATTCTGCGTTTGGATGGACAATGCTAACCAGATTTAGTGAGCTATTCTTATTTTTTACTATTCCATCCAAAACATAGAATAGCTACTAACCCGGGTTAGTGAGCTATTCTTGTTGTTCTGGGTTAGTTTCGACTTCAGAAAATAAAATAATATTATGTAATTTTATTTTATAAAAATTATAAAATTTAATAGATAAAATTATAATTTTTTTATTTCTAGGAAATTTTAGCCTTCTTTTATTTTCACTCTATCATTCAATTCCGTTTTTACGGACTATCATATCAGTGTTGTTTGTAATTTATGAAATGAGGCTCAAAATCTTAATTTTTTTTAATTATATATTCAATAAAATAATTAAATATAATACATACAGCCTAAAGTTAATGTTTTTAGATCGATGGAATGATATACATTGATAATCAGATTTTTTTTTACTGATTTCAATGCTTGAAATTATATCTAGTTTTATAAATCTCATCGTATTGTAATATATAGTTTGTACAGTCTTTTTTTTTTTTTTAAATATGTCAATTCTGAACATTTATTTCCTTTTAGATGTCTCTTGAACATTTATTTCTTCATTATTACCTACGACAAAATCACATACATTACCAGAGAAAAAAGACTTACTGGTTTTAATTTATTTCTAGTTTTGCATCGGTTCCTGCTTGTATATATATATATATATATATATATATATAGATCTTATGAATTTGTTTAGCTTTTTAAGTAGTTTTAATTGCTAGATGCTTACCTGCATATAAAATCACTGCTAATAGGGTGAGATAAAATTTTCAGAATATATAAGACATAATTAATTATATAACTATTTTAAACCCAATCATATTTTTGTAATTTTTTTATATACGTATTTTTCCTAATTATCAACCTCCCTAGCTAAAAATGCCGACGGGGTAAGATTTCTGTACTCGAATTATTGAGATGACAAAATTCTGAAATGCAAAAAAAAAAAAAAAAAAAAAAAAATAGAATCAAAACTAAGGGAGGGAAAAAGCTAGGAAATAATTAAATTTAATCAGCAAATAGTGCAATTGTTGAAGGGGGTTGATCGTAGAAAGACGGCCTGCGGGCAGCCAGCAGGTGGTGGCATATATATATATACTTCGATGGTTGCGGGTAGTACCAGTAGCATGGGAGAGGTGGGAACAGCCTGGGTTCGATCAAACTCAAATTTGGGTCCGATGGGTTTATGGACCGTCCGATCCACTTTAAGATTCGTGCGCATGAATTTTAAAGCAGACTTGAAAGTTGCGTGCTCAAATCTTAAAGCAGATCGGACGGTCATCGAACCCATCGAACTCACTTTGAGTCCGATATCGAACCCAAACTATTCCCGGGAGAGGCTGGCTGCAGTTACATTCGTGCTTTTTGCCACCATCCTTCTTATCACTGTTCTTCTTGTCACTGTTTTTTGTTTAAGGTTAGTCGGCTTGATGCAGCTAACAATTGTATTAATAAAAACAGTAATTTACAAAATGTTAAAGCAAAACGCCTCTCCTAGCACTGCTAACCCTAAAAGCGAGCTATATATACTTCCTAGCATGGTCTCCTCTCCACGTTCTGTTTGTCGCCATTTCTCTTGTCATCCTTCTTCTCTGCAGGCTTCTCGGGACGATTCTCAGGATCTATGCTCATGACCTCGGCTATTTTTTGGCCTTCCGTAACTGCTTCGATCACAACTTACACCACATCAACGCAATATGCAATTACTTGATAATTTTGGATCAATATTTTAGTCTCATCTTTAGAAATTGCCAAATGCAATTACTCGAACGAGGATGATCGGTGAACACGAAAACCGTTTCATTTTAGGTTTTTAAGCCATTTTAATATGTTGTGACAAAAGGGGTGTATTTTGTCACAAACATATTCAAACTAAAGACCATTAATTGACCTTGTACCTTTGCTACCGTTTTAGTATGATAGGCTTGAACTCTTAATTCATTTTCTGGAAAGTTGCATTCATATCAGAAGAAAGCTAACTGTAGAATTTACTCATTTAATGGATATATAAAAAAAGAACAAGAGAATTAATGCAACATGTGCAAACTAATTAAAGAAACAACCCAGCGGATATTTTGAAAAAAAGGATGGGAATATATAACCTTAGACATCTCCTCAGAAAACTACTGATTAAAAATATGGATGAGTATGGAGCAGAGTAGCGGTATGTACCGGATACCTATTAATGGTACCGGGAGGGAATGTAGAGGAAATTTTCACAGTTTCTTGGAGATATACAGCAGCAACAAATAAGTAGAGTGTACTGAAAGAGAAAGAGAATCTGCTGCGATCCTTCACATGTGAAATCTCTGTTTTTCCAAATTCAGCTGTCGAATTGTTTCGAGATGTGTGCACAGAAAAATTAGCTATTTCGAGATGCGTGCACATAAAAAGTTGGTCGGCTGGATTTGAAAAAGCAGGAATCTCAGAGTTACTGTACCCAAACTTTAGATCGCAGCAGATCTCAATCCCTGAAAGAGTGGCAATCAGTCTTTGTAGCGACGTATGGAATTTATTTGATATATAAGTTTTAAATTTTGAATTATTTAAATTTTTACAAAACAAAATGCATAAATAAAGGTAACAGTCAGCATCATTGGATACTGATGCCAAGGCTTATCCTAAACCTCCACACAATTACATTTGTCTTATCAATTAAGATATATAACAGTCAGCATCCACCAAAGTTTGAACATGCCATCTCTTTTAAAGACTAAACTTAATAAGTAATTATTTTGTATTTTATATTTAGTTCATTACATGTGAGGGTGTATTCATGAAAATCTAAATCACACAAAAAAAGGAGAAAAATAAAGGAAAAGAAGAGAGATAATTAAAGAAGCGCGCGCATATTATAATTAGAAAATAGTGCAAGTGCTTTCGGGATATTGCTCGTAGTAGACAATTTGCGGGAAGCCATACTGATACGGTTGTTTGCAGTGACAGTAGCACATTGGATTGCATTCAATCTTCTTTTCATCTTTCTTCTCCTTCTTTTCTTCCTTTTTGTCTTCCTTTTTTCCTTCCTTTTTCTCAGGACCAAGGCTTATGATCTCAACTGAGATTTTGGCCTTTCTCAACTTCCGCACCATCTCTACCGCATCGGCCGTGCCTGTTATTGTTAGCACTCCCTTATAGGGATCGAGAGAAATAGAGTTCACTCCTGCATAATTGCAACATATTAATTTAATTATCCTAGCTCAGCCATGCAATTTTGAATGATATGGAATATACTTTATGTTTGGATGAAATGAGAATATCACGCTAACTCAACTATTCTTTTCTCTATTCTGCGTTTGGATGGACAATGCTAACCAGATTTAGTGAGCTAATCTTATTTTTTTACTATTCCGTCCAAAACATGGAATAGCTACTAACCCGGTTTAGTGAACTATTCTTGTTGTTCTGGGTTAGTTCCGATTTCATCGATCCAAACACCCCGGGTACAATAGCATAAGAAATTAGAGGGTACAATTTAGGGTTTTTTTTAAGCAAATTTCATTTATAATTTAAAATCATCTTTTCTTTGTTCAACTAATTAACTTGACTTACCACCTATTTTTGCAGCTGTCGTCAGAATGGTAGTCTTGCATTTCTCACAAAAGATTTGGACCTTCAATTCAATTTTCTGCAAATTTGCATATATAATTGCATCAAGATCAGAAGAGAATTTGTAAAAACTCACCCATATATTGGACAGGATATATAAATAATTACAAGAGAACTTCATGTCAGGATCAAAACAAAACAAAATTAAAAACCTACAAGGTCATAAATGAGAATTAATATTACCTTGGACATCTCTGAGAAAAGTACTGATGAGAATTAATATTGAGCAATGAGTTGAGATGCAAAAAAGCCTGTGTTTGAATCGATCCTTCAATGCATCTATTGATCTGAATATATAAGCACACATTCAATTCAACCCCTCACACAGCATAAAATTAAGAGATAATTTTATTGACTGGTTTAAGGTCTGTGCTCTCATATATATCTTTCAAGAGGTGTTGACTTGACTTCAAATTAATTAATGTATACCAAAACCTTACAAAGAGCAGTTGCATCTGCACTTTATTATTAATCATCGCAACAAGAATACAAGATTCATTGCATTTTAAGCAAAATATTATTATTATTTTTTTAAAGGACAATTAGTAAGTGTGTGTGTGTGTGTATATATATATATATATATATATTAAGTAAATATTAGAGGTGAAACCACCTCATTCGGATTTTGAACCTGCGACATTTTCACATGAATGCATTATCTTTGCCACTAGATCAAATATTGATTTCTAATTAATAGATAATATATATGTGTGTGTGTGTGTTACAATGACGCAAACTTGAATCACAGTTTCAATCTTTACCCTTAATATAATTTTTTGGAAGAAGACAACTTAAGTTGGAAATGATCTTCAGATGGTAAATTTTTAGTTAAGTTTTTTTTTATAGTATATGAACAAAAAAATACAGAAAAATGAAAATAGTAGGGTCTTTACATGACTGTAGCATGTACGGTTAAGATGACGCAATGGGGATGAGGTACTTGTTTGCTACATGAATGCACTTTTTAATTTTTCTCAGTGTCAAATGAAATCAGAATTTCTTATTTTGATAATATATTAAATATTTTGTAATAATTAGAAAGATGAAAAAAAAAATCATTCTATAGAAAGATAATGTGATTCCTTCATATACTTTTTAAGGAACTATACCACTGATGCGGTTCTTTAATGTTTGATATATACAATCATACATTCTCTGTGATTACAATAAAATCTGCATATATACAACTAGGGGTGTCAATGACACCCTTTTATCTTTTTACCCGATCCGTATCGTATCCGAAATTACGGATAAGATAATTTTTTCATTATACAAAATCCGTATCGTATCCGGCCGAAAATCCGTGTCGTATCTTTTACGTACTCTTTTATTTTCTGTGATTTTTTTTCATTATCTTACCCGTTATCCTATAAGATAATTTTTTAAAATAAAAAATATATATTGATATATATTTGTGTGAAGATAATACATGATACAATAAAATTTTGTATTTACTAAATTTTCATAATACATATTAGTTGTATTCATTATTATTTTTCTTTTTTTGAAAAATATTTTATCAAAAGTACAAATTGAGATGTTAATGACACTTTATTATCTGTTGATCCGACCCGTACTGTATTCAAAAAGACAGATAAGGGTAAAGATTTTTTTTCGTTATCATAACGGGTATAGGTATGAAAATGTCTCCACCCGATCCATATTGTACCCATTGACACTCCTATATACAACAGTCCTAAATAAACCACACGACTCATGATACGGTTTTTATGGGATTAATTATTTTTCATCTTTCTAGTATTTATACAAAAAAAAAATTCAATACATTTCTAAATTAATAAATTATTCTGAAATGAAATATACTGGGCCCCTACATGGAGAGAATTCAGATCCAGTGAAGTAATTCAATTTTTGAGTTTTAAATCTGGACTGTTCGATTCGGATTTGAGATCATCCATTCCGAAGTGGAGCGCACACATTCCGACGATGGATTCGAATCCCGAGACAATCTTGAGCGACAGAATCGAATCGGACGGTCCCGATCGAAAACCCAAAAGTTGGGTTACTTAATTTAGGGGATCCGGACCCACATGGAGATGGCTTGATATCAATGATATATATCACAAGGACATGCATGAGATTACACTCCACATGAACCAGCTGTGAGCTGTCTCCTGCCGCCAACAAATTAATTAATGTACGAGTACCAGTCACGTGCAAATTAAAAATTAGAACCCTCAATCATGCGCAATCTGTATAAGTATTTAAAAACATGCATGATTGATGAAATTAACTGTTCAACTCATACACATACTTTTTAATAAAAAATTGATAAACTGAAAGCAAGGAGAAAGAGTTCAAATGCTTTTCACATACTTTTAATCTTTTCATTATATTTTTATTTTTAGAACTTTAATAATTTAAAATTTAGAGGTTAAAATAAACTGTTTACATATATATGGTCTATATATATATAGAGAGAGAGTCCGGCTAATTGCTTCCGGAAGCACTTCGACCGAAGTGCTTAAGGGTCAAATTTAGCCGTTTGATGTTCAAAACGTCGAACTAAATAGATCAATAAATTGACTATATAATAAATATGTAGAATACCGATTTTTTACTATTTTTGAAAAATTTTAACTATTTTTTATGATTTTTGAAAGATGGACCTTTTTGATCTAAAAATAAAAGTATTTTTAAGCCAAAAGAGACCATATATATATATATATATATATATATATATATCATTTTCTTTATGCACATGTAAAAAATTATTATGATATATTAACTTGGTTTTGATCGATTATTATAAAGAGCTTACAAATATTGGGTATTTTCTGGACGTTGATTTTTCAAATTATTGATTCATATAATACAAAACTGAAAAGTAATCATTTTTTATAAGCATGTACCAAAAATAATATAGAGCACATCTAATGATTTTATTTTGACATATAAGTTTTAGAATTTTTGAGATTAGAAAATGTTGGACCCTATAATATTTGGGATTTAATCTAAGAAATTTACTCTATTAATTTCTTGAAAACTAGTGGAAAAAACACCCCAAAAACCCTAATTTCTTGAAAACCATTAAATATGGACGATGATTTTCTTGAAATAAAATTAATGATAAAATTCTACATAAAATACCATGAATTTTGATGTAAAGAAGTCCCAAGAACTCAAAATGGTCAATTTATATGATTTTTTAAGTTCTGGGCACAAATAAGGGTACACAATGTGGGGGTACACCTAGCAGAACATCATAATGAACTCCTGGATACAATTTTGGTGACATTTAACAAAATCCTGACATGTGGGGCTGATAGGGCCAAAATATATAGTGTTTTTCTCTATCACTTGACCTAAAAATATTATCAAATATCGAGTTACAAATATCTAATTTTAGTCATTTTAGATTACTCTTGTCACTTTCACTTGGTTTTGTAGAATTGCAGATTTTTAGTGTTTTAAGGGCTAAAACAGACGTAAAATGAAGCATTCTGGACAATAGCTCTTTCCTATGCGGATAAGCATCGAACCGCATGCACTTTGGAGTCACCAAACACACAAAATATACGCTGCAACAGAGAAGATTAACTAGCACAGGAGTCCCATGCGGATGTATATTTTAATTGCATGCGATCGTACAACCAAATATTGTGCACGAGACTGACACGTACATAAATACCAAAAATTTTAAATAACTTGAGAATGGTTCAAGTAGATGTTTAACCCAAAATAAACAACACGAAATATATGGAAAAATGCTGTTGCTCGCCATCAACTGTTGCAACAGCTAATATCACTGACAATAGGTGTTGCAACCTCTGTCTACAATGGCTGAAGCAACCATCGACTGTCAAGATTCGCGATCATCAGGAGAATCCAACGACAGACGATCAATCCGGAGGAAATCATGTCGTTACAGCGACAACTCATTTGAAATCTCGAAAAATATTGTTAAAGTTAGAAAATTGAAATTGCAACGCATATGTTTTAAATAGTAAGTGTATCAAATTTGGACCAATTTGATAGCATTTGCTTTCCATTAAATAATTTTAAATATTTAATAATGGAGTTTAATGATTTTATGATAAATGACCAATCTAATTTTCAATTCACTCAAATTTATCACACATCGTATCTAAAAAAATATAATAATACATCATCAATTTTTAAATTTAATTTGAATAATATTTTATAAGATATTAAGTAAATATACCATAAAAATTAGATGCCGGCCTTAATCAAATTTGTACTAACATAGTGAAAATAAATCTGCTGTAATTCTCGGGGAATTACAAGACCCTGTAATTCGAATCCCAACTGTTGGTTTTTCTCGAGATGAGTGCATGAAAATGTACTTTTCCGAGAACGTTTTCGAGATCCGCGCACAAAAAAATTTGAACGGTTGATTTCAGAATTTCAGGATCCTGTAATTCCCCTCGGGGAATTACACAGCAGATTCGGATTCTAACATAGTAACTATCCAATTTGACTGAACCCGACCCGACCCAATAATATTTGGGCCCACAGATTTGATGCGAGCTCGTGGCTACACCCAAAAGAAATCTTAGGAGACCTGATCATGAAGCAAAGCAATTGTTCTATCCTGGCTTCAATTTCATCTCTGTCTATCCAATCTATAAGGTTTTTGGTTCTGCTGTTCCACTTGCTTTGAGGCTATTTGTGTTGCCACTTGTTTTAATGCTTTATGCACTATGAGTGTCTTCATTTATATATAATTATAAATTATTCTTTTACCGTATACAACAACAAAGTAGGCACTTATCGTGAGGGTACTCCGTCGCGAAAAGTATCGTCGCGAAAAGTAGGCACTTATCGCGAGGTACTTTTCGCGACAGAGTACCGTAATAACTGTGTTTTTTCTTTTCGCGACGGTACTTTTCGTTATAACTTATCTCTAATTTTTACCATTATTCATCTATATATGTAGTTATTTTCAATTGAATTGAGAGTTAGTTGTTTTCTAACTTTCTCAAACTAATTACAAACTGTATCTGTAATTATTTATTACAAGCTGATATGCTGATTTTTAAGATAGATTGAAATGCATCATTGGTTTTGTGTGCCCCAACCATTCCCCATATCTCTATCTCCGTTTTCAAAGTTCAAATAGTCGATCTGAACCACTCAACATAATATTCATACTAAAACGTGCTTAAAGAAATTTTATATTTTTTGAAAATATTTTACTATTTTTTTAGATATGTAAAAAATCACTGCTTCTGGACCATCCAAAAACAGTGATTTTGTACATATATCTAAAAAAATAGTAATTTTTTTTCTAAAAAAATATAAAATTTGGTCTCTAAGCACATTATAATGTGGAGATCATATTAAGCAGTTCAGATCGACTGTTTGGACTTCGAGAACAGAGATAAAGATGTGGAATAGATTGAGGCACAAAACCAATAATGCATTTTAACCCTACTCATTTTGAGAAATACAATTGCTCTATATAACTCTACAATTTAAGTTATAATTATCTCCTCAACATTTATAATCAATTTTCATGATAGAGATAGTCTAAAATATATATCTGCCAGCTGCCTAAGATTTTACTAACGGTAATTATCAAAACCATTTAAAATATATCAAATGCAAATTAAATCATGTGTATGAAACATTGAAGCACCAGTGAAAACCATTATCCATATTTTACCAAAACACAGAATGCAACAAAATTAAGCATCATACCAGAACTGGATTCATCTTTACAGCAACTCCTATAAATAGGGTTTCCAAGATTAACCAACAAGATTACACATGCACTATAACAAGTGCACCTCAGGTAGCTAGTTAGTACGTAAAATCTTTAAGTTTTTCTCTTCTTTCTAATGGCTTTGGCAGTGGCGCCCACCGGTACCATGGCCCATAAACACAACCCGAGTATGAGGGGAGAGCGACACATGTTCTCCTCCTCCGACGAGAGCATCATGATGAAGCAGATCCAGGCGACACACAGCCCTGACGGACTGGACTTTGATGTCAGGCCTCTCATGCGTGTAGTTGAGGATGTGCTTCGCCGTGCCACGCCCATCAGTACCGTTATAGTATTAATTGCTCTTTATCTTACAAATCAAATGTTACTTGTGTTATGGCGTTGTGTTAAGTTGGAATTCTAATTAATCACTAAGCCACAAGCAGTGTACTCATTTAGTATTTTATGAGAGCACTGAACTACATACAAAAAAAATCTATTAAATTTCAATATACATACGGTTAAAAAAAATTAAATCATGGGGTGGCTAAACACCTCTTGACTTGGCTGTTAAAGTAGGATCAAATATGAAAATCTGGGTCATTATAATTCAATATAAAAATTAATGAACTTATTTTAATAAAATGAATGATCATATATAATTCATAAATAGTTATTATATAAAATTAGGTTTAGATGAATTTACTTACTTAGAGCTGCCACTTTATTAATTTGTTGGGGGTTCTGATTATATAATTTATTGGGTTCTTTCCTTTTGGTATTTTTGTCTTCACAACATGACAGACACCCCATGCTTCAAATGAATTACTCAAAGATGAGGTGCACCAAATTGACCAAATTGAGCTCCATCCCTATACTATTCACAAGATTGCTTCTGAGGTAATTAAATCTAACAAAAACTACTCACTATTTAATTAAGTAATTATATGTGCAAGCCCTTAATTAGTTATGGCATCCAATGTATATATAATTAGGATATATACGCCATTTTCTTAATAATGATCAAAACTAGAAATTTTATATTGAAGGATTGAATGAATAAGTGTGTAATTTCATTTTATGAGGAGGCTAATAATAATATTTTTTATAAAACTTAAAAAATTTGGAAGACAAGAATATAGTTTTTTTAATTTGGAAGCCTAGAATATAGTTTTTTTCATATTAGCTAGCTAATATTTAATCTGTCAATTGCAGCTAACATACAGGTGCTCAGGCATCAGTGGCCACGATGCGCATGCAACGTCAATGGAGATCCTGCACATGCTGTCGACCTTCGACTGGGATGCCAAAGTGGTCCTTGCCATGGCCGCATTTGCTGTCAACTACGGTAATTTCGGGCTTACCATGCAGCTCCAACCAACAAATCCACTCGCCAAAGCCATTGCGGTGCTAAGGCAGCTCCACGACATCTTTGTGCACACTGACATCATCAAACCAAGGTTTAATTATTCTATTAATCAAACCAAGGTTTAATTAACCACTGTTTTTCTTTTTTCATTCAACTCTAAAAGTAGAAATTCAGCATTATGCTATAACTGTAATGGTTAATTATTTGGTGTAATTTGCTACATAAAGTACTTGTAAAAGAAAAGTGCACAACTGGTTTTACAAAAAGCTACTTTGATTTCGCATTGAGGTGAATTTGGGCCAAATGGCCCATATGGAGCCTAGTCCATTAAAAGTCAGCCCATATACCTCAATAATGTACAAATCATTAACCAGAACAAGATTCTAAATCATGTTTTCATGCTCTTGATTAAAAGGTTTGATGCTGTGAACAACCTAGTAAAGGCAATGTTGGACGTGACGTGGTGCATAATTGAATTCAACGAGCTCCCGCTTGAGTACTTGAGTGCCGAATCCCCCGAAATGCAGGTGGCACTGACACATATTCCAACTGCAGTTTACTGGACTATCAGGAGCATCACAGCATGTGAATCTCAGATCACTGGACTGATTGGCCTCGGTCGCGAGTAATTGCAAAAAATTAATTAAATGTGTAGCTTAATTATCCAAATGTTTGCCCGAGAATTAGATAGATGTTTACTTTGTTCTTCTTTAATTTAATCGTAGATACATATCCTCCACCACCGAGGCGTGGGAGCTCTCGAGCATGGCTCATAAATTAAACAACATCCAAGGCCACCTCACTAATCAACTCAACCAATGCCGCCATCATATCGGTCAGTAAAACAACATTCTGTTTGAGAACATATAGTCTTGCAAAATTAAGATTGCTTAAGGACATAAGATGTAATAAGAAGGTAAACATCACTTGTTAGTTTTTTACTTGCTATATACATAAAACATGATTATATCAGAAAAAAAGGTTCACAGTTTCGATTACCTTAATTTCCTATTGAATCTTAAACCATGCTTTATTGTGTGTTAATATCTTTAGTGATGAAAAGGAGACCAGTGCTTGAAACTCAATTGACCCCATTCATTTTAAAAAAAATTGTATGTAAAGTTGACCCCCTAGCTTGAAAGTCTGGCTCAGCTCATATGGAAATTGCAATAGGCTCTTTAGCTCATTCATTCATATAAATCCCAAATTGAATTTGTTCACTAAATAAGGTCAGTTATCATCTCAGAACAGCACATGAACAGAGTAACTTGACAAACATATTTTCATGATATCATTTTGGTGACTAGACGAGAAGCAACACTTGGAGGCATACCAAACCCTGGTTCGCCTCTTTGAGACGGTGCACACAGACAACATGAAGATCCTTCGTGCACTCTTCTACTCTAAGGATGAGCACCCGCTAATTGACGGTTCCACCAAGAAGCGTGTTGGCGTTGACGTGCTTCGGCGCAAGATTGTTATGCTTTTCGTGTCTGACCTTGATATCAGCCATGAGGAGCTCTTTGTGCTTATTCAAATTTATAATGATTCTCACGGCGGACAGATGGAGCGTCGCTATGAGGTCGTTTGGTTGCCTATAGTGGATCGCCATCATCCATGGGATTCTAACAAGTACGTTGCACAACGAATTTATATATTTTTTTTTATATATACTTCAACAGCAGGCATTTTATGGTTCATTAATTAAATTGGAAGATTTCCATAATCACCATGCATACTATTCTTGATTGTTTGTAGTAATATTAGTAATACTGTAATAATAAATAGTTAATTAAATTAAATACTATTTACTTTTATTTGATTGTTCAATTCATGCTAAATTGTTACCATGCATGCATCAACTATAGAGAAGAGAGGTACAACCGCTTGGCGTCAAGCATGCCATGGTACTACCCCCACAACCCATCAATGATTGACCCAGCTGTCGTGCGCTACATTCGCCACGCATGGCGCTTTGACAAGAAACCCATGTTGGTAGTCTTAGATCCACAAGGTAAAGTAGTGTGCCCAAATGCCTTGCACATGATGTGGATTTGGGGCAGCCTCGCATTCCCATTTACCAGTGCCAGAGAGGATGCTCTTTGGAGGGCGGAGACATGGAGTCTCGAGCTTCTCGTTGATGATATTGATCCCGCAGTAATTAAAGCGGTATAATATTTATCTTAATTACTCTTTAAATTTAATCCATCTGATTTACTTTAATATATTTTCTAGAGCATGATGATGGTAATTAAACTTGTACGTACATTAATTAACAGATACAAGACGAGCGATTTGTATGCTTATATGGAGGCGAGGACATCAGCTGGATCAAGCAATTCACATCCCTTCTCCGGCGAATAGCCAAGGAAGTGAACATTCCCCTTGAAATGATCTATGTCGGCAAAAGCAACCCGAAGGAGCGTGTCAGGAAGGTCATGAATACAATCGCTGCCGAGAAGCTCAGCGGCTACTGGGAAGACACCGCCATGGTGTGGTTCTTCTGGGTACGCCTCGAAAGCATGCTCCACTCTAAGATGCAACTACACAACAAAAGCTTTAGCAGTTTCCCAGGTCACGGTGCAATTGATCCAGGAAACTCTAGCCACAGTACCATTGTTCCTAGTCACCACAGCCATGGTAGCCTTTTTCCCAGCAATCCTGACCATGGTGCCATTGTTCCCGGCGAAAATCATGGTGGTCCCGAAGTTTTAAACAGGTTAGAGAATGATAAGATCTTGCTGGAGGTCATGTCGCTGCTTAGTTATGACAGCGGAGGTCACCCCTGGGCGGTGATCGCTCATGGGTCGCTTGACCTGGTCAGGTATGAAGGCAGGAAGCTGCTGGAGTGTCTCGGGCAGTTTGCGACATGGAAGGATAGTGTCGAGCTTGAGGGGTTCCTCCCGGCACTGAGAGGTGCTCTCGAGCCGTATCATACTCACGAGCATTGCACCAGGCTGATCATGCCAGGTGATGCCAGCCGGATCACGGAGAGGGTGGTGTGTACTGAGTGCAGGAAGCCAATGGAGAAGTTTGTGCTGTACCAATGCTGCAATGACTAAAGGAGATTTGCAATTGATTGTCAATTTGAACACTGGTTAGATTGAATCAAATAAAGTAGTGGTGTCCTTGTCTTTTCTTAACTTGGATTTGATTTTAGGCTTGATTTGAACTGAATTTGGTTTGACTTGGATTCATCGGGCTTTCTTTAGTCTTTACTTATGAGTTTGACTTGAACCTGGTTTGTAATTTAGGAGATTTGGACTTGATGTGTGGTCTTGATTGCGTTTGATTTGTGTTTATTAAATTTTCCTTAGGTTTATTGGGCTCATTTTAGGTTTAATTTGAGCTTAATATTGAATTGGGTTTGATTTGATTGATTTGGAATTTATTTGGATTTATTTGAATTTATTGGAGAGTTAATTGGGAATCCGTTCTATTTTATTTGGTTTAAAGTGGTTCTAATTTGGTTCAGGAGTGCGTAGGATTTTATTAGGTTCAATTTGGAGTTGGTTTGAGCTTATTTGAAAGTTATGAGTTCAAAGGACTGAAAAGTGTCTATTTGTATAATTTTTGGGCTGTGAGGGGCTAATTTATAATTTTAGGAGGGCCAGCACTTTGGAGGGCTCTTTTGAGAAGTTTTTAGGTCACCAGGGTCTATTTGCAAATTCTCAGAGGCTTTGGCCACAATTAAAAGGAATTGGAGGAGTCTTAGCACAAAAGGTGTTGTATTTAATCGAAAACGAGCCGCTAAGATGCGCGCTAAACCTTCAGATTTTGGCACATGGGCTTCAAGATTCGCGCGAGCTCTAGATTTAAGGTTTGAGAGGGTTTTAGGCCGCTGACAAGCGAGCCCCCAGCTTGTCATTAGCCATTTGGGCTTTGAACGACGCCAGGATCTGCGCTGGACATCAAGATGCGTACGGATTTGAATTATTTCTTTGCACCAAGATCGGAGGGTCTCTGATGGCTTTAATATTCGTGCGGGATGATCAACTCGGCCATGCTCGTCCTTGGCGTCGACGGTGCTCCCGAGGTCACCATGATTGGGGGCGGTTACCTTCAGGATCACCTCGTCGAGGAGAGTTCAATGGCCGGTCATCGGCAGTCAGTGGCGGTCCGAGATTTGCAATTTTAGGTCTGTAGGTATGCTTTCCATCCCTGAGCTTGCTTCTGAGGTGTTTTCCTCTAATCAATTCAGCGGTTGAGTCATTCTTGCCATGTTTAAGCAGTTTGCAGTATCAATTTTGCCATTAAGCTCGGTTAGAGATGTCGTCAGAGAATTAGAGGGTCTGACTAGACCGTTGGCATATGATTTTTCGTGAGTTAACTGAGTTTAGACTTTGTTTCCGAAATTAGAGGGCTTGTTACTTGTGGAGCAAGGTTTGAAATGTGTGAATTTGAGGTTGTGACAAATGGTCACTTCGTCATATTTGGACAAGGTTTGGACTATCATTTTGCACTTGAGAGTAGGTCCGATGGCCATCGGACCTACTCTGGTTCGATGGGTTTAATCACCATTTATTTGCTTTAAAATTCGTGCGTGACTGTTTCAATTTTCGTGCGCACAAATCTCAAATTAGATCAGACGGTCATCATGCTCGTTGAACCTAAAAGTAGGTCCGATGGGCATCGGACCTACTCCGTTCTCATCATTTTGACTTATTTTGGGTATTTCAAGATTACAGAGGGCATGTGGGTAAGTTGTATTATACATCTGTGTTGACTTTTGCAATTCTTGGAAGTTCTTTCTATTTTGATTTTGAGGTTGAATACACCTACTCAGTTCTGTCAGAATGGGTAACAGTGGAGGCTCTTGGTTTCCCCCTTTCTCTTCTGATTTTCATGTGCACACTTTATTCAAGTTTATTTCTCGGTTTATCAAGTTTGTGCTAAGTACCAGCTGGGGCATTTTCAAATCATTTGGGTATTTGTCCACGGGTACAGCTAGTGTGTGCTTATCGGGTCGACGAATGAATGAATGAAATGTCGAATGAGTAGAGCGTTGGCTAATATATATATAGTTGATACTTACAGTATCTACATAATTTGAACACAATGTTTGTAGAGAGCAAATAACCCAAAATAGTGAGTTACATGTTAAAAAAATATGTATAATATTCAAAAGAGGAGGGTTCCAATACCTTATTATACCTCATATTGTATATTTTCATTTTCAACGTCCAAACTGTCGATCCGAACCTCTCAACATGATATCTATACTAAAATATGCTTGGAATGAAATGTTATAATTTTTGCAAATTTTTTACTATTTTTTAAGATAAGCAAAATCACTGTATTTGGACCGTTCAAAAACAGTGATTTTCTGCCTATTTAAGAAAATAGTAAAAAAATTTCAAATATTATAAAATTTAATTCCAAGCATATTTTAGTACGGATATCATATTAACTTGTTTAGATCGATATATTGGACTTTGAAAACGAAGATATAAAATATGAAGTATGATGAGGTATGAAAAGCATGAAGTATTGAAACCCTCCGATATTCAAAATTATCAATGAAATTGGGTTATTTATTTAACAAGAGGTAAAATACACCTGTGAAAAGTAAAAGATATATTAAACAAAGTAAGGATTATTTGTCAAATTGGTAAAATGGTGTGTGGATACCAGTGTGTGTAATGTTCTATATATTAAGGCTGTGCTCCACAACACTCACACAGAGAGGAATGGGAAGGAAGAGAAAGGAAGGAGGTAACGTGTGGTTCCCCTTGCTACAGTGAAACCTACACCTCGATTTGAGAGGTACGAATTTGAGAAGTTTGTATAGCGCATTCCTTCCTTTTCCTCTCCGATTACCTTCTTTTGGAGCGAGTAAACGACATGGGCAGCTCGGGCGCGTGCGGAGTTCCCCTTCGTTTCCGTTCCTTTCCTTAATGAAGGAGGTTCTCCCCCTCTGAAGCACAGCCTAAGAGTGCTCTATCAAAATCAACGAGTCCTTTCTCCGGGTAATTAAATTAATTAGAGAAAGATAAGTAAAAAACAAGAAACCAAATGAGACCATAGCATGTTTTCTTCTTTTTTATCTCACCTGTCATATTATTTGAGTATTTAATTACGAGAACGGAGTAGGTCCGATGCCTATCGGACCTACTTTTAGGACAACTAGAATCGAATGATGACTGTCCGATCTAATTTAAGTTTGTGCTTGCGAAAATTGAAACAGACATGCACGGAGTTTAAAGCATTTTGCACGAATCTTAAAGCAAATCGACGATGATTAAACCCATCGAACCAAAGTAGGTCCGATGCCCGTCGGACCTACTCTCAAGTGTTTAATTACATAGCAATTTCCCATATAATATCTCAAGTTCAATTTTTGACCCCACCCAACCGAATCCGAATAATTTATTTGCACTATGCTCAGATCCACAAAAATATTTTATAAGATTCTTCTTGCGTTGGATCGGATTTAGCATCAGGAAACGTGTTTTGCTTTCTGCACGAATTGGCATTAGTAATAGTGGGTAGCTCTGTGATCTCTCGTGTTGCTGGTAATATACAACAAATCTCTGAGTTTAAGTCCCAATGTCCCACGCGTTGCGTCCTCTGTTCTCCTGTGCCGCTTTGGTTGCAGCGAATATGTAGTAGGTCATTTGGCTCGTCTGAACATTCTTTTAAGCCTTGATGCATGGTTTTCTACAGAGTGTGCGTTGTAGAGTGTTCCGAGCAAACTCAAAAATGTTCTCCGAATTTGGACAAAAATTGTAAAAGAGAAAAAAAAATATTCCTTTCCAAACTCAAGGAGTCGAGAACAAAGAAGCAACATATTCATAAAACATCAGGACCAATACCATGGGCACCATGGTTCTGAAAATTGGATTCGGAATTGGAATTGATTTGTTGACTATAAAATCGGAATCGGGTGAATTGGTAGAAATCGGCTGAGTCAACTGAGAAACTCGAATTTTTCCTGAAAATTCTTTTTTTGTATTAAAAAATAGAAAAAAAATTGTGAAAAAATAATTAGTGCAAAGTAATGTTAAAATCACTTGTTCACCCTAAAAAAAAGGAAAATAGAGATAGAATATAGAAAAGAAAAAAAACCAACAAAAAAAAAAAGAAAACAGTTAAGAAAAAAAAATCAGAAAACAATGATGAAATGGATGTAGCCATTAATGAAAGAAATTGAGAGGAAAAAGGGGAATAAAGTTTGAATATGAGGGAACCAACATGCAGGAAACGGAGAAAATGAAAGAAAATAGAGGGGGCTGAGAGCACGGTTCACATTTCTTACAGCTATGGCCCACCTATCAGACTCACGTTGCTCTAAGAACCGCGACCATGCGGGCTGAAGCACAACACTGTTCCCTCTCTCTCATTTAATCTGACAAGTGGAGCCCACGCCAAGCAGCCAATCAACACCTGCGCACTCCTTAGCCTCTCACATCTGTTATAAGGGTCCTATGGTTCATCCTTGGGGTGTATGTGCACCATGCTCATTTCCTTCTTCATCAGAAAACCACTTGAAAATCAGAAAAAATCGGGAAATCAAGATCCATGTTCACCAAGAATCAAGTAGGTGAGAATCGGCTCAACTCGGACTAAAACTCGGTTGACTCGGCCTGACTTTACAAAAAATAGGATAATTCGGCCGAGGTAACCCGATTCAACCGAGTTTTGATGAAAAAATCACATAGGTGTGAAACTCAGACAAAACTCGGCTTAGACCCGACCGATACCGTTCTGACTTGGCCGAGTCAACTCGGACTCGGCCAATTTTCCAATCCATGATGGGCACTACATTCTATAGAATTCATATCACCTAAGGTACCAGAATATTTATGTCTAGATCCTAACCGTCCGATAAGAATCCACACGATTAAAAGGGTTTCGTGCATTCTACTTCGGACCGAATTTGTAATGTCCTAGAATTTAATAATAATTAGAATAAATAGGAGATAAAATAGTGAGTACTTAATGGGTGGTACTTAGAAAAATTAGAATGTCAAATGGGAGAAATTATCTATAAATAATGTAATCTTTGTAATCAACATGTGAAATGAAATTAGTCTTAAACTCTCTTCCTCTCTACTATCTCTCTCTACCCTCTTTTCACTTTATCTCACTACTCTCTTCTCTTCTCTCTCCTTCCTCTCTTCTTCTTCCCTTCTCCCTACTGTCACTTTTCTCTCTATACTATCTCTTGTACCAAATTACCCACAAATTATCAAATTTCCAAAAATTCTCTCCAATTGTTATGTCCTTCCCGTTAAGGATATGATAAAATTTATCTGAATTCTAATCAGACGGTCCGGATTTAAACATAAATATTATGTTACCTCACAGGATATGGACTACATCGTAAACTAACCCACAGTACTGTTGCCTGGCTCAATCGTATATGGACACCTCAGTCAGATCTTTTCACTTCTGGTATCATATTGCTGTACCGATCCCATTTTACAACATAACATGACAAAAATAAATTTCATTCATAGCCTATATATATATTGAGGGGTCCGGATCCCCTAAAGTAACCCAATTTTTGAGTTTAGATCCGGACCGTCCGATTTGAATCTGGGCCAATCCGGCACGAGATGGAGCGCACAGGCCCCCTTTAATCCGACGGTCCGGATCTAAACTAAAAAATTGGGTTACTTTAGGAGATCTGAACTCTATATTGAGCAGGGCAGCTAGGAAGTGTGATAGGATGGAATAGAACTTTATAATTATTTCAACAATAAGTATTTTTTGGCAAGTTTTATTTTGGAGAAAAAGTATAGTAACATGGGAAGACACCTCCATGGTGTGTTTCGAAAGCATGCTCCACTCTAAGATGCAACTACACGACAAAAGCTTTAGCAGCTTCCCAGGTGACGGTGCAATTGATCCTGGAAACTCTAGCCACAGTGCCATTGTTCCTAGTCACCACAGCCATGGTAGCCTTTTTCCCAGCAATCCTGACCATGGTGCCATAGTTCCCGGCCAAAATCATGGTGATCCCGAAGTTTTAAACGGGTTTGAGAATGACAAGATCTTGCTAGAGGTCATGTCGCTGCTTAGTATGACAGCGGAGGTCACCCGTGGGCGGTGATCTCTCATGGGTCGCTTGACCTTGTCAGGTATGAAGGCAGGAAGCTGCTGGAGTGTCTTGGGCAGTTTGCGACATGGAAGGATAGAGTCGAGCTTGAGGGGTTCCTCCCGGCACTGAGAGGTGCTCTCGAGCCGTATCATACTCACGAGCATTGCACCAGGCTGATCCTGCCAGGTGATGCCAGCCGGATCAAGGAGAGGGTGGTGTGTACTGAGTGCAGGAAGCCAATGGAGAAGTTTGTGCTGTACCAATGCTGCAATGACTAAAGGAGATTTGCAATTGATTGTCAATTTGAACACTGGTTAGATTGAATCAAATAAAGTAGTGGTGTCCTTCTCTTTCTTAACTTGGATTTGACTTTAGGCTTGATTTGAACTGAATAATTAGGTTTGACTTGGATTCATCGAGCTTTCTTTAGTCTTTACTTAAGAGTTTGACTTGAACCTGGTTTGTAATTTAGGAGATTTGGACTTGATGTGGTCTTGATTGGGTTTGATTTGTGTTTATTAAATTTTCCTTTGGTTTATTGGGCTCATTTTAGGTTTAATTTGAGCTTAATATTGAATTGGGTTTGATTTGGATTGATTTAGAATTTATTTGGATTTATTTGAATTTATTGGAGCGTTAATTGGGCATCTGTTTTATTTTATTTGGTTTAAAGTGGTTCTAATTTGGTTCAGGAATGCGTAGGATTTTATTAGGTTCAATTTGGAGTTGGTTTTTATTTGAAAGTTGTGAGTTCAAAGAACTGAAAAGTGTCTATTTGTATGATTTTTCGGCTGTGAGGGGCTTATTTGTAATTTAGGAGGGACTGCACTTTGGAGGGCTCTTTTGAGAAGTTTTTAGGTCACCAGGGATCTATTTGAAAATTCTCAGAGGCTTTGCCCACAATTAAAAGGAATTGGAGGAGTCTTAGCACAAAAGGTGTTGTATTTAATCGAAAACGGGCCGCTGAGATGCGCGCTAAACCTTCAGATTTAGGCACATGGCTTCAAGAATCGCGCGAGCGCTAGATTAAGGTTTGAGAGGGTTTTAGGCCGCTGACAAGCGAGCACCCAGCTTGTCATTAGCCATTTGGACTTTGAATGACGCCAGGATCTGCGCTGGACATCAAGATGCGTACGGATTTGAATTATTTCTATGCGCCAAGATCAGAGGGTCTCTGATGGCTTTAATATTCGTGCGGGATGATCAACTCCTGGGGTCTGAACCCGGCCGTGCTCGTCCTTGGCGTCGACGGTGCTCCTGAGGTCGCCATGATTGGGAGCGGTTACCTTCAGGATCACCTCGTCTAGGAGAGTTCAATGGCCGGTCGTCGGCAGTCAGCGGCGGTTCGAGATTTGCGATTTTAGGTCTGTTGGTATGCTTTCCATCCCTGAGCTTGCTTCTGAGGTGTTTTCCTCTAATCAATTCAGCGGTTGAGTCATTCTTGCCATGTTTAAGCAGTTTGCAGTATCAATTTTGCCATTAAGCTCGGTTAGAGATGTCGTCAGAGAATTAGAGGGTCTGACTAGACCGTTGGCATATGATTTTTCGTGAGTTTAGACTTTGTTTCCTCAATTAGAGGGCTTGTTACTTATGGAACAAGGTTTGAAATGTGTGAATTTGAGGTTGTGACAAATGGTCACTTTGTCATATTTGGACAAGGTTTGGACTATCATTTTGCACTTGAGAGTAGGTCCGATGGCCATCGGACCTACTCTGGTTCGATGGGTTTAATCACCATTGATTTGCTTTAAAATTCGTGCAGAACGCTTTAAAATTCGTGTGTGACTGTTTCAATTTTCATGCGCACAAATCTCAAATTAGATCGGACGGTCATCATGCTCGTTGAACCTAAAAGTAGGTCCGATGGGCATCGGACCTACTCCGTTCTCATCATTTTGACTTATTTTGGGTATTTCAAGATTACAGAGGGCATGTGGGTAAGTTGTATTATACATCTGTGTTGACTTTTGCAATTTTGGGAAGTTCTTTCTATTTTGATTTTGAGGTTGAATACACCTACTCAGTTCTGTCAGAATGGGAAACAGTGGAGGCTCTTGGTTTCCCCTTTCTCCTCTGATTTTCATGTGCACACTTAATTTTATTCATGTTTATTTCTCGGTTTATCAAGTTTGTGCTAAGTACCAGCTGGGGCATTTTCAAATCATTTGGGTATTTGTCCACGGGTACAGCTAGTGTGTGCTTATCGGATCGACGAATGAATGAATGAAATGTCGAATGAGTAGAGTGTTGGCTAATATGTATAGTTGATACTTACAGTATTTACATAATTTGAACACAATGTTTGTAGAGAGCAAATAACCCAAAATAGTGAGTTACATGTTAAAAAAATATGTATAATCCAAAATTATCAACGAAATTGAGTTATTTATTTAACAAGATGTAAAATACACCTGTGAAAAGTAAAAGATATATTAAACAAACTAAGAATTATTTGTCAAATTGGTAAAATGGTGTGTGGATACTAGTGTGTGTAATGTTCTACATATTAAGGCTGTGCTCCACAACACTCACGCGGAGAGGAACGGGAAGGAAGAGAAAGGAAAGAGGCAGCGTGCGGTTCTCCTCGCTACAGTGAAACCTACACTCCGATTTGAGAGGTACGAATTTGAGAAGTTTGTGTAGCGCGTTCCTTTCTTTTCCTCTCTGATTACCTTCTTCTGGAGCGGGTGAACGACGTGGATAACCTGAACGCACGCGGAGTTCCCCTTCGTTTCCGTTCCTTTCCTTAATGAAGGAGGTTCTCCCCCTCTGAAGCACAGCCTAAGAGTGCTCTATCAAAATCAACGAGTCCTTTCTCCGGGTAATTAAATTAATTAGAGAAAGATAAGTAAAAAACAAGAAACCAAATGAGACCATAGCATGTTTTCTTCTTTTTTATCTCACCTGTCATATTATTTGAGTATTTAATTACATAGCAATTCCCCGTGTAATATCTCAAGTTCAATTTTTAACTCTACCCAACCGAATCTGAATAATTTATTTGTCACACAAAAATATTTTATAAGATCCTTCTTGCGTTGGATGGGATTTAGCATCAGGAAACGTGTTTTGCTTTCTGCATGAATTGGCATTAGTGGGTAGCTCTGTGATCTTTCGTGTTGCTGGTAATATACAACAAATCTCTGAGTTGAAGTCCCAATGTCCCATGCGTTGCGGAGTCCGAATCTGCTGCGATTCCGAGAGAGATCGCATGATCCTGAATTTTCGAAATCAACGGTTCAAATTTTTCTTACACGGATCTCGGAAACGTTCTTGGAATAGTAAATTTTTATGCACGCATCTCGATAAAGACTAACAGTTGAGATCGGATCGCAGGGTCCTGTGATTCCCCGAGAATACAGCAGATTTATTTCTTCGTTGAGTCCTCTGTTCTCCTGTGCCGCTTTGGTTGCAGCGAATATGTAGTAGGTCATTTGGCTCGTCTGAACATTCTTTTAAGCTTTGATGCATGGTTTTCTACAGAGTGTGCGTTGTAGAGTGTTCCGAGCAAACTCAAAAATGTTCTCCGAATTTGGACAGAAATTGTAAAAGAGAAAAAAAAAAAAATGTTCCTTTCCAAACTCAAGGAGTCGAGAACAAAGAAACAACACATATTCATAAAACATCTTGACCAACCAATGCCATGGACACCATGGTTCTGAAAATCGGATTCGGAATCGGAATCGGTTCGTTGACTATGGAATCGGAATCGGGTGAATCAGTAAGAATCGGCCGAGTCAATTCGGAAACTCGGATTTTTCCGGAAAAATCTTTTTTTGTATTAAAAAATAGGAAAAAAATTGTGAAAAAATAATTAGTGCAAAGTAATGTTAAGGTCACTTGTTCACCCCTAAAAAAAAAAGGAAAATAGAGATAGAATATGAAAAGAAAAGAAACCAAAAAAAAAAAAAAAGTTAAGAAAAAAAATCAGAAAACAATGATGAAATGGACGTAGCCATTAACGAAAGAAATGGAGAGGAAAAAAGAGGAATAAAGTTTGAAACGGAGGGAACCAGTATGCAATAAACAGAGAAAAGGAAAGAAAAAAAGAGGGGGCTGAGAGCACGGTTCACATTTCTTACAGCTGTGGCCCACCTAGCAGACTCACGTTGCTCTAAGAACCGCAACCATGCGGGCTGAAGCACAACACTGTTTCCCTCTCTCTCATTTAAGGATTTTTTTTAAAAACCATAATTAAAATAATCAATTTTAAATAAACAACATGATTGCGGCCAGATTTACAAAAACCATCAAAACCGAATTGGCAATTCGGTCCGAAGGATTTTTTTCTCTGGACCGAATTGGCAATTCGGTCTGGCTGAGAACGCCACAGAAAATCAAAAAACAAGCCAGACCGAACTGGCAATTCGGTCCAGAGGCTTTTTTAGCCTGGATCGAATTGCCAATTCGGTCCAGTTTTTTTTTTTTTTAGACGAGCAAGAAAAAGAAATCAAAATTTGAATTTATTTTAAAATTATTTGATAGATTACTTATTTTGACATATAATTAGCATATTCATACTAAAAGAGGAGGGATCAAGTTACAACAAAGTTACAACAACTATTTTTTTCATTTTCAAAGTCCAAATCGTCGATCCAAACCGTTCAACATGATCTTCACAATAAAATGTGCTTGCAGATCAAATTTTACATTTTTTTGAATTTTTTTACTATTTATTAACTATTTTACAAAAAATAGTCATATTCAGACCATTGAATTTTGTACCCATCTTAATAAATAGTAAAAAATTCAAAAAAATGTAAAATTTGATCTGCAATCACATTTTATTTAGATAATCATGTTGAACGGTTTGGATCGACTATTTGGACTTTGAAAATGAAAAAAATGATTGTTGTAACTTTGTTGTAACTTGATCCCTTCTCATACTAAAATACGCTAAATTACTTGAAATTATGTTGAATTACACTATATTAAGTTAAATTACACTAAATTACATTACATTACGCTAAAATACGGTTAATTACGCTAAATTACATATGAATAGGGACGATATCTTCACTGAAAAGGCGAAAAACGACGGCGAAACTTCAAACGGTTATAAAACGGTGCTCGAGTGTCCGATTTCAGCAAATGACCACTTTTCGAAAAGCTTGCGAAAATGCGCATGCGTCCGTGCTAGTAATGCTGGATTCCAAAATTTAGAATCGTCAAAAAATAAAGGGAAGAGCCTCAAAACTTGAGTTGAAATTTCTGATTAAGATTTTTATTTCTATTATTCAATCCAAGTGGCTCAATAAATTAGTTACATAATGAACTTGTATAATACCAATTTTTACTATTTTTTATGATTCATAAAAGATGACACATAATCGGTCTTCTTTAGCGTAATTTACCGTATTTCAACATAATTAACGAAGTTATTGTAATTTAGTGTAATTCAACATAAATTATTGTAATATAGTGTAATTCAACATAATTTTAAGTAATTTAGTGTGTTTTAGTATAAATATGCTAATTATAAATCAAAAGAAGTAATCTAACAAAAAATTTAAATTTTCAGTGTTAGATTTATTTATTTTGTTCTTCTTAGTATCTCTAAAAAAAAAAAAAAAAAAAAAAAAAACTGGACCGAATTGGCAATTCGGTCCAGGCAGAGTTACACGCAAGGCCACACAGCTATCCGCGGGGAACTGTGAAAAACAGTCAGACCGAATTGCCAATTCGGTTTTGATGGTTTTTGTAAATCTGGCCGCAATCATGTTGTTTATTTAAAATTGATTATTTTAATTATGGTTTTAAAAAAAAATCCTTCATTTAATCCGACAAGTGGAACCCACGCCATGGAGCCCATGCCAAGCAGCCAATGAACGCCTGCGCACTCCTTAGCCTCTCACATCTGTTAGAAAGGTCCCATGGTTCATCCTTGGAGTGTATGTGTGCCATGCTCATTTGCGACTGCAAACTCTTTCTTCTTCATCAGAAAACCACTTGAAAATCAGAAAAAATCAGGAAAATTAAGATCCATGTTCACCAACAATCAAATAGGTGAGAATCGGTCCACGTCGAAGAGAATCGGCTCAACTCGGACCAAAAATCGGATAATTCGGCCGAGTTAACCCGATTCAATTGAGTTCTGATAAAAAAATTGCATGGGTGTGAAACTCGGCTCAGACCCGACCGATACCATTCTGACTCGACCGAGTCAACTCGGACTCAGCCGATTTTCCAATCCATGATGGGCACTACATTCTATAGAATTCATATCACCTAAGGTACCTGAATATTTATGTCTAGATCCTAACCGTCCGATAAGAATCCACACGATTAAAAGGTTTCGTGCATTCTACTTGGGACCGAATTTGTAATGTCCTAGAATTTAATAATAATTATAATAAATAGGAGATAAAATAGTGAGTACTTAATGGGTGGTACTTGGAAAAATTAGAATGTCAATAACCATGTCTTTGTAATCAACATGTGAAATGAAATTAGTCTTGAACTCTCTTCCTCTATACTATCTCTCTCTACCCTCTTTCACTTTTATCTCACTACTCTCTTCTCTTCTCTCTCCTTCCTCTCTTCTTCTTCCCTTCTCCCTACTGTCACTTTTCTCTCTATACTATCTCTAGCTTCTACCAAATTACCCACAAATTATCAAATTTCCAAAAATTCTCTCCAATTGTTATGTCCTTCCCGTTAAGGATATGATAAAATTTATCTGAATTCTAATCAGACGGTCCGGATTTCAACACAAATATTATGTTACCTCACAGGATATGGACTACATCGTATACTAACCCACAGTACTGTTGCCTGGCTCAATCGTATATGGACACCTCAGTCAGATCTTTTCACTTCTGGTATCATATTGCTGTACCGATCCCATTTTACAATATAACATAACAAAAATAAATTTCATTCATAGCCTATATATATTGAGGGGTCCGGATCCCCTAAAGTAACCCAATTTTTGAGTTTAGATCCGGACCGTCAGATTCGAATCTGGGTCAATCCGGCATGAGATGGAGCGCAAGGGCCCCCTTTAATAGATGTAAAGTTCTAAACTCAAAAATTGGGTTACTTTAGGAGATCCAAACTCTATATTGAGCAGGGCAGCTAGGAAGTGTGATAGGATGGAATAGAACTTTATAATTATTTCAACAATAAGTACTTTTTGGCAAGTTTTATTTTGGAAAAAAGTATAGTAACATGGGAAGACACCTCCATGGTGTGGTTCTTCTGGGTACGCCTCGAAAGCAAGCTCCACTCTAAGATGCAACTACACGACAAAAGCTTTAGCAGTTTCCCAGGTCACGGTGCAATTGATCCAGGAAACTCTAGCCACAGTACCATTGTTCCTAGTCACCACAGCCATGGTAGCCTTTTTCCCAGCAATCCTGACCATGGTGCCATTGTTCCCGGCGAAAATCATGGTGGTCCCGAAGTTTTAAACGGGTTTGAGAATGACAAGATCTTGCTCGAGGTCATGTCGCTGCTTAGTTATGACAGTGGAGGTCACCCCTGGGCGGTGATCGCTCATGGGTCGCTTGACCTGGTCAGGTATGAAGGCAGGAAGCTGCTTGAGTGTCTCGGGCAGTTTATAGGATAGAGTCGAGCTTGAGGGGTTCCTCCCGGCATTGAGAGGTGCTCTCGAGCCGTATCACACTCACGAGCATTGCACCAGGCTAATCATGCCAGGTGATGCCAGCCGGATCACGGAGAGGGTGGTGTGTACTGAGTGCAGGAAGCCAATGGAGAAGTTTGTGATGTACCAATGCTGCAATGACTAAAGGAGATTTCCAATTGATAGTCAATTTGAACACTGGTTAGATTGAATCAAATAAAGTAGTGGTTTCAGGTTTGGTGTGTTTAATCTTGTCAGCAGTATTTCTAGTTATGTTAGTTGAGTGAATTTTTACTGATTTTTGTCCTTTTTTAGTTTTTTTTTTATTCAACTATGTTTTGGTTTCTGCTGGTTTGAGACAATAATTTGTCAAGATGAATAATGAGAAATGTTTATTTTTTTTTCTTCACTCATGTATGATTAAGAGCAATGAAGGGTTAAAGTAGTAGATTCTCTCGGTAGTGTTAATGAAACTCATTTATGGTATTCAATGAGGCAAGTATATATGGATAAAGTAATTATTTTGTATTTTATATTTAGAATACTTTTCATTACATGTGAGGGTGTATATATTCATGAAAATCTACATCACATAAAAAAAAAGAAAAAAAAAATGAAAAGAAGAAGAGAGATGATTAAAGAAGCATAATCATAAAATAGTGCAATTGTTTTCGGGATATTGCTCGTAGTAGACATACTTCTGCGGGCAGACGTACCAATACGGCTGCTTGCATTCAATCTTCTTTTCTTCCTTCTTCTCCTCCTTTTTTTCCTGTTTCTCAAGACCAAGGCTTATGATCTCAGCTGAGATTTTGGCCTTTCTCAACTTCTGCACAATCTCCACCGCATCGGCCGTGCCTGTTACTGTTAGCACTCCCTTATCGGCATCCACAGAAATAGACTTCACTCCTGCATAATTTTGAATGATTTGGAACATATATACTTTAAGAGAAGATCAGCATAATTTAGGATTTTGTTTAGCCAATTTCATTTATAATTTAAAAACATGCATGCACCTTTTCTTTGTTCAACTAATTAATTAACTTGACTTACCATGTATTTTTGCAACTGTCGTCAGAATGGTAGTTTTGCATTTCTGACAAACGATTTGGACCTTCAATTCAATTTTCTGCAAATTAAATTTGCATAATTGCATCAAGATCAGAAGAGAATTTGTAAAAAAGTCCCCCATATATTGGACAGGATAAATAATTATAAAGATGTCACAATCAAAACAAAACAAAAAAATCTACAAGGTCATATATAAATGAGAATTAATATATATATGTAACCTTGGACATCTCTGAGAACCTACTGATGAATAAAAGCCTGTGTTTGAATCGATCGATCTTCAATGCATCTATTGTGATGTGAATAAGCACACGTTCTATGCACCTTTATACACTATAAAATTAACAAGACGATTGATTACTCATGAGAGAATTTTATTGACTGGTTAAGTTCTGTGCTCGCATATATATACACACACACACACATACCTTAACTTGACTTCAAATTAATATATAACAAAACCGTACAAAATACAGCTGCAACTGCACTTATGATTGATCATCTCAACAAGAATACAAGATTCATTGCATTTTTAAGCAAAATACTATTATTATTATTATTTCTTTTCAAGCAGGGACGGAACTAGAAAATTTGATTAAGAGAGCTGAAACTTAAAATGCATACGTATTAATTTGTGGTTAGTAGGATTTGAGTTCAATACCTCTCAAGCACAAAATAGAGTACTGTTAACTACTAGACTACAATCACATATCTAGCATTTTATGAGGGGAGAGGGCTTAACTATATAAAAATTCAATTAAATTTCAACATATGTGATTAAAAGTTTCAAAATCATGGGGGTGGCTTTGCATCCCCTGAGCTAAGTGTAGATCTGCCCCTGTTTTCAAGGACAATTAGTAAGTGTGTGTTTGTGTGTGTATAGAGAGAGATTTGCTTATATCAAAATGTTTGTTCCAGAGGCTTGGCACAACTAATTGATTTTCCGATTTTCAAAGTCCAAATAGTCAATCCAAACATTAGATGTGATATCTATATTAAAATGTGCTTGGAGACCAAATTTTATATTTTTTGAAATTTTCTTTACTATCAATTAAGTAAGTTTTAAAATCGTTGATTTTAATAAACAATGAAAAACTTATGGATCATTGAAAACAATGATTTTAAAACTGACTTAATAAATAGTTAAAAAGTTTCAAAAAAATGTAAAATTTGGCCTCTAAGCACATTTTAATATAGATTGAATGTTGAACGGTTTGGATCAACTGTTTGGACTTTGAAAATATAAAAACCGAATCGTTTGTTTCAAGATTTGGATCAACTGTGTGTGTGTGTGTGTGTGTGTGTGTTTTTATTAAATATTGAAGATCAAGCCAACTAATATTTAAAATAGAATATTCTATTTAGATTTCGAACATGCGACCTTCCCACATGAGAACATTGTCTTTGCCAATAAATTTTAAGTTAGAGATGATCTTCATATGGTAAATTTTTAGTTGAGTGTTTTTATGTTTTGACTCAAGTATGATGATATTCCCAATAGAGACTTTAGCACTATTTAGCAGTCTAAAATACCACTTAAAATTAAAAAAAAATTATATAACTAGTTAAAAGAAATAAAGTTTCTGACTAAGGTTAACTTGGCTAAAGATGATGAGAGAATATATACTGATTGTGCTTTGTGTGTGCTGTCCAGAAAGACATATTATCTCTTTGTTGCATGTTCATTTGTGTGTGTAATATTTGAAATTGAACATCTTTCTAATAATGATTTCACAGTTAATTGTCATTCAATAGAATATATCTGATTCATTGATGCACAAATCCACTCAAAAATAGACTTCTTAATGAATATTTAATTAGATGTGTAATTCAATTGACCCCTATATTTTTAATTTTTTTTGTATTTATATATGATTTTCTATATAATTTTGAGTAAAATATTATGGATAATATAAATTGATTTCATTCTCAGTATGAGAATTTTATATGATTAATTCCTAATAATTGTTTGATCCCATAGTTCAGAAGTCTGACTCTGCCACAGCTAAATCTGTTGAGCTCTAATAAACCTTTTCATTATCATACTTGCCATGCATTTTAATGGTGGTTCTCTCGCAAGCTTAATTCTGATATAAGATGATTTATTGAGACGAGCTATCATTTATATCAACTGGAATTGGTGGAAACACGAGACTATATCTTGTGGGACTGTGTGTACGTACGCCGGCAATTTCTGGAGAGGGCTGATGGCACATTACAATATAGTCCGGTGAGGAGGCGGTGATATACAACGGGTTTGGCACGTTCCTTATGGGTCGGCAGTAAGCGGAGCTACAATACTACAGGGGTAGGCAACTGCCTACCTCTGGAAATTTTTTTTTATTTGGAATACGTTCTTAATTTAATGGATCTTGCCTACCCCTAAATTTAATTCTGCCTACCTCTGGATTCAATTCGGAGTAACAATTGTCAGTTCAGAATTCAGATATGGATGTGTGAGTCGTTTAATATAATTAGGGAAGAAGGGTATTTTTAAATCTTTGTTAATTTAAGATCATCATATCAGATTTGGCAGTCTGCACAATAGATATTTATATTTTTATGGAAGCGATACGAATCCGAATCTGTTTAGAAAAAAAAAAACCAGAACCCGATCGATATCTGCCTAGCCCTGGCTCAAATCCTGGCTACGCCACTGTGGGTCGGGCAATGTCACAAACACAGCGGTTGCAGTGGAATGTGATATGAGCGGCAGAGGCATGGACACTTTGATGAGAAAGAAACATGAGATTGTTCTCAAATAAACGGAGAGTGGTTTATCGACTCATAATTAAATGACACCGCTTTAAAGATCGACATTTGGAGAAGTAGTTGCTAAGTAGGGATGGGTGGATATTGTATTAATTCTAAAAATTTGTAATTAATTTTTTTTTATCAATTATAGTTGTTGTCGGCATTTGTTTTCAACCAAAAAAAATTGTACAACTCATAGAAACGAAATTAACTAAAAGAAATATTTTTGTACATAATAACCTTCTTATTATTTTTCAGAACTTTTCGAATTAGAACAGAAAACAAATATAGGTTATGAACAAAAAATACTGAAAAATGAAAATAGTAGCTAGGGTCTTTTGATGGGAATCAAATCAGCTGAAATTCAAAATACATGAATAGTGTTTTTGGAATTTCTGAAATTCCGAATCCAGCCATTCGACTTTTTCTGTGCACGCATCTCAAAAAAGCTAGTTTTTGTGTGAACGTATCTTGAAACAGTTCAACGGCTGAATTTTGAATTTCAAAATTTTAAGAACACTGTTCATGAATTGAGATTTCAGCAGATTTGAATCCTTTTGATGACAGCATGTACAGTTAGATGACGCAACAGGGATGAGGTAATTGGGACAGGCATGCACAACTTCTTAATTTTGCTCGTGCCAAATTAAATGAAATCAGAATTTCTTATTTTGAAAATATATTAAATATTTTTTAATAACTAGAAAGATGAAAACAAATTTCATTCTATAGAAAGATAATGCGGTTCTTTAAAGTTTGTATATATACAAATCATACAATTTCTATGATTAAGAATAAAATCTGCATATACATATACAATTCTGATGCGGTATCTTAAAGTTCCTAGCTAAACAGAAGCGGATTTACATTGCAAATATGGAGGTCAATTGATCTCATTTTTTTTAAAAAAATAATTATATTTATATATAATTTTCAATATAATTTAGAATAAAATGTAATTGTACTGTAAAATTGATTCTCATTTTTTGAAGAAATTTTTTGTATAATTAACCCTTATATTTTGAAAATCCAGCTCCGCCTCTGTTTCTAGAGAAACAGCATGACTGTTGCAGCTTTTTTATGGGATTAATTTTTTTTCTCATCCATCTAGTATTTATAAAAAATTTAATATATATATTTGTAAAATGAAATATTCTGAAATGAAATATCCTGCCCCCCATGCATCAATGCAAGGCATCCAGCTGTGAGCTGTTTGTGGTGCCAACAAATTATTAATTTATGACTACCACCGGTCACCTGCATGTAATTAAAAATTCGAAACCTCAATCATGATTGATGACCTTTTAACAGTTTAACTATTTAAAACATGCATGATTGATGACCTTTTAACAGTTTTTAACTCATACACAGCAAGTCCCACGGATTTATAAACAAAAATTATAACAAAAAATTTCAAGATCTGAAAGTAGAGATGAGAGCTCAAATGCTTTAACATACTTATAATCTTTTTATTAGATATTCTATATATATTAGATATAGACTTTATTCGACAAACTTCTATAATCGTATAAAATTGGGGTGATACCTCATTAAAAAAAAATTGAGGTTGTTTTGTCAAATTGGCCCGTAGGTATCATTCATATATCAAAGTTTGCCGACAAATATTAAGATAATTCCACAAGTGTATAATTAAGATATCACCAAAACATAAAAAGGAAAAATACAACCATAATTTACAAAAATGAATAAACCAAAAACCAGAAACTATGACATTCCTAACCAGCACCATCAACATCATATCAGAAAAATCACAGTCCAACATCATAGAGTTACAGCATCATATCAGCTTTGACAAATTAGAAACCAGCAGCCTTACTGTACCAGCAGCTTAACTTTACCAGAATAATTTGGCTAAGAATAATTTCGACAAAGGTATAATTTGGCTAAGAATAATCTTTATTTGTTCTTGTATTGTAATTAGCTATTGTGTGATAATATTTTATTTATCTTATATCAAGTTGTACAAAATAATTCATCCAATGGTCAAGAAGATAATTCAATTTTTTTTTTTTTTTTTTTGAAAAGCAATTGATTGTCCAGGACCTTACATAAATATCATCAGCAACTGCAATATGGTACAGTAAGGCTTCTATCATATCCAAAATTAGAAACTGCAAATTACTAGGGCCTTACTTCCTACACAAATATCATCAGCAACTGCAAATTAGAAAGTAAGGCTTACTGTACCATATTGCAGATTAGAAAGTAAGGCTTACTGTACCAAAAGTAGATCAAAGATGGTATTACTAGGCCTTACTTCCTACACAAATATCATCAGCAACTGCAAATTACTAGGGCTTCTATCATATCCAAAATTTAGCCCTTCTTTGATCTACTTGGCTAAACACCCACCTTTGTTAAACTGTTTACTTCCTACTACAACTATATTAGAGGAATATGTTTTTATACAAAGTAGTGACTTGCTATTTCCTTTTACACCCAAAAGCTTCTGAGACCCTCCTTGACAGCTTGCTCGGTATTACCTGCCCAATCAGAAATCATTGCCAATATCATGAAAATAAAAATCTTATTAGTTTTAATTTTTGTGGTACTTGAAAATAATAACTCAATCCTGTGTAACCAAACACACCAACAAACTGCACTCATCATCATTAAAAAGGCTATTCTTTAAAATTTAGGCAAAGTATAAGCAAACTCTATTATGTCAGAGATTAAATGTCATTCTTGAAATAATCTTGGCTTCTTCCCATCCAAAACCAAATTGTCTCTAGTCTCTACCTACCCACCAATGGATTTGTAAAGTTCAAGCGGTGGTATTAAATACCAGTCAGTAGGTAAATTTGTAATACCAAAATAACTTTGCGAAAGCATGATCGCTAAGAGAGTTAAGAAGGCAGTCCGATTAGAACAACTCAACTAAATTTCTAACAAATTAAACAAAAAGCTAAATTAATACTCAATTAAACTTACTTGGCTCTTATTACATGCATAATTGATATCAGAGAGCTATACCAGACTAGGCACAAACTAAGTCTCCACTAAATCCAAAGGGCAAGGCAGCACCTCAGTTGTACCATCTCCTATGTTGTATCTACAAAGATATGTCGTGGCTTCCAGGAAGTAAATACAATTCCCTTTGAATCTCAGCAACTAAAAAGGAAGTTCAGCAAAGGACCAATTATAACCTAATTCTATCCCTATTCAACCAAATTAAAAACCTAAATAGAAAAGAACAGAATTTAACACATTTAAAACACTAAAGAACAGCATTTAACACATTTAAAACACTGGTTCTTCCCCTATTCTCCCAATTCAAAAGCCCAAACATTGTAGAGGGTCTCACCAACTCAACACTGGTTCTTACTCTATCACAATAGCAATCACAAAGTTCATGCATTATTCAAACAACACGCATTCAAACTCAGCACAGTTCAGCACAACACAAATTCTAAATATCATTTAACACAAATAAGACCACAATTAGGTTCAGTACAACACAAAACAAAAAAATTTGGTTCAGAACAACAATTAAGCAAATGCCAAAACTAAAGAAGACACAAAAATAACACTAAAACTAAAAACTTTTTGGTAAATATTACCAAAATTAAATTTGGTTCAGCACCAGCCTCAACAGCAGTACAATAGGAGAAATAAAAAGGTTTTTTAAAAAAAATCCACACAAAGTATCAAGATGTAGACAAAAACCACAAAACCTTTTGTTCTAGATGGTCTAATAAAACACTGTTAAATAAAAAGCTAAACCCTAAACCCTACAACACTTTACGTAATTTTAATAAATAACAAAAATAAATTCTGACCTTGGTGCTGAGAGAGGGTGTGGAGGTAGCGGAGGTGCAGCCGCGGCGGTCTGGACGAGGCGGCGCTGCAGGGGGTAGATGTCAGCGGCGGAGGTCTCCTCAAGCTGCGTCGAGGGAGAGGGTACTAGGGTTCTAAGTGTTCTAGGGTTCTACAGGGAGTAGATGTCAGCACCTCCACTCGCCGCCTGGGTGTTCTAGGGTTCTGAGGTAGAGGGTTTATTTTGCTGATCAGGGAGGGGCCCAGAGCCATTTGCACGCAATGTGTTCGACGAATTTCCGAAGTGACGAGGTTTGCACAAAGAACGCCAGATGCTCAATTTGAGATTAATCGAAAGGTTTGTGCGAATTTGTGACTATTGTGAAATAAACAACCTATGCTATTTCGCCTCCAGTTAAAATCGTCATTGCCTTTGTCCAGTTCTTCACAATGGGGACCACTTAGTAGTTTCTTCACAATGTGACCCCACCAGTAAGGTCCTCCCGCCGGACCCGGACCGTATCAACCCGCCGACCAGTGCCAATCCGTACCCGGGTCAACCCGTGGACCGGACGGGTTTGGATCGGCCCGGACCGGCCAGTTTTCAAAACCCTAAATTTTGAACACGAGCAACAGAAACAATTATCCGCTTATAAACTGACGCCAATTTGCTAAAAGGCCCCTTTAACCTGTCAAATTCACGAATTATTATACTCTGTGGTAACAGAATATTTAAGTTTAGATCTGGACCGTCCGATCAGAATCCGGGCGAGGTTAAATGCACTGCTCCTTGTGCCAAAGCAGATTGACGGTTCTGATCTAATTTCAAAATTTCTGTTACCTCAGTTAAAGACAAGTGCAATTTTGATTTTTATTAAACTCACATATTTTCCAATTACCATGTCAATTTCATGGCATCTCGCACCTTTTCTCGCTTCCTCTTCTCTCTCTTCTTTCTCGCAATACTCACCTCTGCTTCCTCCGTACCCACATCGAATTCCTTGCTAGACTTGGCACACAGCGCCGAGTTCACGGATTGGCTTGTATCTACCCGGAGAAAACTGCATCAATGGCCAGAGCTGGCTTTTCAGGAGGTCAAAACCAGCGAGTTGATCCGGTTCGAACTGGACCGGCTTGGGATCGAGTACACGTGGCCGATCGCCAAGACCGGTCTGGTGGCGACAATCGGGTCCGGTTCAGGCCCGGTTTTTGGACTCCGCGCTGACATGGATGCGCTTCCTTTACAGGTGTGATTTGGATTCTGTGCGCTTTATGGAATTATGTACTCTGAAATCTTTTGCAATTATAAGATACACAAGTGATTCCCCCAAAACGGCCACGGGATGGAGCCTAATTTTGCGGTATTGCATGTTAACCCTTGTAAAACCCTGAAATTACAATATGATATCTGAGTTTTCAAAGGTTGGATTATTATAATTGCCCCTAAAATACTAACAAAGTATCAAATGTAAATCACTCATGAAGTCAAATTACAACATTTTTATGCTTTCAAATGCTCAACAGCCTAGTCACAAATTGTGGCCATTTGCATCGTTATCCATCAATGTTTTCGAGTTTTTCATAGCTATCCATCAAATATATATTGGTTAAAAAGGACAATGTCATATAAGACAGATGTCAATGGGAATTTTTCAATTTGCCCTTAATTTATTTGTAATCAGAACTAGAATTTTATGTGTTATAGATAAAAACTGAAATTTCTGGTATGATTTTTGTTTCTGAATAAAGGAAAAGGTAGAATGGGAGTATAAGAGCAAGGTGGATGGGAAGATGCATGCATGCGGCCATGATTTACATGTCACCATGCTTCTAGGTGCTGCTCTCCTTCTTCACCAACACAAAGATCAATTCAAGGTACTTCCTTTGTCTTATGAATAATTACCATCCCAAATTTTGGTAGTAGTTAATAAATCTTGGCAGAATGACCAAATTTTCGCAAAAGATTGTCAAACTAAAAGAATGTAGGGCCAACCTGTCAGTGACGCTCTGTAAGTAGACGATATGGCGCGTTACTGTCCTTTAAAAGCCGGTAAACAATTTGCTTAAAGCTGGTAAACAATTTGCTTAAAGCTGGTCAGTATCAGACAACTGGTTAATTAAAACTGTTCTGGGGCATTTGATTCTAATGGCTGCTCTGATCATTGTCAGCCTTTGACAATCCTATTATTTTGTTATAAATGGGAGACAAGTCGAAACAACAATTTTGGTCTCTGATGTCTTTTGTTAAATCATGAAAGTACTTTTTTTAAGTTAATATCAGTGTAACCTTACCTGATTTGTTTTTGAATCGTAAAGGGAACAGTGAAGCTCTTTTTTCAACCTGGAGAGGAAGGCCATGCCGGCGCGTATCACATGATAAAAGAAGGCGCATTGCAAGACGTGCAAGCCATGTTCGCATTGCATGTGGACCCTCATACCCCTGTGGGCACCATCAAGTCAAAGCCAGGCCCATGTCTAGCGGGTGCCGGGAGGTTTCATGTTACAATTAAGGGAAAGGGTGGCCATGGGGCTATACCCCATCAAACCATTGACCCCATAATAGCATCCTCTTTTGTAATTCTTGGTTTGCAACAACTTGTTTCGAGAGAATCTGATCCACTTGAAAGTAGAGTAAGTTTGTTAAACTAGCGTGGTTTGTTACAGATATATGGAGTATATTATATTAAACATTACATGTGTTTCAACTTTCATGCTCAGGTGGTGTCGATCGGGTTTGTGAAAGCAGGAGAAGGAGCATACAATGTAATTCCTGAGACTGCTACTTTTGGGGGCACATTTAGGAGCCTCACAACTGAAGGTTTCTCTTACCTTAAACAGAGGATTAAAGAGGTATTGTTCCATAATTTTTCTTTATTCCCTTTATTTGATCAAGCAATAAAGAAATTCATTTTCCAGGCCAGGCCCAACTAAGATAACACCGACAAGGATAATTAAAAAATAGAATAAAAAGGAATGATGCTTTGGTACTTTGCAAAGAACGGAACAATTTGTGCTATGAATCAATATCTCGGTTCACAAAGTTCAAACAATCGATCCAAATCGTTCAACATGATTACAGTATAAAAATTTGCTTGGTGACCAAATTTTATATTTTTTAGAATTTTTTTACTATTTTTTTAGATAGGTAGAAAATCATCTAATCTCCGAAATTAGTGATTTTCTACCTATTTGAAATATAGTAAAAATATTCAAAAAAATGTAAAATTTGGTCTCCAAGTACATTTTCGTTTGAAGATCATGTTGAGCAGTTCGTATGGACCGTTTAGACTTCAAAATGGAAATATATATCTATAGCACAGACCGATCTGCGCTTTGCAAAGTATCATAACATCGTCACTTCATAATTATATATTAGTCTGGCAATAATCTGAAACTAAATGGTTTTTAAATTGTTTTACTACAAATTTTTGAAGATTGAATGTTTCTTTTGCAGATTATAGAGACGCAAGCATCTGTACATCGATGCACTGCAAGTGTAGACTTCATGGAGAGTACACTCATACCATACCCTCCATTGATAAACCATATATCGATGTACGACCACGTAAAGGAAGTAGGAGAGAGACTGCTTGGTGGGGCCAACGTCCAGCTGATGGGCCCGATAATGGGTGCAGAGGACTTCAGCTTCTTTTCACAAAAGATCCCAGCTGCCATGTTCTTTATTGGTGTAGGACGTGAGACTGTGGACCAAGTCCATTCACTTCATTCCCCATACTTCTTTGCTGATGAGAAAAGCTTACCTGTAGGTGCTGCCTTGCATGCTGCTGTTGCAATTGAGTATTTGGATAGAAATCTAAAAATTGCTCCTTCAAATATGGAAAAGGTAAAGGTCATCTAAAGTGAATTTGAGAATTGTCACATGGAAAGTTTTAGGGGCTATATAAAGGTAATCTAAAGGTAAAGGTAATCTAATTCACAATAGCTAAAGGTAAAGGTATCTAATTCACAATAGCTAATCACATATAAAGTGAATTTGAGAATTGTCACATGGAGAGTTCGATAGCAAATTTTAGTGGTTTTGTTTTTAATTGTGAATTAGACTGCTAATGATTTCTGGTTATTAATTTGATGCTTATATTCCTTTAGAAGATAAACCTCTGATTGAATTAGTTATTGTTCCAAAGGAACAATATTATGGGATTTATTTGGTTTGAGAGAAGCAGATTGTGTTTTAGAGATTCAAACTTTAAATTATATATGTTCATTGTATAGCTGCCAAAATTATATTTTAGCTTCTTGGTGTAAGAGTAGATGTGACAATTTATTCTTTAAACTTACTCTTAATTCTTTGTTTTGATATTAAGGATCTGGTACCAGTTTCAGGTACAGTGATGGCAGAGGAAGAAGATTCTGATCCCACAACCGGGTCTGTACCCGTTATAGAAGTTAAAGATTTAGTAGAGATCTAATATCAGTACTCCGGGAGAAAAAGCCTGAAGCTTTTTTTTGTGAATTTAGAAAATTGATGTTTTGAACGATTTGGTATTTCCACGTGTCTGATTAATTAAAGTTTAATAAATCTAATTTGTATCAAAATTTTGATGCATATTGGTTTCTAATGTTCAGTTTCTACATTAGCCACGCAGTTGACATGTATTAAAAAATTTTAAGTTTCAAAATAGATTTTTTTGGCAAAATTGATTCGTTATTTATTTTTCATACATTATGGGGAAAATTAACACAGTAATACATGAATTTAATAGATTTTTGATTAATTTGAAACGAGTCACATTTAATCATTGATTGTTGTAGGACTTTTGATTTAGCATTTTCTGTAAATAGATTTTCATACCATTTTTAATTGCTTTGGGCACATTTCTGTACATCAAAGTTCGTGTCCGCAGTCCTGAAAAGAGCGTTGCATACTCTGGTTCCATGGATTTCGATTTACTTTAAGATTCGTGCAAAACGCTTTAAACTTCGTGTGTGTCTGTTTCAATTTTTGTGCGCACAAATCTTAAATTAGATCGGACGGTCATCATGCTCGTTGAACCTAAAAGTAGGTCAGATGGGCATCGGACCTACTCCGTTCTCAGAGCGTTGACACTTCTTTGCTAATTTCTGTTAGTCAATATAAATGTGAATATTATACAAAATCTACCCTAATGTAGGGTTGTTAATTGGTTTGGTTCGATTAAAAAATTAAAATTTTATTCAGTTTTCTATAATTGAACCGAATCAACCGAAATAAGCTTATCAACTGAATTAAAATCGGACCGAACAACTAAATATTATTCGGTTGAACCAAAATAAGACAATTAATTATAGAAATAAATATTTTTTTGTTAATTTTTGAATTTTTTTAAGATGAATTAAGAAAATTTGTTTGGTTTGGTTTAAATAGGTTTTAAACTAAATCAAGCAATATGCATTATGTCGTAATTTTTAATTTTATTAAATATTTAATTAGAATGGGAGACGGATTTAAAAATTTCGGTTGGTTCGAACAAACCGGTTTTAAATTTTTTGAACTGAACCAAACAATTAAACTGGTTTTAAAAAATGAACCGGACCGATGGATTTAACTAGAAAACCCGAACTGTTTAATCCAAACTTTCACGGTTTGATTTAAAACCGATTAAACCCAACCCAATGAACAGCCCTATGATGAATCATATACAAAGTTCTATTTGAACAGAGTTCACTCTTTTAGACACATCAATATTTGTGTGAAAATTGTACAGTGCACATTAATATTCGTGCGAATGTCAGGGATTTGTACAGTGCACATTAAGGGTGTAGAATTCTAATTTTGTTTGTACAAAAATTCTTTGTATTAATTTTGGTTTTAGTAATGAATCTCGGGTTAATTTTATTTCTAGTAAGGCACCTTGTCCGTACTAACACACCTTGCGTTAATTTTGAATGTAGTAATGAACCTTGCATTAATTATATTTTCATTAATGCAGCTTTCGTCAATTTTGTTTCTAGTAATGTTATATTTTGTATCAAGTAAGTAATCAACATTGCGTTAATTTTTTTTATTATTTTTCTTTGTCACAGCATGTTCTACACCTCTCTGTATTATTCCGAAGAAAAGTCCTTTGATACAAATAAATGACAGTATAACACTGATATTTTACTTTTTCCCAATGTTGGATCTTGCTGTTCCACTGGATTTACCTAATTATTTAAAAATCAGTATGTCAATAAATGATTAATGGATAAAGATACTGACAGAACAGGTTTTGTTTCATGCAGCACACAAGACAAAATTTTTATTAATATAAAAAAAATTAATAAATTTTGAATTCTACATCCTGTTTGATCGAGAAGATTGCGAAAAATGCCCAAATCACAATTTTATTTCACGGTTTTAGGCCTCAAAACCGCAAATTAAATTCACAGTTTCAGTCTCTTCAAAACTGTAGAACAAATCCACAGTTTCAGAAAACCGGAATTTTTTTTTTCTGCGGTTTTAGGTTTTAGACTAAAACCGTGAAAAAATTCACGACTAAAACCATTTCATCTGACAAATTTTTGAGAATCAATTATTATTTTTTATCTAGAAGTGACTTTTGAACCGGATCAATAACTCAGATTCAAAATATTTTTATTTTTTTCCAATAACACACAAAGAAATATTTTAATTTTTCTTACAGCCGCAAAAAATCCGGCCTGAAAAATGTTGATCCGGGTTATTTGTCGCAGTCTTTCTAATAAATCAAATTATATATTATTCCATCTATTTTCAAAGAAATATATAAAATATTTGTAATATTTTAATAGAAAAATAAAAAAATCATAAAAATTTCTAATTAAATAAAAAAACCAGAAATATTTCTGAGATTGGATTCACTTCACCTAAAACCGCAAAAACAAATTTCGGTTTTCCGAAACCGTGGATTTGTTCAGCGGTGTTGGAGGGGCTAAAACTATGGATTTAATTTGCAGAAAGTTGGTCCAAAACCGTGAAATAAAATTGCGATTTGGACATTTTTTGAAATTTTGTCAAACATGATGTAGAATTCGATATTTTTTTTTAATATTAATAAAAATTTTGGGCACACAAGTAATATGCAGCCCTGTTTTGATTCTATTGTTTGGACGCTGCATGAAACAGTATCTGCGCTTTTAATATCATTACTCAAGTTTGCTGACTCAGCCCGACTTCATTAATTCAGAATTAATTTAATTCTTGCCCATTTGTTTATACTAATTATCTTTTTTGGAAAATAATCATGATCATTTTTTCTGCTTAGCACTAAGTGATGTGACTAAGTACTAACTTATGTAATCTCTATCGGTAAAAAACAGGATTTTTTTTTTTCCATCTTCTGATATAGGCAGAATAATTGCGAGAAAGCTAAAAGTGGACATCTCTGGAACGTTCGATCAAAATCCACACGAATATTAACATGACTGTTTGAATTTGATGACATGAATTCTGATTGGACGGTCCAGACCTAAACATAAATATTATGTTATATATTGCTATACCAATACTGAAATTGACATGCATAACATACTCTTCTACGCTGATAATTTTAACATGAAGAAAAATAAGAAATACAAAACATGAGAGAAAGTTAAAAAGGATGTTTTCGTCAAAAAAATACAAAACATACTCTTCTGCTAGTAACAAGTACTGACGAGTTTGCTAACAAGTTTTTGTCCCAAAAAATGAAAAAAAGAAGAAGAAGGTTGCTAACAAGAACATTTTTGCACAATCGTAAGATGCTTTGATCTATGCTCCTGCCATATATTCTGCAGTATAAGTTTGCATATGACCAGTTCATGTTAATCCAATTAAGCTTACTAATTAATAATTGTATCTGCCTATGAAATGATGCACACCTCATTCCTTAACCTTGAAGTTTGAGCTGCTAATTAACTGCATGATCCATCTGCCTGGTATATCATATCCTCTGAGCTCAGTTCAAAACGAATCTAGTTTTCAATATTAAAGAAAAGGTAATTGTTAGCTAAAAGCAAAGGACTTTGGCTATCATAATGCACTACAACTGTACAAGCAACAAAAAAAGGAAAGAATGACCATTGACAAAAAAAAAAAAAAAAACAGGAAGATATTAATTAAATCAGCCGGTACAGAATAAGGTTTCCCAGGCAGAACATATCAGATATTGGACACTAAAGCCCATTCAATGTATTGATCTGTTTCAAGTAGAAATGATTGAAGTGGATTGAATTTGCTCAACTTGCAAGCCTACCTCATAATGGCAAATACTTGTATTGGAAATGTCAGCATTAAGCTATAGTGGAATGTTGAAAGTATTACCTGAATAGGAGAATGGTAGATATTTACTTGTTGTATGTTTCTTAGTTTCAAACATTCTTTAATTATCTCAGTACAGCTGTTTGTTGGTACTGCTGTAGTGCCAGGGAATGTGATCCACTGGGTCTTGAGGGAAGGGAAAAGATCAAAAGGAAATGACTGAAGATTTTTACATCCCCTTATATCGACCAAGTCAATAGACGTAAGGAGCTGCAGAGAAACATCTTTAGTAAAAGCAGAAACATCCAAGTTAAAATATCGAAGGGAAGTGAGCTGCTTGCAGATAGGCAAAGTTAAAAGGGCAAGAGAGTCGCATTCAATTCTTGTTAGAGGTATGGAGAAGTCTGGCTCAGTCCCCTGTATTTCTTTTAATGCAGAGTCCCAGGCAGCAATGAAACCAGGGCACTTGCGAAATTGTAACTCTTTCATGTTGACCCAGGACTTTAGACCTTTGATTGAGCTCAGTTTTTCACAAGAACTAATTTTGAGGCGGCTCAAATGGACCAAATGCTCCCCAAATGTTAGGGAAGTGAGTGAATTGCAGTCCATTATAACCAAATCCTCTAAAGCCACAAAAGAGTGCAAGTCCAAATATTCCAAATCGGAGATATAGTCTATCTCTAGAACACGCAGAGAGCTGAGCTCATGGAAAGCCAATACTTCACCCACCTTAAGGCTCGAACATTTCCTCAGGCTCAGACTGAACTTTAGTATGTCCGGGTAAACCTGCCTATGGTAAACCATTGAACTAATAGATTCAGTGCTTTCAATTGATATAAAAGAGAGTAGAGAACTGTATGGAAGAGGTGGTAGTTGAATAAGTGGACAATCATGAATTGTGAGTTTCTCTAGAGAAGGAAACCTTTTCAATATCTCAGATGTAGCACATCCTGAGATAGGAAGATCCACTAATTTAGCGCATCTCTCAATTGTAAGTTCTTTGAGTTTTTTAAAGCAAAAAAATTGTTGAAGTTGGTCACTCCACACCCATTTTTCGAGATCTTTCATACCTATGATCTTCAACACTTCCAAAGATGGAAATTTTATGCTTTGACTAGTACCATAAAATTGATGTCCAATTTCTCTCACAGCCAATTTAGAGAGCTTCAAATGCTTCAGACACTTCAACTCCCCTATAGGTGGAAGCAGCTCCCATGCATAACAATCCTCTAGAGTTAGGGACTCAAGAAAAATAAGTGAGGAATCCAACCACGTGGGAGAAGCCCTACCACCATATCGACGTATCTCAAGCAATTTGAGATTGGTGTTTGGTTTAAGGCCCTCCAGGACACCTTTGTGCTCTTGTTCACCATGATTCCATTTTAAATACAAGGCAATATCAAGATTCTCTTTACCATGATTCCATTTTAAATACAAGGCATCAAGCTTCTCTTTCTCTGCTAGTCTAGCCTTGTTTGCCTCTCTCTCAGAGTATACGTTCTAAAGATTCGAGATGTGGAGTGATCCTCCAATCTCCTTAAGAGAGCCTAATTGTTCTATCTCGAAGCCCATCTTTTGCTGGACATCAAAATGATTCAACTCTTGTAGAGAGGTTAATTTCCCTACACCACGTATCATAGAGTGCAGAGTGGTTAGTTCACCCCATGTTTCAGAGTATAGCTTCTCTCCAACAATAAAATACCGCAAGCTAACAAGGTCACTAAAATTATTTGGCAACTCAATCAAATTCCACCCATTTTCAAGTTCAAACACTTCTAGGTGATATAGCTTACATATTTCTCTTGGAAGAGTATTGCGAGTGGTGTCATTGGAACTTAATCTTAGATACCGGAGGCTAACAAAATTCTGAAAGTTGAAATTATGCGGCTGTACCATGGAACATAGATTTAACCTCAAGTGCACGGAGAAATTTTGCTTTTTTTAGCAGGTCCAATATACCTTGGAAAGTACCTGAAGGAAACTCTTCCCAATTGATTAATAGTATCGTACTTAGGTTCTCTCCTTCCAAACAAGTTGATGCCCTGACTATTGCTTCTTCAAGTTCGGATTCTTTTGATTCCCAAGTATAAGAGATCGACATGTGACGAATGGTTGGTGCACGTGGAATTTTTCTTGGTTCGGGACCATTAATGGTTAAACATTCTGTAAAGGCAACCTCATGTGCCAAATCATGAATCAAGTCATGAAATGTATAATACTCTTTATCACCATTTGTTGATTGTGTGGTTTGGAAGAAACCACGGTTGACCAGATGATTGAAGCAAGTACTCCCAATATCCACAGATATTACATCGAGAAAACTTTGAGCCATCCATAGATATACCATCTCCTTACGTGTAAAATGGTGATCCTCGGGAAACATAGCACAGTATGAGAAACACCTTTGGAGATGAAAGGGCATATGCTCATAACTTAACCGGAGTGCGGGCATAATATCGTTTGGACCACTCTGAGATTTCCACTCTTCATTGTCCCTGATTGTCATCCAATGCCTCGCGTCAGGATTATCTTTTAATAGAGCACTTACAGTTTTTGCTGCTAGTGGGTTACCCTTCAACTTATTGGCAATTTGTTGTCCGATATTTCTTAACATCTGATTTCCTCCAAAATTTGGATCATTGAATATACATGTACTAAAGAATGATAAAAATGCCTCCTTATCAAGACCTTCCAAATAAATATCTCTTGCATTGACCATTTTGGCAACAGATTTCTTTCTAGTCGTCACCAAAATCATGCTTCCTTTCACCATGCAACAATTTAATGGAGCTACCAATGAACGCCATTGGCTCTCATCATCATCTTCCCACATGTCATCCAAAACAAGTAGGAACCTCTTGGAGACCAATTCGTCCTCCAGTTTTTTTTGGAGTGGAAAAAGTGTAGTTAGATCTTTATATCCTTTGCCACTTGCACATTCTAGTATCTCGCGTGTAAGTCTTTCAATATCAAACCGAGTAGACACACAAATCCATAATCTAACCTGAAAGTTGCTTTGAACTTTTGGATCATTGAAAACTAGTCGAGCAAGGGTAGTCTTACCCACACCACCACTACCAACTATTGCTAGAACATGGACCTTACCAACTATTGCAGATTTTTCAATTGTTAATAGGTTCATTAGTTTGTCACGCTCTTGGTCTCTCCCAAAAACTATAGGTTCAATGAGAAATGATGATGTTTGACTTATTCCAGTATTCTGGGCAGTTATAGCTTGTAACTCTGTTTGCACAGCATTGCGGACTTTCTTCGTAGAGTTCTGCAACTGCTTGGCTAACTCTTTCATCCTTCCGGACAGACTAATTCTGGAAGAGAAGGTTTTGGGTAGTGGTACTAGCACATCTGTTGCAGAGTGACACGATATCCCCTTCAAAGTTGAAAGGATGGAACGGCTTGCGAGCCGAAAGCCAGAAGAAGAGGATGCAACTGATGATTTATTGTTGGATCTTACTTTCTCCTGGGTACCTGTTAGAAAAAATTATACCAAATACACAAATCAATTAAATCGCAGTCCGGTGACTGTAAAATAAAGGAATGGTCATCTACCGTAACTCCTGAGCCGTAATATACTAATTATTGGATAATAACTAATGAGCCATTATAAGTATGTAGTGGAGATGATAATAGAGTGTATATAAGTAGAGTTAGATGATTAGCTTAATTTAGAGAATTTTCATGAAAAATAAAAGATGAGATATAAGATTTATAGTTATTTGACTCATTGTAATACGTTTTTATCAATGAAATTGTTAGTAGACATTTAAAGCCACTAACCTAAAAAAAAATATAGTTAGAAGCGGAAGTAACAAGTCACTCTTCCAAGCATACGACTCCACAAGCAAAAAAGAAGAAAAGAAAAACTCAAACCCTAGATCTACCTTCGCCGCCACCCCCTCCCACACGGCCACACCACTCCTCCCCTCTACTCTTCACTGTCCACATAACGATATCCTCCCCTCTCTCTCGTCTCTACCTCCTCGAGCAGAGAGGAGAATGAGGAAGAGGGGAGGGACACCCCAATCTCTCGTCTCTACCACTCCATCTCGATCGGAGCGTGGCGGTGAGCGGATCCGGTTGTCAGAGCTGATCGAGTGTTGATCGTAAATATAATTGAACTTAGAGATCAAGTAACATAATGGATAAGTAGGCAAGGTGACACATTTCTCACTTGCACTTATCATTAGAGATATCATGTGATATTGGACGTTGCATGAGCAGTATATCTGATATTATCTATATTGGATCAATGATATTGTATGGATCAATGCATTATACTAGGTGCCCCTTATAATCAATGGAATGTGATTGCATTGCCAAACACAATACGGATACAAAATGTCACACCTACAAGGTCTCTGGTTGAGATGTCATATAGAAATATGATATTCATTGTGTTATAGATATAACACATGATCAAATTCAAGAATGTATCATGTGATGTTGAACATTGCATAGGGTATTCAATCAAAACACATAAAGGTGATGATCATTGGTCAGATTAATTTGCTACATGTGATGTTCAAATTAATTGAAGAAGTGTTTAATTTGATTAAACACGTGAAGGAGTTGATATGTATTGTTTTTCTGGTCATTATGAATGCACCAATAGATAGAGCATGAATCAACGGTCGAGTGGATATGTGGAACATGCGATTTGAATAAGCGGATCCAAATCTATGGTCAAAACAAGGATCGTTCACTGCGGTCAATAGATTTCAAACTGCAGGAGTTGACTGGATTGAAGTGGGAGTAAATGTTGACAGGTCAACAGATTGTGAGGATTAGAGTTTGCTTGAGAAAGGGATCAGTTGACCAGGTCAACAATATGCCTTTTGAGCTTATTTGAATGCACTACTGGTCCAATGGACCTATGGAGGTACCAATTACCATCTACCAGCACATTTGCAAGAATGCTTTAGATTTTGCAGCATATTTCCTCAAGATTATGAGTTCGACAAAGATGAGTTGATCAAAATGTGGATGGCCTCTGGATTCATACGTCAAGAGTTGCATGGAGACGAAAGACCAGAAGATATTGGAGAAGAGTACTTTAGTCATCTTTTTAGAAAATCTTTCTTTCAGCGACATTCTCGAGTAAACACTATGTATGTTATGCACGATTTGATACATGATTTGGCACGGAATGTATCAAAAGGGGAATGTTTCAGAGTAGAACCAAATAACAAACCTGATATTATACCTAGAACTGCACAACATGTCTCTGTTCATGAAAGTAAAATTGATAGGATATTCAATCTTAGAAATTTACGCACCTTAGTAATAACCTTGCGTGAAGATGACCTCAAACTATTTGCTCCCCCAAATGGTTCACTTAAGGAAACTTTGCGTTTGTTGGTCATACAAGGAAATGGTAGATGTCATCTAGCTGCCAGAGAAGATTGGTAGTTTGTTGCATCTTCGCTTTCTGAAGGTCAACCTACCTTTGGGGCAATTATATAGAAATTTGCTTCCTAATTCAATTTATAAGCTTTACCATCTACAAGTGCTAGCTAGATATATTTGGAAGAAATTATAATCCATATTATGAGGGTGTTGAAACAACTGGAATGACCAGTCTTGTTAGCTTACGCTATATGGACCTTCCCAATTAGTAGTTCGATTAATTGGAAACGAGTGCTAATTGAAAAGAAAATAAGGTTAATCATTGATTGTTATTCAAAATCTAGCTTACTGATATAGGATTTTCATCTCTTCTTTAATTAGTTTTGTTTTCATATTTTTTTTATGTGTTTGAGCAGCAAAAATACGAGAGTTCATTAATTATTTAGATAAAAAAGAGAGTTCGTAATTACTTATTTTCCCAAAGAGTAATTGTTAGAATTAGAAGGTAGATAGATGAATAATATATTTTTTTAAGTACAAACTCATGAGCATTGTGATCTATCGATTGTTGCTCTAAAAAATTAGATGGGTTTATATTTTAACCGGATCAATTTTAAATGTCAGGGAAACTAAAATCGAATGAAATGATCATAGATATTGAATAACACTAAAGAAGGGGAATCGAACTGAATGTTAAAATGAAAAAAAATGATCTAAATTATTGAAAACATATTTTATTAAAAATATATTGGTGTAGCAAATACAGATTTTTTATTATGAGTGTTAACGTATAAAGAAAGTACTAATTAAAAAAAATATATATAAAGGAAGTTATTGATTTCGGTCTTCCAAATAATTAAAAAAAAGTGCATGAGTTAAATAAATGTATTTATAATAAAGGAGGGATCCACTTACGTCCTTTTTTGTGACACTGGATTGCACCTTGTATTTTTAAAGTTTTCAAAGTCCAAACAGTCGATTCAAACCGTTCAACATGATAGATAATTAAATCTACTTACAGATCAAATTTAACATTTATTTTGAATTGTTTTACTATTTATTAAGTATTTTACGAAATCGTTGTTTTTATACCATTGAATTTTTGTACCCATCTTAATAAATAGTAAAAAAATTCAAAAAAATATAAAATTTGATCGGCAAGAATATTTTAATATATCTATCATATTGAATGGTTTGGATTGACTATTTAGACTTTGAAAATGCATGATGTAATCCGGTGTCAACAAAAAAGAGTACAAGTGAATTCCTCCTCTTTATGATATTATTATCTAAAATATTACACTCTAATATAGTGTTTTTTTTTTTTTAAAAGAAAAGTGTCAATTGGTTTTATTTCCTTTTATTGGATTTGCGCTTGATTGATTCGGTTAAAGATGAACGAATGGACACTCTATTTTGGTCTTTTGGTTGTCCAGATATATTGATATCATCCATTTTAAAATAATTCGGATTTCCTTCGTTAGGTGTGAAAGAGCCGAAATTTTTATTAATAGAAAAATAAATAAAAAATATCGATAATGAGAAAGCATTTCGCGGAAATTTAGTATGTAAGAAAAACGTAATATTCCGTAACGTCCAAGGAACGTTATAGACCATCACGCTCCGATTAGTCACGATTAGTAGATTACCGAGTGGGGAGATTATCGATTAAAACATGCCGTTATATTTAGAAACGTCCATAGAGTCGGAAAAAATAAATTGGGCCGTGTTGATTTATGACGGCCAGTGAGACGAAATAAACTTGGGCTCTTCAACTCGTTTGTCTAAATATGAATTAATATTCTATGGTGGGCAATATTTTGTATGCAGCCCGGACTGTATGGTTCGCCACGTGGTACAGCAGGGACACTTCCTGAGTTTAGTGAATTGTACGTGACACCTGTATCAGGTAAAATATAAAATGAAGAAGAAATATTAATTGAACTGTCAATCTTATATACAAATGCAAACCAACCATAAACACTAGGTAAGTAGCTCCCAACAGAACACATATATCTTTTTTTTAATAAAATATCTCGGCCGTGATAGACCACAACGGTCAGATCAGGCCGTGATACTATATAACGTCCAGAGTTTGTTAATTAGCGGTAACTTGATTTCGTTAAGCTGGTTGTGATAGTCTATAACGTCCCCTGGACGATATGGACTATGAAGTTTTTTCTACATATCGAATTTCCACAAAATACTTTTTTCATTATCGATATTTTTTTATTTTTTTTTCTATTAATAAAAATTTCGGGTGAAAGAGTGAACAGAGTAGGTATGCTTATTTTTCTAATATATAACACGTTTCTTTATTTATTAACGGTAGCTGTCAGGGATGCATGGCTACTGTACTCCAGAATTATTAATCTTGAAATTGTAATCGTAGAAATCGAAATTTTTTATAAAGTAATTATTGTAATTTGAAAGAGGCAAAACTTATAAGAATATGATAGAAATTCTCTCGTTGGGAGGACGAATTACTCTCCTAAATGCCGTGTTATCTGCTGTCCCTTTATACCATTTATCTTTATATAAAATTCCAGGGGTCGTTAAAGAAATTGATCAGATTAGGCGACGATTTCTCTGGCAAGGTTCGGCAGAGAAAAAACGGTATGCTTTGATTAATTGGGAAAATGCTTGCATAGCTAAACATTTGGGTGGTATGGGTATTCTTGATTTACAACAAATGAATGATGCATTACTTCTCAAGTGGTGGTGGAAATTCCATGATCCCACTTATAATCTTTGGAAACATGCCATCCAAATGTCATAGGAAAGTGGCATCTCTCCTTCACCATTCTGGTTAGGTATCCAAACTATACACAAGTTAGCCAAGGTTTGTGTCACTTATATATGCACCAGGAATCACAGGTCAGGTAAGCTTTTGGAATGATATATGGTACCAAAACTGTGCTTTAAGTACCACTTTCTCTCAATTATATCAAATCTGTCTCAACCCACACATTACTGTACAAGAGGTTTTGGCATCTCAAGGTGACACAATCTCTTTTAGAAGAGAACTATCAGGCATCTTATTACGAGACTGGCATGCCATCCTTGCTGTCATTAGCTCAACTGCCTTCACACATGATGTTGATCATCTGTCTTGGAGATGGGACTCTAAAGGGATTTTCACTGTTAAATCTATTTACACTTTTCTTAATTTTAGGGGGATTAAATATAATAAACCTATGCTATGGTGGAAACTACCAATTTCTCCTAAGATACAAGCATTCATGTGGCTTATGAGTCGTAATAAAATTTTGACTAAGAGGCGATTACAATCCAAAGGTTGGACAGGAGACCCCTCCTGTCATTTCTGTAGAGAAAATGAGTCAAATAAACATCTTTTCTTTGAATGTTTTTTTGCTAAACATGTGTGGTTTTGGATGGGTAAATGTCAGGAGTTCTTTATTCATTGGCATTCCATAAATGATGTTATTGATTTCGCCTTAACACTTTCTAAAACACAACGAACCGCCTTCCTATTGGTTGTTAGTGCAGTAATTTGGGGAATTTGGCGACAAAGAAATGATATTTGCTTTAATAATGCTATTCTACATTCTTGTAAAAATACCATATTGACTATTCTTTCTTGTATCCATTACTGGCTAGGTTTGGTGTCAGAGGAGGTGCGGACTGAAGTGGAGAATTGGCTGCCAACTAACTTGAATGACATCCCGCTCCAAGTGGCAGATTCTGAAGCTATGCAAATGCTCCTGTGGGTTACTGATGACCCGGAGGAGTAGCAGGCGTGGACAATCTCTTTTTTTACTACTAATCAATAGCCTAATATGCATTCTGTGGCTTCATTGTGATAGCCTTTAAACATTTTTGTATTTTGCTTATTTTGTATAGTACCAGTAAGGATTTTTGGTGCTTGCTGTGCACTTTTCTTACTGGACCAAGTGATATTTGGTTAAACTCTTTTCTATGCTGTAAGTTACCAAAGTTTCATATTAATGAAACGGGCCTAGGCCTCTTTTACAAAAAAAATATGATAGAAATTTATAAAGTTTATATTTTAATATGGAAAGATGAATAGTACCCGTTTTTCAAGTACAAAATTATTGGCATGATGATCAATATTTTATGGTTGCTTTAAAAATATTTGAAGTGTTTATATTTCAATCAGGATCAATTTATTCAGTTAGGTAAAAATAAAAATCGAATGAAACGATCATAAATAACACTAAGAAGGGAACCGTACTGAATGTTAAAATGAACAAAAAAAAAACATATTAGTTTCATAGGAAAAACATGGTTTTGGTTTTGGATTATGGGTGTCAACATATATATATATATATATATATATATATATATATATATATATATATATATATATATATATATATATATATATAGTAGAACTAGGGTGTTCTTAAGTTCACAAAGTTCCTTGGTTAACTCAAGTCTAAAACCTATCGGATCGGCTTCAAACGACGAATCCGAACCATTGAAACCCATCTATCTTACGAGTGATGCGTCTACATGCAAAAATTTAAAATTTTGAAATTAATTTTGCATAGAGTCAAGTGGTCAAAAATTATCAAAAAATGAATGCGTTAAAATTAATTTATTAACTTTCTAATTTTGACCGCTTGACTTTATACTAAATTAATTCGAAAGTATAACATTTTTACATGTATACGCATCACTTGTAAAGTAGGCGGGTTTTAACGGTTCGGATTCGTCGTTTGAAGCTGATTTGATGGGTTTTAGACTTGAGTTCAACATGATTATCTAAATAAAATGTGCTTGCAGATCAAATTTTATATTTTTTTTGAAATTTTTTTACTATTTATTAAGATGAGTATAAAATTCAATGGTTTGAATATGACTATTTTTTGTAAAATACTTAATAAATAGTTAAAAAATTCAAAAAAAATGTAAAATTTGATCTGCAAGCACATTTTATTGTGGAGATCATGTTGAACGGTTTGGATCGACGATTGGAACTTTGAAAATGAAAAAAATGATTGTTGTAACTTTGTTGTAACTCAAATTTGTTGTAACATGATCCCTTCCTCTATATATATTTATAGACACACAGAAATTAAGTAATTGAATTTGTTTAGTTTTTGGAAAGATTTGATGTTCGGTCTTTAAAAAATTACAAAAATACAGGAGTTAAATAGAAGTATTTATATTATTTTTGTCTAAATTATGATAATGGCTAATATCAAAACGTTTGCACTAAGGCCCTCGTGCAACCAAGTCGTTTTCGGATTTTTAAAGTCCAAACAGTCGATCCAAACCGTTAGATGTTCAATCTATATTAAAATCTGCTTGGAAACCAAATTTTACATTTTTTGAATTTTTTTACTATTTATTAAGCCACTTTGAAAATTGCTGATCCGGGTGAACAGTAAAAACAGTGCAACCAACTTCTGGATCATGTGATCAGTAATTTTCAAAGTGACTTAATAAATAGTAAAAAAATTCCACAAAATGTAAAACTTGGTCTTTAAGCAGATTTTAATATAGATTGAACATCTAACGATTTGGATCGACTGTTTGGACTTTGAAAATCCGAAAATGATTTGGTTGCACGAGGACCTTAGTGCAAACCTTTTGATATTAGCCACTCTCCTAAATTATTACTTGTTTGATATAGAGTTTTTATTAATTATAAATAGTCAATTGATTTTTATTACCTCTTATTGAATTCATCCAATGGACCCTCTATTTTGCTATTTTGGTTGTCCGTATCATCCATTTTAAAATAATTGACAACTGACGAGCAATATGGAGAGAGTAGGTATGTTTTTTTTTTCTAAGATATAATTTATTACAAGTTGCTTTATTTTCTTATCGATGGCTTTCTAGGATGATTCATGAACGATAATTATATCTCTTGAAATTTTAATCATAGAAATCCAAATCTTTTATGTAATTGTAATTTGAAAAAGGCAAAACTTACACAAATTTGATAGAAATTAAAGATTTTATATTTTAATCAGGATAAATGAATAGTACCCTTTTGTCAAGTACAAACTCATTGGCATGATGATCTATATTTTATCGTTGCTTAACAAATATTAGAAGTGTTTATTACTATAATCGGGATCAATTTATTCGGTTAGGTAAAAATAAAAATCCAATGAAATGATCATAAATAACAAAAAATGGGAACCGAACTGAATGTTAAAATTGAAAAAAAAAATACGAAATTAGATAAAACATGTTGGTTTCATAGCAAAAACATGATTTTGGATTATGAGTGTCAACATATACAAAAAGTTATTAAAGTTGTTATCTTTTTAGAAAGATTTGTTGTTCAGTCTTTAAAAAAAATACAAAAATACATGAGCTAAATAAAATTATTTATAATACTTTTGTCTATGATTTTACACGCTCATATAGCCGACATTTTTATTAATATCCAAAGTTAATTAGAAATTAATATTTATGCTCAGAATTCCCGGCTTTCGCCAAAAATGCCCAAACCGGCCATAAAATGGCCGGTTTACTGGGGCTTACTCCTTTTTTTTTTCTTTAAAGATACTATGAAGAGCAAAATAATGAAATCTAAAACTGAAAATTTGAATTTTTTTATTTAAATTATTTGTTAGATTACTTCTTTTGATTTATAATTAGCATATTTATACTAAAATATGCTAAATTACTTGAAATATTATGCTGAATTACACTATATTAATTTAAATTACACTAAATTACATTACATTACGTTAAAATACGGTACATTACGCTAAATTATATATGAATAGGGATAATATCTTCACTGAAAAGGCGAAAAACGACAACGAAACTTCAAACGGTCATAAAACAGCGCTCGAGTCTCCGATTTCAGCAAATGTCCAATTTTCAGAGAGATTGCGAAAATACGCATGCGTCATTGACCACTATGTCATTTTTTGAAATTCAGAATTGCCAAAAAACAAAGAGAAGAGCCTCAAAACTTGAGTTGAAGTTTCCGATTAAGATTTTTATTTCTATTATTCAATCCAAGTAGCTCAGTAAATTAGTTACATAATGAACTTGTAGAATACCAATTTTTACTATTTTCTGAATTTTTTTACTATTTTTATGATTCATGAAAGATGAGACAAAATCGGTCTACTTTAGCGTAATTTACCGTAGTTTAGCATAATTTACCGTATTTCATTATCTTGCTCTTCATAGTGTCTCTAAAAAAAAAAAGGAAAAAAATGGAGTAAGCCGGCCATTTTGTGGCCGGCTTGGGCATTTTTGACGAAAGTCGGGAATTCTGAGCATAAATATTAATTTCTAATTAACTTTGGATATTAATAAAAATGTCGGCTCATATAGAGTTTTTTTTTTTTTTTTTTTTTAAAGTCTTTAGTCCCTTTTATTAAATTAATCCAAGTGACAAGCAACATGGAGGAGTAGGTATGTTTCTCTGTCTAAGGTATAATTTATTACAAGTTGGTTTGTTTTTTTATCGGTGGCTTTCTACGATAATTCCGGTACTCTACAATTATTATCTTGTAATTTGAAAAAGCAAAACTTATAAATTATTTCGATAGAGGCTTATTAATTTAACCAATATTTGTAAATTAAATAAATTGAAATATATATATTCAAGACATGTCTATTTAAAATATAATGAGGGATTAAAACAGAATTTTATCATCGGACGGTTGTAGAAGTACCAATAATTTGCCAACACAAGTTTTTCAAATAATGAGGATTTTGCGTAAAATAAAATTAATTTGGACTGAGTGCTTTAAGGCATTCTAACTTAGAAAAGAAAAAATCAAAGAAACTACTCCAATCGGGGTGCTTTAAGGCATTCAGAGGGAAACTACTCCAATTTGATTCGGGTCCGGATCCCCTAAAGTAACTCAATTTTTGGGTTTTGGATCGGGAACGTCCGATTCGAATCCATCGTTCGGGATCGCCTCGAGATTTGAATCCGTCACTCAGAATGTGTGCATCCCACTTGAGATGGATTGTCGCAGATTCGAATAGGACGGTTCCGATCTAAAACCCAAAAATTGAGTTGCTTCACTGGATCTGAATTCATTTGATTGGGTCCGGATCCCCTAAAGTAACCTAATTTTTGGATTTGGATAGGGAACGTCTGATTTGACTCCGTCATTCGGAATCGCCTCAAGATTCGAATTCGTCACTTGAAATGTGTACACCCCACTTGGGATGGATTGTCACAGATTCGAATCGGACGGTCCCGATCTAAAACTAAAAAATTGAGTTACTTCACTCGATCTGAATTCATTTGATTGGGTCCGAATCCCCTAAAGTAATTCAATTTTTAGGTTTTGAATCGTAAAAGTTCGATTTGAATCCGTCATGGGGTACAAGGGAATAGGGACAAAATATCCCATTGTTTTTTTAATATCTACTGTGTTTCTTTTTCTTTTTTTAATATACACTATGCTTCTAGGAAAGCACAATTTGTGTATCCGTGACTCACACTGACTTTTAGTTTCTATTTGTTTTTTTGACGAAAACATTAAGATACCGTGTAACGGGTCACTGGTGCTGTACTTCAGTTTTTCTGATGGTGGATAGCTAATTAATTAATTGCTACCTACGATGTTTATTTTGTTCATTCCACAGAGAATCTGATCACCAATAATGTTGTTTGAACTGTAACTTCATTGCTTGTTCATCTCTTTCGCTACCTTTACTGTTTTTCACTCTGTTTCTCAGATCTCTCTCTCTCTCTCTCTCATACAATCTGTCTTTTGGTAATTCACTTCCTTTGTTAGCCGATCTCTGTTCTCTTGGAATCTCAATTTCTCAATTCATCTTTCTTCCTTTGTCTGTTTGTTTCTCTTGGTAATCGACTTTCATTATTAGCCGATCAATTTCTTACAAAAAAAGCAAAAAAAAAAAAAAGTAAAAAAAAAAAAAAAAAAGCAATTTGTCTTCCTCTCAAGCAATCTCGTCCTTACAATCTCTCTCCCTCGCTCATCTTTGGCTACTTTGTTTCTCATTTCCCAATCTCTCGAACAAAAATTCTGTCTTTCTCTTTCTCTTGGTAAACAACCTTCATTATTATCCGATCATATCCATTTCTCATCCTACTCAAGACACCCCTTGCTAAATTTTTATTCTTAGAAAAAGGAAAAGGAAAAGGAAAAAAAAAAACAGAGAGATAGTAGTTAGAAGAGGAAAATTTCCATGGAGGTAGCTCTTTCAACCGTTGTTCAATGGGCAGGATCTGCTATCATTAGAAAACTAGTTGAAACGGCCTATTCGTACCTGGGAAAGCGTAAGCTACCTGCCGATACTGAATCCCAGCTAAATAGCCTGAAAGCAGCTCTTCCCAAGATCAAAGCTGTCATGGGTGTTGCCGAGGTGCTAAAATTCAAGCACCCGAATTCAGGGGTGAATGAATGGCTGGAGCAATTCAAAGAAGCTTTCTTAGCCGCTGAAGACGTGCTTGACGAAGTCAGGTACCGGGAGCTGGAAGACAAGGTGAAAACCCGAGATCAGGTGAATGGATCTTCCTCTTCAACTGTTCTACCACTAGTGAAGAAAAAAATATGCTCGCTCAAGAACAAATTTAGTGGTTCTTCCAAAAGTGAAGATATATTGAAGAGATTGAGGGAAACTGTGAAAATGTTAGATCTGGATGCCGCAGATGTTGGCCATTTCTTCCAATTTGCAATGGCACTAGATGTTTATGGCCTTACAAAACCCAATAATGAGCCAGTTTACACTTCTAATAGAGAAACTACTTCCCTTTCAACCGGAATCAAAGTTTTTGGCCGTGAAATTGAGAAGGCCATGATAATTGAATGGTTAAAGAAACCAGCATCTCAGGGAAATATCTCTGCCTTTTGTATTGTGGGGGCGGGTGGATTAGGGAAGACCACTCTTGCACAGTTAATCTTTGAAGAAATCAGCAGAGAGAATCATTTTGAAAAAACAATTTGGGTTTGTGTTTCAACAAGCTTCAATGTTGAAGATATAACAAGAAAAATTCTCCAAGAACTTGGGGAAAAATGCCATGGTAATGAATCATTAAATCGCCTTCACATAAACTTGAAGGAAAAGGTACTTTCAAAGAAAGTTCTTTTTATTCTAGATGATGTGTGGAACGATGAGAAAATATGTGATTGGGAGAAATTGATTGATCCCTTGAAATTTGTACAACAAGGAAGCAAGATTTTGCTCACCACTAGAATGAAATCAGTGGCTGACATGCTTGCTGGTGTGCTAAATGTGGACCGAGAAAATCTAGTGTTACAAGGCTTGGAAGAGCCAGAGTTGTTAGAGCAGTTCAATAAGTATGCCTTTTCCGGTTATAACCCTGACAATCATAGAGATTTGCAAAAAATCGGAAATGATATTGTAAAGAAACTCCGAGGTAGCCCCCTTGCAGCAAAGGTGATTGGAAGCTTGCTTAATTCATACATGGATATCCATTACTGGAAAAGAATTTTGAACCATGATTCACTGATCAACTTTGAGAAAGCTAAGGATGTGGCAAATGTGCTGAAATTAAGCTATTACCATCTACCAGCACATGTGCAAGAATGCTTTAGATTTTGCTGCATATTTCCTCAAGATTATGTGTTCGACAAAGATGAGTTGATCAAAATGTGGATGGCCACCGGATTCACACACCAAGAGTTACATGGAGAAGAAAGACCTGAAGATATTGGAGAAGAATACTTCAACTACCTTTTTAGAAAATCTTTCTTTGAAAAACAGTTTCGGGTTGGAAGGTACTATGTTATGCATGATTTGATGCATGATCTGGCTCAGAATGTATCGAAAGGAGAATGTTGCAGAGTAGAACCAAATGGTGAATCTGATAATATACCTTTAACTGCACAACATGTCTCTGTTCCAGAAAGTAAAATTGAAAGGATATTCCATCTTAGAAATTTACGCACCTTGGTAATAACCTTGATTGGAGATCGATTTGTTCCCCCAAATGGTTCACTTAAGAAAACTTTGCGTTTATTGGTCATACAAGGAAAAGATAGATGTCAACTGCCGGAGAAGATAGGTGGATGTGAACTGCCGGAGGAAATTGGTAGTTTTTTACATCTTCGCTTTCTAAAGGTCAATCTTTATAGGTATCAACAACCCTTTAGATATTTGCTTCATAATTCACTTTATAAGCTTTACCATCTTCAAGTGCTAGAAATGACCAATTGGAATGGATATTCAGATTATGAGGGTATTGAAACAACTGGAATTACCAATCTTGTTAGTTTACGCTATATGAACCTTCCCAATGAGGTAATGCAAAAAATTCACGGAGTGCACAAGTTGACATCTCTACAAGAGTTACATTTTTTTGTTGGACGGGAGAGTGGTCACCATATAGATGAACTAGAGATGCTAAACAATCTCCGATACCTTTCTATTGAGAAAATTGAGAATGTAGGGGATCCACTTGAAGCTACAAATGCAAACCTATCCAAAAAGGAAAGTCTTATATCACTAGCCCTGGAATGGACTAAAGGGAGCAATTATCATGACCCTGAGCAAGTCATTGATAACCTCCGACCCAATCCAAATCTCAAGAAATTGACCATTAAGTATTATACAGGCCACAGGTCTCCAATTTGGACAAGTGATTGTGCTTTGGAAAGGCTATATTGCTTCCACATGCCAAAATGGGAATCCTGGGCAGGATCACATATGTGCTATGGCTTTCCAAATCTAAAAGAACTTACAATCGTAGACTGCCCAAACCTGGCCAATATACCGACCATTCCTTTTTCTCTTTTCAAATTTGAAGTACGTAGTGTGGGGCTTAATTCCCTTCCAGATATGCACCACAGTTCTAGCATTACAGATGAAGCACCATCATGTATGAAATCATCGCTTAGAACAGTACGTATTACCAAATGTCCCAAATTAATATCATTGAATGGATTTCTGCAGCAAAAAAACCTAGATTTACAATCTGTTGAGGAACTAATCATCGAAGACTGTGAGAATTTGATTCAGTTACCAACTGGTGCATTTGGGAACATTGTGTCACTAAAACACTTAGTTATAAAGGGAAGCCCAAAGCTGGTAACAGTTGATAACCAGAGCATCTTGCTACCTGCAAAACTAGAATATCTTGAAATGGGAAACTGTGGTGAACTTGATGTGCCATTGCTAGAGTCAGCCTCACACCTCTCTACACTTGGTACTCTTTCTATTGCAAACAGTGCAAATATTACTTGTCTCCCTTCCTCTGAAAAGGCATTTACATCGCTCAGACAGCTGTCCATCTGTGGATGCGACAAGCTCATTGAAATTTCATCTATGCCACAAGCACATACTGTCAACCAAGGAAACAACTTGGTCTCTTTAAAGATCAGTTCTGTAGATATTGATCACCTCTGCCTCCTTCGTATTGAACCACTTAGATGTCTAAGATTTGTAAGTTCTCTGACAGTTGACAAGTGTTCAGGGATGGAGGCCCTGCCAGAGCAATGGTTGTTACAAAACAGTAGTACCCTCAAGGAATTGTTCATCTGGGATGCAAGCTCGCTGCGGTCATTGCCTGGTACAATGGTGATGCTCACTGCCCTTCAACAACTTCACATTGGCAATGCTACTTTGCTGGAAGAAATCCCAGAGTTGCCTACTTTGCTGGACGGGACTAAGCTCTCTGATCACTCTATTTCAACCCTCTTGTAAGTGTTATTATGATTATATTTCCTGCCTAGTTTTTGTTTGTTCCATGCTCTATGTTATTTCAAGTTTTGAATCCTCTCAATGGCTCTTGCAATTGATTATATAAGTTCTCATTTGCAACCGTTGGTCTTTGTGTAACTTCTTGTAGATGACTCATGCAAACACAAACATGGACCCCACCAACAAGTACGTGCCACATTTTTAATTGATCAACGTCCAAAGAAGTAGATGATGAAATTATGCAAGCTCCACTTCATTAAGCACATGGAAAAAATGTAATTACATAAATAGCATGTACGAGATACATATAACTGCCACTGTGGTTTATTCATGAAGGTATATATCTCTCCTTGTTCCCAATTTATTAATTTCTGTTACATTTATTTTTAAATTGAAATTTCAGAGATAATATAACACATTTTCAAATTAACTCCGCCTACATCTAAATGACATCTAAATGATGTAACCGGTCCCAAACCAAGACAAGAGGAGTGTTATTAATTTTTTTTGAAATGTTTTGACTTGAATAAAAACAATGGGATGCTCAAATGTGAAACCAAAAGGTTATCACAACATAGTTAAATACAGTCGCAATATTTAAGTTGCAAATGGAAAATTTGAAGTTTCTTCTGGGTACAACTAAATAACGCAATATCTAGTTGCTCTTTTTATTCAATTTAGATAGCATTTGAGTTGAGTTTCTTGCAAATAAAAAATAGTACTTCCAATTTCAAAGGGCCAATGAGAAAATATTCGAAAGTGGAGGGCCTCACGTTTAATTCAAGCACCTGGTTTGTTCAATTGAGGGTTTTCCTTAAATTAAGTGCTTTTGATCGGGTCTTTCTTGTTTTTTTTTGTTCAGTAGTCGGTAGTGGTACATGTGGGTGTACAAGCTTGAGTTACCATACCCTGGTTTAATAATTTTGGACTTTGGTAAAAAAAATTGGTGAATAGAACAACAATAAATTCTAAAGCATTTTGCACCAAAACTACAGTAACTCTCTAATTAGTCGTCTTAAGGTTCGTAGATTCTTGTTTTGTTTTGTTTTGGTAGTCTTTTAACTCTTTAACAGTTTTTACTGCAATCCACTTTAAGTTTGGCAACTTAAATTAATTATTCAGGTTATTAATTCATGACATGACAATTTATTCAGGTTTCAGTGTTGAATATCGTGATGCCAAAAGAAATGGGCTTCAGACCATTAGCTTTTTCACGGAAATAACATCTTTGAATAGAAAAGGAAATTGAAGAGAGAAAATGATAGAAGCCATGTCTCTCTGTTTGAAGAAAGAAACCTCTTTTGCAAGCTTTTTAAGGGTTTGCTCTCTTGTTTTAATCCCACCAAAATACACCATGCAATCTCAAATTAGTGTATGATATTGTAAGATAGTGTGAGAGAGTGTGATTGGCTATATTATCTTGTTGTACTGTAAAGACTCCATGATATAGTGATTTTGTGCCATGCTCCCGTGGTTTTCTCCCTCAAGAGTTTCCACGTAAAATCTTGTGTCTCTCTTTGTGCTTGAATGCTTGGTTTTTTTTGTCTCTTTTTTTTTGTGCTTGATTGCTTGTTGTGGTTGGCTTCTTTGTGTGTGTTCCATTTTTCTCCAATTGGTCAGATATTGGCGTATGTCCACAAGGTGATCGACAGAATTATTTCTTGAACACTTCTGCAATTGTCTCCAACATTCAGACCATTCAATTTTAAGTCATTTTTGACGTTGTACGCACCGGTCGTTGCATTTTGAATTTTTAGTAATTTATAAAGACATCTTCAGTGATTCTTAATTAAATTTATTCTGACAATACCCCAGATTTTAGCATACAGTCAACCGTACAATTTTTTCCTTTTAGCATACAATCAACTGGACTGATATCTGTTTCATTCATGAATTAATATATTAAGATAGGATCAAGTAAAAGGAAAAAGATTCAGTGCCAGATTCCTAGGAAGAACATGAGGTTAATTAGATCAAGTTGTTGTATGTGCTGATTCCTTTTTCAATCATGTGGTTTTTTACTGCTATTATTCAGGTGCAGTATTCTGAAGTCAACTCAAACAAATTACGACAAATTCAAATCTGGAGGCCAAATTACGACCTTTCACAATGAACCTCTAGTGATTAATATCCACCAAACATAGTGTGTTTGCTATGTCCTCAATTTCAATTTGGTTGCAATTTGAGAATTTTGTAGAACTTTTGCTGAGAAATAACTGAAAACAAGAAAATTTGATAAATAAAATAAATAAAACGCAATAAGTATAACCTTTTTACGAACGATATAGCTTATCGAATATTAAATTTGTTAATCTAGAGAACCAGCCTTTAATATAGTGGCAAAAACAATATCCTAGTACCGTGCATGAGGTCACAGGATTGAAATCCAAATGGACAAATCCTTTGTAGATATTAAATAGTTTGGTAGCTTGACTTCCAACTTTTACTAAAAAAATTGGTAATCCAAAAAAGTTACAACAGTGTATAAATTATGTTTGCTCTAAACTTTTATAAAAATTACAAACGTGACAATGCATATAAACCATTGTTTATGAACTATATAATATTAATATCAAATATTTCGTAACTTTATTTCTATTTTACAATCAGATGTTATTATTAGTTTTCTTAGTCTATAAATATTTTTCCAGGAACCTGTCACTTTTCTCAATGAATATAATGGACTCGTCAATACCTAAATTTAAAATCCAACATTTTTCAATTTCAGTAGGCCCAAAATAATTTATTCCAAGTATCATTTTCCATCTGGTCCAATTTTTTTTTTTTTGATAGTTACTAACAAATATATTGATTAAAAAAAGAGTAATATTTTACACAATTTATTTAGAAAAAGCACCCTCCATAAAAAGGAAAAAAACAAGGAAAAAATACATAGTCGGAATTGTAACTAACTTGCAACCAATGCCGCCAGCATTGTGCAGTATGCACCCGCATCTGGTGCACCTCCCTCATTTCTGTATGAAGCGCGTCCATGATAAAATATCAAAAGTCGTATCATTTAAATTCACTGGTCTCCTTTTGTTTGAGAAGAACCTCCTATTCCTTTCCTTCCAAAGGATCCAAACTCCCGTCGTCCAAACCACCCCCCAAAAAGATCTTTCTAGCCGCATCAAACGACCGGCCGGACTGGACCAGATCTTAAGGATTTCAACCCCCTAGACACGCTGATATCGTGTCTAGCCAGGAGGTCCCTCCAAAACCTGACGTGCAATTACTGAGCAGGGGCAATCTGGCCAAATTTTAGTAACTAGTGACCAAGCTGTGGCTGGATTACAGAGCAGCGGTCCCATTTTAGTAACAAGTAACAAGTAACAAGGACATCTCTTATTTGCCGCTACGCGTAACAGAAATTCGGATTTCCTTTTCATAGGTTCACCAAACCTTCAAATTTTTTTATTTTCAGTTTTCAATTAATTATATAACGAACCAAATTTACTATAACATGTCTTACAAAATCAAGCCTATGAAGTTTTGAGCACTTAATTGCTGCATGTCCAAATTAGTTCAAATCAATACACATTAATTTCTGTTATATTTCTTTTTAAATTAAATTAAATTTGAGAGATACTAACATTTCAAACTTTTAATTCCGCCTATATCTAAATGATGTAGCCGGTCCCAAGCCCGGACAAGAGGAGGAGGGTTATTTAAAAAGTTTGAAAAGTGTATATTAAACAATTAACAATTCAATGTGAAACAATGAAACAAAAAAATGACAAGAAAGTTAAGTATGGTATAAGTTGGAAATAGAAATTTGAAGTTTTATCTGGGTACAACATTTGTTTCAACAATAGGATATTTGATGCTTATATGTATGACCAATTGAGACAAAATGATAAAAGATAATATGTGCAATTCAAAGGGCCAATGTGCAAAACTGCCAAATTGAAGGGGTTAAGGTTTAATTCAAGCACAACTCCAGTTGACATAAGGTTGTGCAATTTGTCTGTTAAAGAACCTGTTTTCACTTGATTAGATGCTTTTGGTCTGATCTTTTATGTTTCATTTTTCTTTTCAGTAGTGGTACATGTGAGTGTACCAGGTTGAGTTATTGTACCCTGGTTTACTAATTTAAGGTTGTGGAGGGCATTTCAGGTTCATTGGTTTTTTTTTTTTGGTAATCCTTTCTTATTACAGATTTGTCCTTAATTGGATATCATGGCCATATAAATGTTTATTTGATTTGCAGGAGAACTACAAAACTGTTCACTTTAAGTTTTGCAACTTAAATTAGCAGTTAATGCAAATATGTTTCCTATTTTTTTTTAAATCTTGAAGAACTAGATTAAATCTTCGACACTGTTGTAGTCCAGAAATGAATATATTGCATTGTCGACAATGATATTATTCTCCCTCCATAATTGCTTTATATTGCTTGCATTAACTCTTTAGCAATTGGGACCCCAACAAAATTTGCTCAAGGTCTCAAGGACTATGGTTGTTAGTCCAGAACCAGAATTTAGTTTAATTAAGTTGAAGGAGGAATGAACTATGACTCTTAAAAGCAAAGTACCTGTTCAGGGAACTTTTCAGGATTCTTACTGGTACAAATTGTGTACCACCTAATCACAAACTCAATTTCAGCTTAATGGACCCTCTACTGGTATAGGTGAGCTACCAGTTATGTGTGACGAATCCTCCAATCTTTGAGTCTGTTAATGAAATGTATTTAGTTTGAATTAGCTTTACTATGATACAATTTATTTATTTCTTGAGAGCAATCTATCATTTTTCAGTTCTTGAGACCAATTTATTTAGTGACATGACAATTTATTCGGTGTTGTACCAGTCACTGCATTTTGAAGTTTTGAGTTATTTTAGGAGACATCTTTAGTGATTTTTAACTAAATTCTTCTAACAATAACCCTGGCCCAGATTTTAGCATAGTCAACAGTACCAATTTTTTAATTTCTCTCAATATCATTCATTATTTCAACTGGACTGATATATGTTTCTTTAATGAATATATTAAGATAGGATCAATTTATTCGTAAGAAGAACACGAGATACAGTGTGCCTGTATCAAGTCCAAACTGTAAGAAGAACACGAGATTATATCAAGTTGTTGTATATATTCTCATGTGGTTTTTGACTGCTATTATTTAGTTTAGGTGGCAATGACCCAAGTCGGACTGAAGCGTGCGTTTCAGTGAGTTAGGCCAGCGAAGCAATTGCTGAGCCAAAATAAGCAGCTCCACAGACGTGGCAACTGATGTGGCGAGCGGAGAGTTTTTAGGATTCATTTCTTTGTGATTTTTAGCAAAATCTGAATTGTTTTAATTGTCTATAAGAGGCGAATGTAACTCTGGATTTCATTATGAAAAGAATAATACAAATTGAGAGAATTTTTCTCTTCTTCCTTATCACTGTTCGTTACCTTGTATTCTGAAATTTCACCTTCTTTCTATTCATTTCTTCTCTGAATCGATCTCAATCGATCCTAGGAAGCTCCAAGATTGTTTCTTGCAGCACAATCTGAGAATTTTGAGGATTCTGAGAAGAGAAAAATACAGAACACGCCAGATCTGCTACAGAATGCGCCAAATCAGCAGAATACGCTGATCTATCCCAACAGATCTGCTACAGAACGCGCCAGATGCTCTCCAGTTGCTCCCCTGCGTATCTTCTCCTGTTCTGCCGATGCGGGGCACTTCTCACTCAGTGATCCGATTACCCTCAACGGTAGCGGGTAGGTTAATTATTAAACGCGTACCCTAGTCGCAAGGTTTCAGATTGTACAACCACCATATTAGATATTGTCTTATGAATCATCGACAAAGTACTCCATCAACACAGTAAGAAAATCCATATTAGATATTGTCTTATATATCATCGACAAAGTACTCCATCAACACACGAACGCCCCTAATAACAACCACCATATTAGATATTGTCTTAGGGAAACAGGGTGGGCTATGGGAGGCAAGCAACGTAGTCAAAGAGTAAAAGAGTAGGGAAGTTGGGTTAGTAATATTGTAAAAGATTCCCTTTACTTTGCAGTTTGAGATTAATTCCCAGCTGCTTTGAGATTCAGGCTAGCACAGGGGCAGTATTATTGAGCTTTGAGATTCGTGCCAATTTAAAAAGAATGGGCAAGATCTAGTAATTGTAAAAGATTCCCTATTACGGTACCAGGGAGGATCTGAATTGCATTAGGCTGTCGGATGCCATTGACTAATGTCTAGCAAAGAGCCATGCCTTCAAACAATATATGGAGTTAATCATATAAAAATTTTATGTTGCCAATGAAAATCAATCTTACATTATTATTGTATTTTACGTTAAACAATATAAAAAATTATTTGTAAACACAAAAATTTAGAAAAAAAAAATGTGTCCATTGACTCCCATATACTTTTAGTGTCTCTGCCCCTGAAAGAAGCAATGAAATTAATTAATCTTCGTTGTTGAATTTAGTTATAATTTTTTATTTCTTGTATACTATCTAAAATATATCAAACAATCAGCAATTTTTTTTTTCAAAAAATTTGCAACTCTGTATAATACTCCTTAATTTTTTTTTTTTGCATGCGCAAGTGTTTGTATATATATATTTTTGTTGTTGATCCTTATGAAGTTCTGTATATGGGGAACTATATTGTTAGCATGTATGTAAGATTATCTGGTACAACTTGGATTTCAGTAGGCCCAAAGCCCAGCATGAAAAAGAGCAATTGAATTAGGAATGTGAAACCCAGCGCTTCCCATCTCTCACGCGATTTCTTCCCCAGCTCCAACCCTAAAATCAGCGCCGCAGCGGCAGGCGGTCCCAGCCTCTGATTCTCATCTCGCGATTGAGAAGAAACAAGGGGACTGCTATGATCCATTATGCAACACTCCTTTGTGTCATTGTGTGTTGTTGCTATGCAATAACGGATCAAACTTCTGCCCTTGTTTCTTCTGCAAGTTCAATTTAATTCATCAAATTAGTTTCCATAAGAAGAAGAATAAGAATATTTTTTTTCAATGGTAGCTGAAAAAAGACTATACAAGTTACAATCAGGCACCTTCCTTCCTTCCTTCCTTCCTGTGAGTCTTAATTTACTGGTGTCCAACTCAATTTATGGTAACAACAACCAAAAACTAGCTAGTATCTATTCTACCAGCATCCAAGCTAGTACCACCTGAATCACAAACTCAACTGCAGCTTGATTGACCCTCTACTAATATAGGTTAGCTATCAGTTTTTAGACTGTTAACAAAATGTATTTAGTTCGAATTTAGTTTAGCTTCTGGGTAGTTTGATTTCTGGCCCACTTCATTGGTTTTTTTCAATTTTTTTTTTTGGTCAAATAGATCAATTTATGTTCTGACATTGATTAAGGATTTCTAAGATGATTAAACCATATAACCATAATTGGTGTGCTCTATCATTTTTTCAGATAAGAACATGTCTTTGGTTTAGTGGTAAAGACACATGGCTTCCATGTGAGAGGTCATGGTTCGAAACCCACAGTGGGGAAATTTTTTATAATATATACAGGGATTTGAAAGTTTGTTGGGTGTCTTGATCTCCAACCCATGATTTAAAAAAAATAAAAATAAGAATAAACATTTTTTCAGTTCAAACCATTTTATTTAGTGACATGCCAGTTTATTCAGTTGTTCAGACCTATTATTTTTCAATCATTATGTACCACTCATTGCATTTGAAGTTTTGAGTCATCATCTATGATTCTTACCTAATTCTTCTGACAATACCCCAGGTTTTAGCATGCACTGTTATGGGTTTCCATTTCCTGATATGGGAGAACAATTGGGATCAGTAGTCAAGGGCACTCATGTTTGTCTCTGCTGGTGCTCAAATGGACATCCCCAATGTTGCAGGGGCAGCCTAGACAACGCAATTGAGAAACCAAGAAAGAAAGTTTCAATTAGGTATATGTTTTCCAAATCATTTATTTGTTATTTGTCTATTGGTTTTTCAAATTTGGAGTTGGATAGCAAATTTTAATGGTTTTTGTTTTTAATTGAGAAACTGTTAATGTTTCATAGTATTAGATGCTTATATTCCTTCAAAAGATAAACATTTTATTGAATTAGTTAAAGGAAAAATATTATGGGGTTATTTGGTTAGAGACAAATAGATTGTGTTTTATAGATTCAAACTTAAATTATAAATGTTCATTGTATAGCTGCCGAAATTATATTTTAGCTTTTTGTGGTGCAAGAGTAGATGTGACAAAATATGCTTTAACCTTACTCTTATTCTTCGTTTGCATATTAAAATTTTAATACCAGTTTTAGGTACAGTGATGACAGAGGAAGAGGATTCTGATCCCACAACCGGGTCTGGACCAATTATGGAAGTTGAAGATTTAGCAGAAATCTAATATAAGCACTCTGGGAGAAAAAGGCTGAAGTTTTTGTGAATTTAGAAATTGATGTTTTGAACAATTTAGTATTTTGTCTGTAATTCCATAGTAGTAAATGTACTCTTTTGTAACTTTTGTTTCAGTTAGAAATAGGTGAGGCATTTTTGGACCTCACATTTGTTAAAAAAAAAGGTATATATTTTCCATGTGTCTGATTAATTCAAGTTTAATTCGTTTTCCATGTAATAGTTAAGAGTGAAAAGAGAGAAAAAGTTTAATTCAAGGTATATTTTTTTGGGTCCGCCTAGCTCTCCCCCGTGAACATTCCCCATTTGATCCCCCGACTTCGGATAAGGCATAAAATAGAGGGGGGACCACAACTGCCTCCGCTAAAAACAAAATAAAACGCGTTAAAAACAAAGAAAACGCATTATTAATGGGCGGGGACCACACAACCGACAAAAGAAAACGCGTTATTAAGTGGGGGGACCGCATAACTGAAAAAGAAAATGCGTTATTAAGTGGGGGGACCGCATAACCGTCAGCGCATTTTATGAATTGGCGGTAAAGTATTCATCTGTGACACAACAAATATTTATTCAGCTATACGCAGGTATTCACATTTGCAATAGAACCATATTTGGATACATTACAACATTCATTATGCGTTATTAAGTGGGGGACCACACAACAGACAAAAGAAAACGTATTATTAAGTGGGGGGACCGCATAACTGACAAAAGAAAACGCGTTATTAAGTGGGGGGGCCACATAACCGTCAGCGCATTTTAGGAATTTTAGGTAAAGTATTCATCTGTTTCACAACTAGTATTCATCCATTTGTATGAAGGTACTCATCACCACAAACAACATACGTGACGGACCGCTAACGTCTTTTGAAACGGACAGGGGGAGGGACCACATGCAAGTAGCGAAACTGGAAATACATAAACAAGTAATAACACGATTATACTACAAAAAGTGAATACTTACGAAGAGACGGATGAATATAACATATCAAACTATATAACATCAACAATATTAACATCAATTCATATCAGTTACCAAACTGTTTCATATCAAAATTTTAACACAACAAATAAGTCATCACATCAGTGAGTAACCTAAATTGTAAATTTAAACTCATTCCTCTCATCAGTGAGTATCCTACATGCAAGCAGAAGATGCTCAGCACTGATTATTTCCTACAAAAATTAAACACAAAAACATGTCAGTTAGTAAATGAAATTTTAATAAAAGAAATTAAAAGTATACATCCCAATTGCAACAAGTATTCATTCAGTAAGTGTGAAGTATATATCCCAATAATAAGAGAAATTACAAAAACGAAAAAGAGTATACATCCCAAGTATAACAAGTATTCATCCATTAAATCTAAAGTATACATTCCAAAAATACCCAAGTTATACATTCCAGTAATACCCAGTACTATTTATACAGTAAAAACCAGTAAACTATTATAGTATACAACCCAAGTGAAACAAAGTATTCATCCATGAACTGTAAAGTATATATCCAATAATACTCAGTATTTATCCCAAGTGTAACAAGTATTCATCCATTAATCCTAAAGTATACATCCCAACAATACCCATGTTATACATCCCAGTAATACCCAGTAATAGTTACCAAGTAAAAACAAGTAATATGAAACTATTATAGTATACATCCCAAGTGAAATAAGTATTCATCCATTAGCTGTAAAGTATATATCCAGTAATACTCAGTAATACCCAGTAAAACAAGTGAATCAAGTATTTATCCAGTAATATTCAAATTACAGAAAGCAAACAAATTTATATAATATTAACCTGAGTGAAATCGAGCGGGACCTTGCGTGTCAAACAGTCAATACACCGCAGTACAAATATTGCACAATCCTGCGAAGATTACCGAGGAGTTTCCATCCATGATAGCTGTACGTCCATCCACGACTCTTTTCCTATATTTTGTATAAAAACAAGAAAATTTATAAAGGTTTTCATACCTAATACAAGCTTACTGAAAAAAAAAGTAACACATAAATACCTTAAAAACATGAATATAAAGTAAGATATAAGTACTTACCAAGCCTCCAGGAGAGAAAGTACTTCACCCAGTGCAGATAGTTGATGTGTGGCTCAAGATAGTATTGGTTCGATGAAGGGTCAAGGGAGTTGTACATCTGGATCTTTTGATTCTTCAAATCAAAAGCAGCTAATATCCAATACTTTCGACCAACTAATGGTACGAACAACCATATGCACTTCTCGAATTGGGGTGAAAATAATTCACTCTGTCGACGGTACACATCAATTTGATTGAATGGTGTCATTTCCTACAATATTACAATAAATAAAATAAACAAACCAATATTTAATTATTTCAAAAATTTATAAAAATATACTTTTTATATTTTTAGAAACTCACAATACAATCATTCACCAAATAGAACCACTCTTCATCAACTGGAGTCTCCTGTTGCATTATAAAGAGTGCAATATCAACAGCCTGCACAAATATTAATTCATGTCATGATTAGTACTTATCCATAATGTAAATAGTATTCATCCAATTATACACAAGTATTTATCCAGTTAATACACAAGTTTTATCCCATTAACACCAATGATGTAAAAACTATTCCTCCATGAACACTAAAGTATTCATCCAATTAATACAAAAGTATTTATCCAGTTAATACACAAGTTTTATCCAATTAATACACAAGTATTTATGCAGTTAATACACATTTCATACACAAGTATTCACCTATGGCTACCAACTATTCATTCATGAACATCAAAGTATTCATCAATGAACAAATATAATTGACAGCCTGCACAAAGTATTATCCCATTAACACCAATAATTCACCAATTAATATAGAACCATACCCGATCCAGTAATCATACATGTGTCAACATAATAAAAATTACTAAAATAAAATTTTTCATACCTCAGAGCCAACGTGGTTCTTGGAAAACAACAGGTCTCGGAATTGATCTATTGTCAAATAAGCCAGACTGAGTGTTTTTAAATGGGTAGTCCTCCTCACCAATTTCATACTGAAAGTACTTCTTAACCCAGGAATCCAGCACATTGCTAACTTCAACGCTAACCAAATCCTGATTGTCATAACACCAATCCTTGTCTGGCAGCGGGGGATGAAACGGTATCATTAACAGTAAAAACAGTTAACTATAATTAACGGTAAAAACAGTTAACTATAATTAATGGTATCATTAACGGCCATGGGGGATGAAACGGGGGATGGGAAGTCAGGGGAAATTATAATTACCCTAATTTTTTTCATTAGAAAGTACCTTCCTATTTTTACTTTTTCCTTATTAAACTTTTCTATTAATTGAGAGTGAAAAGAGAGAAAAAGTAGAAGGGTAAAATAGATATTTATATAGAAAAGTTCCTCTCAATGCTAAATATTGTAATAGTTGATGAGCTGAAAATAGCACTTTCCAAATTTAATGTATACATGATTCCTTTTTATGAAAATTTCTAAAATAAAAGTGGTAAAATAAGGAAACCGACTTCTTTCTCGTCTATAACTCACGATTAATAATAGCAATAAACCTTATCAATAGTCCTCTCCGTATCTTTCTCTCCTCTCCAAAATTTGTGGAAAAATGAGAAAGCAATAAACAATCAGAAGGAACTCGCCCAAGAGATTCAATTTCTCCAAGAAAAGAGGCCTATTCAGATTTAGGATTTGAAATCAAGGTACTTTATCAATCTATGAACTTTGTTTCTTGTATTATTATATTTACTTTTCTTATATTTTTTTTTTTTTGTCTTTGAGTCATTTCCACATGGGCTTTTGAATGCTTTACTTTTGAACTAAAAATCGTTTGACAATTTATTGTATCGTTATTTTTCTGTTTTTTTAAAGAAAAAATGAATTGATCAAATCATTGTCAAATTGTAAGATAATTTTTTTTATCCAAACGATCATATTCTTGTTATCAAGGAAATTTTCCTATTTCTTTATATAAAGCCTCAACAAGGAAAGAAAAAAATGATGATATATAACCAACAATCAAAATTATTCTTTGTTTCTTGTATTATTATATGTACTTTTGTCTTAGAGTCATTTCTACATGGGCTTATGAATGCTCAATACCCAATTGATATAAGCATCTCGAATTTTCTGGTACCCGAAACTTTTGAACAAAATATAATTTGATTGTGTTGTTTTTTTTTTTTTTAAATGCTTGGCAGAAGCTGCCCTTTTTTTTTTTTTTATAAAGAAAGAATGTATTGATCAAATCATTGTCAAATCGTAAGATAATTTTTTTTATCCAAACGAGCATAATCTTGTTATCAAGGAAATTTTCCTATTTTTTTATATAAAGCCTCAACAAGAAAAGAAAAAAAATGATATAACCAACAATCAAAATTGTTCTTTTCTGCCCAACGGTTGTTTTTATGGAATTCTTTTAATTTGTAGACTAATTAACTCTTTAAACTAACTTGGTTGAGTTTAGGAGTTGAATTTTTTTTAAATTTGGAGACTAATTAACTCTTTAACTCTGTATTTATTTTAAACCTAGCTATTACACCACCAGATTACTTAAAATCCTATTTTATTCACAAGTATGCGGTATTTTTTTTTTATCAATTGATAAAATAGGTTTGGACAAATATTTTAGAGCATTTTGCGGTTATTCCCAATTTGTTATGTTATTATTTTTTGGTAAGAATTGGTATTTTTCACCCGGTTATACTTGGCTGTACTATTTACATCAAAAGTTTACCAAAAATGAATTGAAAATTATTCCTATTTTAGTGTATAAAGTCATACATCGAGTCAATTTGTGAAAATAGGTGATTCGATCTGATTTTGTTCCGAAAATTAACTACCATTAGATTTCACAGTTGAGTTCTTCAATAACTTTATTGTTATAGCTTTTAGTCAATTTTTCACATAACTTGTTGTATTCAAAATAAATCAAATTAATCACACAGTATTTCTTAATTTTCTTTTTGTGTACCAGCGACATTATTGTTGTAAAATTTTGGGAGAAACTATAGTTTCTACCAAAGTATGGAATTTTTTTTTACCCCCCTGAAGGTAGCAAATTGTAAAGTGCCTGGGTTCTAAAATAGCCTTTTGAATCTCACTTCCAGTTTAATATATCCTCTTCATCCCTATTTAGGTGGAAATTGGTCAAGATCCCCACAATTTCTTGCCATTTCTGTACTAACTCACCATACATGTGCCTATTGAATTGCACACAGCCCCCCTTGATAGCTATTGATTCCTGTAAAAAGATCTCAGGATTAGAAGCATGTGTTATTCTTAGTATGAATTCTTCATATTCTTTGGTGTTACAATAGGATAAGCCCCTTCACGTGCAGCTCAAATTAGGATAATAGTTGACATGATCTTTCTAGAAATTACAAGAGATTTAGTGCTACAAATTAGGATAATAGTTGAGAAACACAAGGCATTTCTTTCTTTCATTCAGTAGTTGGCGTCTGTTAACTAGGCTTTTCTAGCAGTTGTTGTGATACGATCTGTAGGAAGAAAATTGAGGATTTGACAAATGAATTATTCAAATAGTTTTATTTTCTTATTTGAATTTCTAAACTTCTGTTATTGAGGATTTCAAAGTTAGAGGTACAAAGAAATGGAGGTATTTGAAAAATCTCAACTTAAAATAATTATGAATTTAACATCAATACTGTAAATTTTTATCTTTGACAGGGATAACTGAAGCTCTAACATGAAGCGACAACTTCCAAGTACATCTTTAGAAGACAATCCTCAGAGAAATGTTAGGAGCCGCAATCCCTGTACTCCGTCAATGCCCAGACAGAGTGCCGTTTCCTTGGAGCAACCTCATGTGAACTTTCAGCCGGGGGATCCATCAATGGCCCCAAATCGGCATGCCGACCATCAGAGCCCTACATCAGTTTCTGGTGAGAACATTTCTAGCTCCTCAGATACGCCACAAGGCTTTCAGGCAATGGCCGGATCTACATCCCCTCGTGTGCCACAGAGAAATGCTAGGAGAAATGCTAGGATGTGTAATCCCTTTGCTCGGTCCCAAGAGAGACAGAGGGTTGTTTCCTTGGAGCAGCCTCATGGCTTTCAGTCAGGGGTTCTGTCTGTAGCCCCAAATCGGCATACCGGCCATCGGAGCCCTACATCAGTTCCCGGTGAGAGCATTTCTGACTCCTCAGATGCAGCACACAACCTTCACCCATTTTGGACACTTCTCCCTCCTGTAGCTCTACGGTGGAACAACACAAGGGTAATTCTTTCAACCGTAGCACCTCCAACTGGCCATTCATTGGTTCGATTTACAGCATCACATCTCAGTGATCAACCTCAGATTCGTTCTTCTCAGGGTCAAACTAGCAACCATTCGCAATATCATGTACTTCTTTTTCTCCCAGCAATAACATTATTTTTCTTTAGTAGAAAATGGGATGGCGATGGATGATGTCAGTATATTAACTAGAACATGCATTGCTATCGGCAGTCTTAGCTTCATGACCCTCTTTGTACCATTAGGGTTTTACACAAGTATTCCAGACTTTGTTTATGAAGTTTTAGTACTAATACTTAGCGCCGGCAATTGATACTTCCACATGTAGGAGATCTTTAAAGTTATTCTTGCACGAGGGACTAAAGAAAAGTTTATTCAACATTCTCTTATACTCAAATTAGCATAATACTTAAATGTACACAACACTACCTAAACAAGTACTCCAACTTCCCCTTTTTCCTTGATGGGTTTCATTTTTGAAAAATTTAACCTGTTCTTTGCTAGCAAAAAAAAATTATGTACAAAAAATAGAGAAGTACTTCTGTCTTTAACCTGTACAAAAAAATTATGTACAGAAATTTAACCTGTTCTTTGCTAGCAAAAAAAAAATTGTGTACAAAAAATAGAGAAGTACTAGCATTAAACAATGTTCCTTGGATAACTGTTTTCTGCATGGTTTCCTTCTGTGAATTTCAGAACCGTCAGATTATACAAGCTGTCAGAGTCAGACACTGTGATATGCCGCTGGACGTCAACTGCATGAGCTACGAGGCATTTATTTCCACCGAGCTCTCCAAATTTGTGAAATATATAATCTGTTGTGGGGAGCAGGACGAGGTAGAGCGATGTGTTATCTGCCAGGTATCATGATTCTCTTTGTCTCTCTATATATATTAGTATGTTAGACACCATTGTTAGCAAAATTGGTACAACTATAATCGTAATTGATGCATAAGCTTTTGACTGTGTTTGGTTTATTGAATGATCTAATTTAAGTTGGGTCTAGAATGGCCAAAAGTGCGGACTTAAGACCGAAATTATACCTCATAAATCTAATTAAAAATTAAAAATTTTGGCAGGAACAATATGTTGATGCTGATATAAAGGGACAACTGAAGTGCGGCCACGACTACCACTTCTCTTGCATTGGCCAGTGGATGGAGGAGCAAGTTGTGTGTCCCATTTGTAGACAGACAGCTGCTCACTTTGAACAATAAGACTATTCATGCATTTCTTTCTTTCAATTAATTTTTATTCTGAAGAAATCATATTGTTGATTTTCGCTATAAGAATTTTTTGTAATTTTTTTTAAGTAGACATATTTAACATATTTTCCTTATTTAGACAATATTGGGGATTTGTTTTGAAGTGCACATAGTAGTGGTACATGTGGGTCGTTTTGTTCTTTTTATTTTGCTTTCAGTAATCAGTAGTGGTACATGTGGGTGTACAAGCTTGAGTTACCGCACCATGGTTTAATAATTTTGGACTTTGGTAATTTTTTTTGGTGAACAGCACAACAATAATTCTACAGTAGAAGCATTTTGCACCGAAACTACAGTAACTCTTTAAATTGTAAAGCATTTTTTTTTTCCGAAGGTCAGCATAAGCTGACAATTTCATTAATAAGAAAAGTTATGTACAAAATTGTAAAGCATTTTATTCTTTCTGTTTTGTTTTAGGCGTCTTCTATTAGAAAGCACTTAATTAAGGTTCGTAGTTTGTTTATGTTTTGTTTTGGTAGTCTTTTCCTTCTACAAATTTTTTATGTTTGGCAACTTTAATTAATTAGCAGGTCAGTGCTAATTTAACTAACAATGGTTCCACATCTTTTTTTCCTAATTTTTTTATTTTCTAATATTTTCATTATTGAAGAACTAGCTAGACTAAATCTCCCAAGCTGTTGTAGTTCAGAACTAAAAAAAAAAATGTATTGTCGACAATGATATAATGCTCTCTCGCTCCATATATTGCTTGCATCAAATCTTTAGCATTTGGGACCCGACAAAATTTGCTCAGCCAAAACCCCTCTACTGGTATAGGCGAGCTACCAGTTTTGTGTGACTCCTCAAATCTTTGAGGCGGTTAACAAAATGTATTTAGATTGAATTTATCTTAATTTATTAGTGTTGTATAAGTTTACTGAATATCATAGAAGGAAAAATCGGAATCGGAATCGGAATTAGTCACTTGATCGTGAAATTGGAATCGAATGAATCAGTCAGAATCGGTTTAATCGGATCGGAAACTCGGATCTTTTTGGCACAAGCTTGTTTTGTACTAAAAAATAGTAAAAAAGTTTCTAAAATAATAATATGTTATAAAAAAATATATTGAAACAAAATATTACACACAGATAATTTAACAATTTCTAATATGGGTTAGTTCCAAATCCAAGTATATTTTAAATATTATAATTACATGTTCTCATCCAACACATCCTGGGTTCTATTCGCGCGGGGGACAAATTTTTGAGGAGTTTTTGGAGGACGAAACGGTTTGTATTTTCCTGAATAGAGACGTTTCGGCCGAAATTTTACTGGAATAGGACCGTTTCTGCCGAAATTCGACGAAAAATTTACTAACCGTATAACTCGGTCAGAAATCAAATCGGTACAGTCCGATTCCGGTCCAAAATTGGCCGATTTTTTCCTTCTATGCTAAATATCTGGCACTTGATTAAGGATATCTTTTACGATTAAACCATATTACCAGAATTGATGTGCTCTATCATTTTTTAGTGCTTTGACAAATTTATTAAGTGACATGATTATTTATTCAGGTTTCACTTTTCAGTGTTGAATATCACAAAGCAAAAAAAATAAGCTTCAGATAGAAAAGGAAATCAGAGAGAAAAAAAATATAGAAGCCGGGTCTCTCTGTTAGAAGAAAGAAGCTTCTTCGATCTCCAAACTTTTTCTAGGTTTGCTCTCTTGTTTCAATCCCACCAAAATACATTAGTTAATCTCAAATTAGTGTATATTATTGTAAGAGAGTGTTATTGGTTTGATTTTTTTTTTTGTATTGTAAAGACCCCTTGATATAGTGATTTTGTATTGTGCTCCCGTGGTTTTCTCCCGCAAGAGTTTTCACGTAAAATTGTCTCTCTTCTATTTTTCGTGCACTAGTTATGTATTTTTTTTTTCATTTTATCTCTATTGATCGTGCGATGCATGAAGTCAACCTAGCTCTGTCGATAACCTTTGCTGGATTAGCGAGCAGCAGGTCCAATTGCATGCGGCTCCCTTCACTTGGCAATCCAAGCACCTGTATATTTGCGGCTACGTGTAACAGAAATTCGGATTTCCTTTTCTTAGGTTCACCATCATCCGGGCTATATCTATTTGTCTTCTCTGAAGCTCACCAAAAATAAAATAAAATAAAAAATAAGCTCACCAAAACTTGAAAATTTTAATTTTCAGTTTCAGAATTAATTATATAACAAACCAAATGTACTAAAACATGTCTTACAAAATCAAGCCCATAAAATTTTGAACATATATAATTGCTGTGTGTCCAATATTAATTCAAATACACACTAAGATCATCGAACAATAAAAAGACCACAATTCAAAAAATTAAACAAAAATAGATATAATGACTTGATGTAACTGCACCCGGCATATGTTACTTAATTTTGATATAGTGCACCGGTCTATCAAAATTAATCATATGGTCCAGATTGGCGCTATTTTGTGCCAATGAGTTGGAGCCATACAAAAATTAATAGATTTTAATTGGACAGCTCCTTATAACATTTCTGTGTTCAATTAATGCATGCCAATTAACATTAAAACAATAAGCGTGCCAAACTAAACAGTTATATATATAACAGATGTCTAGATGTTATTTTTTTATATTAGCTATGAAATAAAAGTTTTTTTTTGTTTCTTGCTTTTAATTATGCTTACAAAAAAATAAATTATTCTCGCTACTTGCTGGGTGAGTATTTTCGTACTATGATATGATGAGATAACAGTGTATTTCATTTTGAGCACAAATCACACTCTGTAGAGCACAAAGCTTCTTCCAATGCCCAAGCTAAACATAAATAATGAATGAGACAAATAAAATTTAGGCCCACATGCAAAAGCATCAGCAATGGGCCTGCCTCTAATATTCCAAGTACTCATTAAACATGGGCCCAACCCAACTGTTTTTAATTTTTTTTCAATAATATAAATATTACATTTCTTAAGATAATTTCCAATTACTCGCCAAAGAGTAATTCCAAAGACCTGACTTTAAAATTATTGCATGCTCAACTGCATTAACCATTTTGTTCAATTTATATATGGCGTCTATTTTTTTTTGTTTAGAATTTAATTGTAATCATTTTTCTTTTTATAAGTTTCTTAATATAAATTGTTGCACGAGCCAAGTACTATATCACTAATTTAAAAAATAACATCAAGCGAACATAAATTATAATATAAGCATAGATTTTTACGCATTAACATAATTTGTATATTCATATTTTCAAGAGTAGAACTAGGGTGTTCCTAATTAAGTTCATCAAGTCTCTTTGTGAACTCAACTTTAAAATTCATCGGATTGACTTCAAATGACGAATCCGAACCGTGGAAACCCGTTTACCTTACGAGTGATGCGTCTACATACAAAAATTTTAAATTTTTGAATTATTTTTGTATAGAGTACTCAAGTGGTAAAAAAACGTTCAAAAATGAATGCATTAAAATTAATTTACGAACCTTCTAATTTTGACCGCTTGACTTTACACTAAATTAATTTGAAAGTGCAAATTGTTTCCATGAAGACGCATCACTTGTAAGGTAGATGAGTTTTAACGGTTTGAATTTGTCATTTGAAGTCAATCCGATAGGTTTTAAAGTTGAATTCACAAAGAAACTTGATAAACTTAGAAACACCCTAGTTCTACTCTATTTTTAAAGTCAGGAAGTGGTTCAGAACCTCAATTGGTTAGAAAGGACAAACAATTTCTAAAACCTCTTTTGTTTATTTAGAATTTCGAAATTGACCAGTGTGTCTAAAAAATTATCTATATATATATTGATCCGTCGGTCTAAATGCTATTAGCTTGATGGCCTCAAGCATGCTGACTCACAACTTTTAATTTCCTGTGGGTTTCTGATTTAGACCTTCTATTATCTTTTTTGTTTTGTTTTTACTGTTAAGCTGTCAAGTTAAGTTATTCAATAATGTCAGAAAATCAATAATAAATATTTTTAAATTATACCGGCCTGAAAAAATGTAAAATTATGTAAAATTTAGAGCGGGCAAATTAGGAATACTATATTTTTAAATACTTTATGCCTTTCATGTCTTTCATGCCTTATTATGCCTCACATTTTATATCTTCGTTTTCAAAATTATAGATGGAGATCAAATTTTATATTTTTTCAGATTTGATTACAAATTTTTTAGATAAGTACAAAATAATTGTTTTTTGGATGATCCAAAAAAAAAAAATTTGTACCTATCTAAAAAAAATAGTAAAAAAAGTTCAAAAAAAATATGAAATTTGGTCTGCAAGCACATTTTTTTATATGGTTATCATATTGAGAGGTTCAGATCGGCCAATTGGACTTTGAAAACGGATATATAGGATGTAAGGAACATTAAGGCATGAAAGGCATGAGACATTTAAACCCTCCACATTTTTTAATTTGTACCGGTCTAATTATTTTTCTGCCCAGTAATAATTATTTATAAATGTTAAACATAATTCACATATATATGATAGTACTGGCAAAAAAAAATTAAATTCGTTGACTTTCAGATTTAATGTCTATCATATCTGAATTGTTAATTAATATTTATATTTTTGTCAATTAATTTAGAAATTATTTTAGGAATATACACTAACAAATAATATGCAAATAACATTTTGATTTGAAAATAATTATTTTTTAATTAAAAAATAATAAATCATTTTATATATTTTTGTCAAATGATTCCACTTCTAATTTGAACAAAACTAATTGTCTAATTGGAAAATAATTATCTCTATATTTGTTTTGTTATTGACTTAACTAAATAGGTTAAAGTTAAAAAAAGCTCGTCCAGGTTGATTCATCATTGGCTGCATAACAAAAAATAAATCTGGGAGAATGAATCATTTGGCCATTCCTATTTTTTAACGTTTTTTGTAAATTATGGTAAGATTTTTATTTTTTTATTTTTTTAGTGCAAATAAATAAATATAAAAAAATTGGTCTTTTATATATCTTGTTAATTAGCTCTTGGGCAAGCTTGTTAATTATTTCCTACATAGATATATAGATGTGATTCCCGCAAAGAAAAGTCAATTTATGAGGACTAGTTGATTTTGAAGTTTATCGCTGATCTTCCTTGTTTCATTATCTTCTTGTTAATCTTGGTATCTCCATTTCTGGTTCTATACAAGACACGCCTTGCTAAATTTTTATTAAAAAAAAGCAAAAGTAAAATGAAAATAAAAATAAAAAAAGAAAGCAGAGAGATAGTAACAAGAAATATGTATATATATATATATGTTTATTTGATCTGCATGAGAAATACACAACTTATCCACTTTAAATTTGGTTGCTTAAATTAGCAGCTTAGTGCTGATTAAACTAATAATGGTTAACAACTTGTTTTTGGTCTAGTGGCAAAGACACTAATTGGCTCCCATGTGGGAGGTTAAATTATATGGGTTCTAAACCCACAAAGTGGAGAAATCCTCTATGATATATATAGGGGTTAATTTGAAAGTGTGTTGGGTGACTTGACCTCCAACCCATGATTTAAAAAAAAAAAAAAAAAAAAACAATGGTTGGACATCTAATTTGCTAATTTATTTATTTTGTAATATTTGAATTATGTGCAAATCTTGACGAACTAGACTAAATCTTCCAAGCTGTTCTAATTCAGAAATGAATATATATATGGCTCACAATTCCACTTCAATTTTTATTCGCTTTCTACTTCAATCCTCCACATCAATCTTGTTTTTAAGTTTTAAAATTCGGATTAAAATAGAATCACAATAACATGCCCGATACTATAGTAAAAAAAATTAAATAGTAAAAAAGTTGAAATTGAATAGTAAAAAAAATTAACTACCTCGTGTATTACGAGCAACTCTGTTATGTCTTTCATGTGTATCTCGGCCAGCTTGGTGTTCTCCTCTCCTATTATTTAGTACTTTTATCCATTGCGGAATCCTGTTGTGTCGTCTTCTATCCAAAGAGCCATTTTGAATGGATACCACGAGTCAATCCCCACATAATTAGTACTCCACAATACCAGAATCACAATAACATGTCCGATACTATAATAAACCCCATTAGGGCCTGTTAAAACATCATCACCAGTAAATGGATACCATAAGAGCCATTTTGAATCTAGTACACAAGAAATCTAAAATTAAAAATTAACTAAATTAATTATTAATCTACTGAAAAAGAAAAAAATGAAAAGAAAAGAACAAAAAACTTACAGATCAGAAGCTCTTGTCCAGGAGAGAGAATTGGTGAGAGTGAGAAATGAATTTCTCTCTCCTGGATAACATTATAAAGAAACATGGACCGCATTACCATTGGACGGCCCTGGGGTCGCAGGGGCATTGTACGACCCACTGGCTGGGGCCGCAAGGGCATTGTGCGGCCCCCAATATTTGGGGCCGTAGTTCACCAGTGCGGCCTGGGTAGAATTAGAAAAACCCGGATTTCGAGATGGTTTGGCTTATTTTTTTTTTGAAATAATGTTATAAATTAAAATTTCGGCCTCAAACACTTGGTAGAAACATACTGCCTAATTATCGCATACACCATTTGAAATTGACTTTACCAGTGGAACAAAATAAATAAGTGCTTCTGCAATAAAAAATTCTAATGATGAGTAAAAAAACAATTTAGATGGTTATCTTATGTAATGAGTAAAATATAATTTGTACAACACTTGAAAATCTAAAAGTTTTGAGGTGAATTTATGGAATATATTCACGCCAATAAGGTGCTTTATAAAAAACAATTTAGTTGAAATTGATTGCACATTTATTTTTTCTTTTATTAATAATGCAATGACATATGTTTAGAATGAATGAGTTTTTGATGTTTTATTTGTAAAATATAATAAAATAAATTATTATATTATTTTATCCGTTATTCACCTGCTACCGTTTCGTTACCCGATAATATTAACGGGTAAGGGTAGGGTAGAATAAAGCCAATTTTTAATGGGTAAGAGTAAAATATGGTTAAAGTCAATTTTAATGGGTATGTGTATGAGAATGTCTCCACCCGACCTGTACCGTACCCATTGACACCCCTACTAGAGAAACTAGCAAAATATATCTTAAAATCGTAAAAAAAATTTATCCAGACCCATGCTGAAGCGCCTGAATTCTTCCTCTCTGTGTCAGTTCCTCCTCCCTTGTAGATTTCGTTCTTATTATTATTATTTTTTTTTAAAAACCAAGACCCATTTTCATATTACTGAAAACCAAATAATTACAACCATGTTCCAAAGTAAATCGTTTGCAACAACCAAGCAACAACACGTGCTAGAAGCAACCAGAGATAGATTTCGTTCTTATCATAATCTTTAAAACAAATAATCTCATCAATTTCCGAAAAAGCTTTCTAAGTTAGCAAAAAAATAAAAAGTAAAAAGATAATAAATACCTTGCCCTGCTGTATCTTCCGTCTCAATCGTTGCTTCTCTTTTTTAATTTTTATTTCATATGTTAGTATTCATGCGAGAGCAGCACAAATACAAACAGTTCATTAATTAGTTAGAAAAAAAGAGAGTTCATAATCAATCATTTTCCTAAAGAGTAATTATTAGAATTATAGTCTGCGCTGAGCAGCAATTATAATTAGAAGGTAGATAGATACATAGTATATTTTTTTTTGCAAGTACAAACTCATCGGCATGATGATCTATATTCTATATTTGCTTTCAAAAATCAGAAGAGTTATTGGGATGATATGATCATATATGAATAACACTAAAAAGGGGAGCGATCGAAATGAATGTTAAAATTGAAAAGAAAAAACAATCTTAATTATTGAAAACACAGAATTCGTTTCATAGCAAAAGGCATGATTATGAGTGTCAACATATATTCGGAAAGTTACTGAATTTTTTTACAAAGATTCCGTGTTCAGTCTTTATAAAAATTACAAAAAACAAACGAGTCCAATAAAAGTATTTACAATATTTTCATCAAAAATATTACACGCTAATATAGAGTTTTTTTTTTTTTATATAAAAAAGATTCAATTGATTTTTATTCCGTCTTATTGGATTCATCCAATGGACAACTCTATTTTGTTTTGTTGTTGTTGTCCATATCCATTATAAAATATTTGGGATTCCCTTGGGTTAGGTGTATGAGAGTGCACTCAGTAGTTACTTGCTGACAAGCAACATGGAGGAGTAGGTGTTTCTTTTTCTAAGATATAATTAATTACAAGCAGGTTTATTTTTTTTATCCGCGGCTTAATTACTAGGATGGTTCCTGTAATCTATAACTATTTCTCTTTAAGGGCCTGTTCGGCTGCTCCTAAAAAATTACTGTTGACGTGGGAAAAAAAAAATTCACTCTGAGTGATTTTTTTTTTCCCACGTGAACAGTAATTTTCAGTTCAAATTTTTTTTGATCCCACACCCATACCCATTCCCTAGGGGCCACCGAACAAGCCCTAAATTTCAATCGTAGAAATCCAAATCTTTGTACGTGATTGTAATGTGAAAGGAAAAACTTAATTATCAAATAATATTTTCTAGAAATTATTTAGATAATTTCTTTATTGAGGCTTATTAGTTAAAAAAAAATGTTATAAATTAAAGGAACTGAAGAATAAATATAATATATTCGAAACACATGTGCATTATTAATTAACTTTCCATTCTAACTGGATGGAAAGGAAAAGATGTGCACTCTAGGAAAAGCACCTAAAGCTAATTCTATAAGAAGCTGGTTAGTGGTTACAAGGGAATAGGGACAAAAAGTACGTACCCCAATTCATTTTTATAATATACATTGTGCTTCTACGAAAGCACAATTTGTATATCCCGTGAGTCAAAGTTTCCATTTGTTTGACCTGGAAATGATATTTTGACCAAAACATTAAAAAATTTTTATCACAAACATCAATTTACCATGTACCGGGTCACTGACGCTGTACTTTATTAATAAATAATGCTAATTAATTATTTGCTACCTACAATGATTACTCTTTCCATTCCACTTGCCATACAGATAATGATCGCCAATATTGTTGTTTGAACTCTACTCTACCAGTTGTTCATATCTTTTGCATCTACCGGAAACCCATTTTTTTCCCTCTATATTTTACTGTCTTACACTATGCTTCTACATCTCTGTTTTCTGTCTTTTGTTAATTAACTTCCTTATTTAGCCAATATTTTCTCTCTTCGAATCTCAATTTCTCAAAAATTTTCATCCAAAAATCCACGGAAACCCTTTCTAGTTCAAAGAAAAAAAAAAAAAAAAAAAAAAACAGAGTGATAGTAACTTAGATAGAAGAAAAACCAACAAAGAGACACAATCATTGGTGGGGATGGCTCTTTCAACCGTTGCTGAATGGTGGGGATCTGCAATCATTAGCAACCTTGTCGACACGGCTTATTCGTATTTGTCCGAGTGTATGCTGCCAGCCGATATTGAATCCGAGCTACGTAGGGTGAAAGCAGCCCTTCCAGAGATCGCAGCTGTCATGGGTGTTGGCGAGGCACTAAAACTCAAGCACCCAAATTCAGGGGTGAATGCTTGGCTGGAGCAATTCAAACAAGCTTTCTTAGCAGCTGAAGACGTGCTTGATGAACTCAAGTATTGGGAGCTGGCAGACATGGTGAAAAACCAAGATCAGGTGAGTGGATCTTCCTTTTCAATAATTGGGTCACTGAAGAGAAAATTGACTAGTTCTACTCTTAGAAAAGATACACTGAAGAGGTTGAGGGGGGCTGTCGAAATGTTAGATCTGGCAGCCGCACATGTTGGCCATTTCTTCCAATTTGCTACTGGATTAGATGTTCATGGCCTTAGAAAACTAAATACTGAGCCTATTTACACTTCTAGTCGAGAAACTACTTCCTTTCTAACTGAAAACAAAGTGGTTGGCCGTCAAACTGAGAAGGACATGATAATTGAATGGTTAAAGAAGCCAGTATCTCAAGGAAATATCTCTGCCTTTTGTATTGTGGGGGCGGGTGGATTAGGCAAGACAACTGTTGCACAGTTAATATTTGATGAGATTAGCAGAGAGAATTATTTTGACAAAACAATTTGGGTTTGTGTTTCAACAAACTTCAATGTTGAAGATATAACAAGAAAAATTCTCCAAGAACTAGGGGAAAATAGCCATGATAATGAATCATTAAATTGCCTTCAGATAAAGTTGAAAGAAAAGATACTTTCAAAGAAAATTCTTTTTATTCTAGATGATGTGTGGAATGACGACAAAATGTGTGATTGGGCGAAATTGATTCCTCCGTTCAAATTTGTACAACAAGGAAGCAAAATTTTACTCACCACTAGGATGAAATCAGTGGTTGACATGTTTGCTCGTGTGCTAAATGTGGAACAAGAAAATCTAGTGTTAGAAGGCTTGAAAGAGCAAGAGTTGTTAGAGCTGTTGAATAAGTATGCATTTTTTGGTGATAACCCTGACAATCATAGAGATTTGCAAAAGATTGTAAATGATATTGTAAGGAAGCTCCGAGGGAGCCCCCTAGCAGCAAAGGTGATTGGAAGCTTGCTGAATTCATACATGGATTTCCACTTCTGGAAAAGAATTTTGAACCATGATTCATTGATCAACTTAGAGCATGCTAAGGATGTGGCAGATGTGCTCAAATTGAGCTATTACCATCTACCAACAAAGTTGCAAGAATGCTTTAGATTTTGCAGCATATTTCATCAAGATTATGAGTTCAATAAAGATGAGTTAATCAAAATGTGGATGGCCTCTGGATTCATACACCAAGAGTTGCATGGAGACGAAAGACCAGAAGATATTGGAGAAGAGTACTTCAATCATCTTTTTAGAAAATCTTTCTTTGAGCGACATCCTCGGATAAACACTATGTATGTTATGCATGACTTGTTACATGATTTGGCACAGATTGTTTCCAAAGGGGAATGTTGTAGAGTAGAATTTAATGGCAAATCTGATATTATACCTACCACTGTACATGTCTCTATTCATGAAAGTAAAATTGAAGGGGTATTCAATCTTAGGAATTTACGCACCTTGGTAATAACCATGTCTGAAATTCCCATTAATCGGGATCGATTTGTTGTCCCAAATGGTGCACTTAAGGAAACTTTGCGTATATTGGTCATAGATGGAATTGGTAGATGTGAATTGCCAGACGAGATTGGTCGTTTGATACACCTTCGCTTTCTAAAGGTCAATGTACCTTTTGTGCGGCAATCATTTAGATATTTGCTTCCTAATTCAATTTATAAGTTGTACCATCTGCAAGTGCTCGAAATGTCCAGAGTAACACAAAATTCAGATTATGAGGGTGTTGAAACAACGAGAATGACCAATCTTGTTAGCTTACGCTATATATACCTTCCCAATCAGGTGATGCTAAACATTCACAGAGTACACAAGCTGACCTCTCTTCAAGAATTAAATTTTACTATTGGGCGAGAAAGTGGTCACCATATAGATGAACTAGAGATGCTAAACAATCTCCGAAGTCTTTCTATTAAGAAAATTGAGAACGTAGGGAACCCTATTGGAGCTAAGAATGCCAACCTATCCAAAAAGGAAAGTCTTATATCACTTTCCCTAAATTGGACTGCAAGGAGCAATCCTCATAATCCTGAGCAAGTGATTGATAACCTCCAACCCCATCTGAATCTAAAGAAATTGGCAATCGAGCATTATACAGGCAAAATATCTCCAATTTGGATGAGAGATTCATCTCATCTAGACCTAACATCCCTCACACTTGATCATTGTCCTCATTGGGAAGTACTACCAAATCTTGGGCAAATACCACATCTAAAAGAACTTTCTCTTTGCCAAATGCATGAAGTGAAAGAAGTGGACTATTCATCTGATAGCACAAGTGATTGCGCTTTTCCATCTTTAGAACGACTATATTGTGCCAGCATGCCAAAATGGGAATCCTGGATTGGACCACACAATTGTTATGGCTTTCCGAATCTAAAAGAACTATTCATTAGCTACTGTCCAAACCTAGCCAAATTACCTGCCATCCCTTTTTCTCTTGTAAAATTCGATGTAACTAATGTGGGACTTAATTCCCTTCCAGATATGCACCACAGTTCTAGCATTACAGCTCCAGCACCATCATGTATGATATCATCTCTTAGAGTACTATGAATTGTCAACTGTCCCAAATTAATATCATTGAATGGATTTCTGCAGCAACAAAACCTAGATTTAAAAGCTATTGAGGAATTAAAGATCAGAGATTGTAAGAATCTGTTGGAGTTGCCAAAAGAAGGATTTGGTAAGATAACGTCCTTGAAAAACTTATTTATTGAAAATAGCCCAAACCTGAAAAATTGCCAATCTGCCTCTCCTCTAAATAATTTTACCATTAACTACGTGGCAGTGAGTGATCTTCCAGAATATTTCACAAGTTCTCACTCGAGTGGCCCAACATCATCATCCCTAAAAGCATCACTCAGGGAAGTGAAGATATACAGCTGCTCAAACTTAACTTCCTTGAATGGATTTCTGCAACAAGAAAACATAGATCTACGAGTTCTCGAGACTTTAATAATATATGACTGTGAGAATCTTGTTCAGCTACCAACCGGTGCATTTGGGAAACTTGTGTCACTAAAACACTTAGCAATAAAGGGAAGCCCAAAGATTCTAATAGTTGCTCACCAGAGAATTCTCTTGCCTGAGAAACTACAATATCTTGAAATGGAAAATTGTGGTGAAGTTGATGTGCCATTGCTAGAGTCAGCTTCACAACTCTCTTCACTTGCTAAACTTTCTATTATAAACTGTGCGAATATTAGTTGTATCCCTTCCTCTGAAAATGCATTTGCATCGCTCGTTACCCTGAAAATATGGGGATGCGACAAGCTAATTGAACTTTCATCTACACAACAAGCACATACGGTCAACCCAGGAAACAACTTGGTGTCTTTAAAGATCAGTTATCTGCGCATTGATCACCTCAGTCTCCTTCTTATTGATCCACTAAGAAGAATAAGATTTGTTAGTTCTCTGAGAGTTGAAAAGTGTTCAGGGATGGAGGCCCTGCCCGAGCAATGGCTGTTACAAAACAGTAGTACCCTCAAGGAGTTGACCATCAGGGATGCGAGCTCGCTGCGGTCATTGCCTGGTACAATGGTGATGCTCACTGCCCTTGAACATCTTCAGATTTACAAGGCCACTTTACTGGAAGAAATCCCCAAATTGCCTGCTTCTATGATTTCTGAGAACATTACACGGGCGGAGTTGCCATTCTTGTAAGCTCTCTGACTCTACTTTTGAGAAGGAAACAGAAGTTGTCCGTGGGCTACATTGCTAGAAGATATCCCGGAATTGCCTACTTGATTTCTAAAAGCATTACACTGGATTAGTGGCCATTATGTTATTTTTTAGAAGGAATTCAACAGTTGGCTGTGGGCGAGACTCTCTGACTCAATTTCGGCCCTCCTAGTAAGCATCATTATAACTTTATAATATACGCTTAATTTTTGCTTATTTCATGCTCTATGTTTTTGCAACTTCTGAATTCTCTCAATTGTCTCACAATTTATTAGGTTCTCAATTGCATCTGTTGGCATTTGTTTAAATTCTTACAGTTGACTCATGCATACACAAACAAGTGGCGCATGCTGTTGTATAGGTGTGAAAGTCCAGAGGAATATAGGATGAAATTATGCAGGTTCCACTGCATTAAGCACAAGGCAAAAATGTAATTACATAAACACCATGTACGAGGATACAAATAACTGTCACTGTGGTTTATTCATGAAGGTATAGATCTCTCCTTGTTTCCAATTTATTTATTTCTCTGTACATTTGATTTTATATTTAAATTTCAGAGACTCTTAACACATTTCAAATTTTTAACTCTGCCTATATCTAAATGATTTAGCCAATCCCAAGCCCGGACAAGAGGAGGAGGGTTATTAAAAAGTTCGAAAAGTGTTATTTAAATAATTTCCAATTGGATAGGCAAATGTGAAACGAAAAAATGACCAGAACATAGTTAAATAATGTCACATATATTAGTTGCAAATGCAAATTTTGAAGTTTCTTCAGGGTACAACATTTGTTTGAACAATAGGATATTTGATGCTTTTATAAGACCTCTTGAGACAAAATAATGCACCATCTAGTTGCTCTTTCTACTTAATTTTAATAGCATTTGAGTTGATTTTTTGTAGATAAAAATACTATTTGCAATTTTAGAGGGCGAATGTGCAAAATTTCCAATGTGGAGGGCCTATGGTTTAATACAAGCACAACTTGAACTGACTTAAGTTTGTGCAATTTGTGTGATAAATAACCTGTTTTCACTAAATTAAGTGCTTTTGATCTGATCTTTTCTGTTTCATTTTTTTTGGTAATCCTTTCTTATTGCAGATTTGTCCTTAATTGGATATGTTTTCCATATACATATTTATTTGATTTTCTTAAGAAGTACAAAACTGATACACTTTAAGTTTGGCAACTTAAATTAGCAGCTTAGTGCAATTTTTTTCCTAACTTTTTTTAGTTTGCAAATCTTAAAGAACTAGATAAATCTTCCAAGCTGTTGTAATCCAGAAATGAATATATTGCATTGTCGACAATGATATAATTCTCCCTCCAGCAATATAGCTTGCATTATCTGTTTAGCAATTGAGACCCCAAAAAAATTTGCTTAGGAATATGGTTCTTAGTCCAGAAAGAGAATATAGTTTAAGTTGGAGGAGGAATGAACTATGGCTCTTAGAAGTACAGTACCTGTTCAGGGAGCGCGCTCCTCAGGATACTTACTGGTACAAATGTTGTACCACCTTAATCACAATACAACTGCAGCTTGATTGACCCTCTACTGGTATAGGTGAGCTACCAGTTATGCGTGACGAATCCTCCAATCTTTGAGGCTGTTAACAAAATGTATTAGTTTGAATTTAGCTTAACTATGATATAATCACAAACTCTAGTGCAACTCTATCATTTTTTAGTTCTTCAGACCAATTTATTTAGTGACATGACGATTTCTTCAGTTTTCAGTCATTTTGAAGTTGTACCAGTCACTGCAGTTTGAAGTTTTGATTTATTTTTAGAGATATCTTCGGTGATTCTTAACTAAATTTATTCTGACAATACCCCAGGCCAAGATTTTACCATACCAATTTTTCAACTGGACTGATATCTGTTTCATTAATAAATATATTAAGGTAGGATCAAGTGAAGGGACTAAAAGATACAGTGTGCCTGTATCGAGGTCAAACTACGAAGGATACAAGTGCAAAATTGCCAAAGTGGGGATGCACTACAAATTTTGATTAGGTAAGAAGAACACGAGGTCAGCTTGAAGACCTGATTTCACTCAGCAATTTGCAAATTGTACAAACAACTGAAGAATCGAATCATTTTTTATTAATCAGGAAGGCGGATACGCAACAGGTACGGGCTGATGTAATTGTTTTTAACAATGACAGGGACAAGCTGGAATGGAGGTGGTCGTCAATGGGTTTGTAATGAGTGTTGTCAGTATACCACACCACGGCAGGGGCAGCAAAAATTGAATCGATACACAAATCGGTTTTGCATTAAAAGATTCCTCCAACAGTTAAAATTTTTCCATATCTCTTGGTTAAAGAGAAAATTCTAACAACGGATATGTTGCAAAGGAGAAATGTGGGTACCGATTGTTGAAGCAGACAATGTACGGTCCGTGTGGTAAGATGCACAGACCGCGTACCTGGCCGCCAGATCAGTTATGGAAGGCGGCAGCTGGCTATTATTTTGGTATGGAAGGTGGCAGCTGAAATCCATTGGTGATTTATGTTATATTTCTGAGTTCTATTGTTTCTTATTTTAGAAGATTGTAATATATGAAAAAATATAAGGAAAGTAGGAAATAGGAGATTGGAGGGAGGTTCCCTCTATAAGATCTCTCCTCCTTCCTCTGTAAGATGCATCTTTCTTGTGTGAGAAATAAAGAATCGTGTGTGTGAGTGTGGAGGACGTAGATACCAAGTTGATACTGAACCTCGTTAAATCCTGTGTTCAAGTCTCTCTGTGATTACTTGTACACATACCGTGTTCAATAATACACGGACCATGTGTGAATTCCGTTGTTCAAATTGTTACACCGATAGCGGCTGCTACATGTGTCAGAACTCACTCATAATCGGCGCTGCACCTCATTTTCAGTGCCCTGAATCAGTTGATGTTTGGTGTGAGATATAAGCAAAAATAGGCTACCGAATCATGGTGGTGGGCTGCTGGCAGGGTCTGTCACAGATGTGTGGCTCAACTCAGTGGAGATTATACAGCGACGTGGGGCCCAGCACAACAACGAGAGAAAAGCGCTGTTCTGGTCTGCCGGTTGGAATATCTAGAAGAGGAGAAATGATAAAGTCTTCTCAAGGAAAACAATCACTTCAAGAATGTTAGTGGATCGGGTTGTAGATGAAGGAAGGTTATGGTTGAAATTTTGTAACAGAGGTTCTCCGAGATTGATGAGAACTAACTTTGCTGCCTGATCCGGATTAGAAGTTTAGTTTGCAGAGGTAATAGCTAGACTACTTTTTTTTTTTTGGTCTCACTGTTTTTCTGTTTAGCTTGCTGCATTTTAGATGTCCTTACTGTTATAATGAGGGGCATAGAGGTTATGCAATGATGTACTGATGTTTTGGATTCTCTTTCAATATATACTATTGGCAGCTTCTGCCAATAATTTCCAAAAAAAAAAAAAAACAATAACGAAACACCAAGTGTGAGGTGACAACAAAATGACTTATTAATTGACTAAATTGAATCCATACATAGATTCCCTATATGCTGATAAAACTAGAGAAACAAGAATCATTCAAAATGGTTAAATAAATCTTGCAAATGAATAGCGACACAACAGATCAGCAGCCAAATCAGTGGAATACACTCATCTGTCCCAACGAATCTGCTGCAGGACGTGCCAGACGCTCTCCAGTTTCTCCCTGCATATCTTCTCCTGTTCAGGTGATACGGGGCCCGTCTCTCAGTGACTCGATGCCTTCAAGGTTGTGGGTAGGTTATTAAACACGGACCCCAATAGCAGGGCTTCAGATTTTATATGAATCATGACTGAGCGCCTAACCGCCCTGCCCCGGTCCTCTTCAATCGCTATCTGGTGTTGTAACATACATTCTCCTTTATTCTCTCCTTCGTTAAATGGTGATTTACTGATTCATCTCTTAAATTCTTTTGTCCCTGCTGCATCTCTCTCTCTCTTTCTGATTTCAGGTCCCACATCATTGCATAATAGCGAACCATCCTCTTCATTATTTCTCATTTTAGGGTCCCACATCATTGCACAAGTGGCGAACCATCCTCTTTATTATTTCACAATTTAACTCGGCGCAATGGCAATTGAATTGTTCCTAAATCATTAATTCAGGATATCAAGTTTACATAAATCTTAGACGTATTATCCAAACAAACATTAATTCAGGTTATCAAGTTTTCTGGAGAAAGATATTAACGAATTAATTTTTGCTTTATGCAGCGCACTAGTCTAATGCAGTTGTGTTTAACATTATTTTTTGTGCGCTGCATGAAGAAAAACTGTGCTGTCAATATCTTTATGCAAGTTTCCTGACTCAGCCTGACTTCATTAATTCAGGACGAAATTTGCCCATTCATTTATACTTTTTGGAAACTCATAATGCATCATTCTTATCGCTTAGCATTAATTGATCCCTTTCGGTGAAAGAAAGGATGTTATTTCCATCTCCTGTGATATATGGAGAACAATTGGAAAAAGCACAAATTGGAGATCTGCAATGTACAAAGACAGGATGTTGTTTCCCTAATGTCTCATTAATTAAAATTTAACAAAATTAATTTTAATCAAGATTTTGATGTATATTGGTTTCTAAAGTACAATTTGTACATTAGCAACAGGGGACATATTTAAAAAAATTTATATTTCATAATACGTCATGAGGAAAATTAATAGAGTAATAAACGAATCCAGAGGTCAATACATTTTGATTAATTGGAAACAAGTCATATTTTCAAAAAGAAAAAAAGAAATAAGGCTAATCGTTCGTTTAATTGTTATTGTAATTATGTTGCAGTTTTGATGTAGCATTTATGTAATTAGGATTTTCATACCATTTTTAATTGCTTAGGGCGCATTAAAGTGCATCAAATTTTGTGCACGCCGTACTAAAAAGTGTATTAATGTTTCTTGATGGTTTCTCTTGATCAATACAATACACTACAACAAAAAGGGACTTCAGCGACTGGTTGGGTCACCGGTCGCTGATGACCCAAAAAAGGAAAATTTTTTTTTAAGCCCCCGCCAAAGTTGTTCTTCTCTCTTTCTTCTCTCTGATTCCTGCCGATTTAGGTTTAGATAAAAAAAAAAAAACACAGAGCCGATTCACTCCATTCAAAATTTTATTGTTATTTTAAATATGTATTTCAAAAAAAGCTTTGCAGTTTGCACGCAGCTTATTCCTTGTATATACTATCTATGACAAATAAAACAACCAACAATGCTTTTTTTTTTTTTCATTTGCAACTCTGTATGCTTATTACTTGATTTTTTTGTTTGTGTGTGTAACTGTGTATATTTTTTTGTTGATCCTTGTGAAGTTCTCTCTCTCGGAAACTATATTGCTAGTATGTACGTAAGATTATGTTTTTAGAGAAGCAACATAAGCTCCTCCCAAAGTAATACTAACTTTCTTGTACAATGTTTATTTCAGTAGGCCCAAATAAAATATTTAACTCTATTGTGGCCCAAATTTAAGTAGAAAATGAGCCCACCGAAAACAAAACTAGACATGACAACCCCCACCGAATTCACATCACCTCCGGTTCCGTAATAGGGAATCTTTTACAATTACTTCATCTGGACCGTTTTTTTAACTTGGCACGAATCTCAAAGCTCAATAATTCTGCCCCCTCCGTCAGCCCGAATCGTAAAGCGGCTGGGAGTTAATATCAAACCGTAAAGTGAAGGGAATCTTTTACGGTACCGGGGAGGATATGGATCCACCCCCTCCCCCTCCACACCCCCAATTGACTTAGGAATGTGAAACCCAGCGCAGCGCTCCCCAATCTCTCACGCAACCCCAACCCTAAAATCAGCGACGCACCGGCCGGCCATTTCAGCCTCTCATCTCGCGATTGATCGGCGAACTCGCAGAAGAAACAAGGGGACTGGTATGATCCATTATTATGCAACACTCCTTTGTGTGTTGTTGCTATGCAATAATGGATCAAACTTCTCCCCTTGTTTCTTCTGCAAGTTATCAAATGAGTAGAAAGAAGAAATTTTTTTTACAATCAGGTCCCTTCCTTCCTTCCTTCCTGTGAGTCTTAATTTACTGCCATCCAACTCAATTTATGCTAACAACAATTAAGGTCCAAGGTTACAAGTTAGAACACAACACAAGACTAAAAGCAGTATCCTGTTATTAGTAAATATACCCACAAATCATGTGGCTCTTACCGACATAAGTTAGTGCAATGGATATGTTCAAGAACCTATTTTCAGTAGATTTAAGTGCCTTCAATCTGATCTTTCCTGTTTATTTTGTGTTCAGTCGTGGTACATGTGGGTGTACCAGCTTGAGTTATTGTACTCTGGTTTACGAATTATGGTACATGTGGGTAATTGTTTTAATGGTGAATGGAACCATGAAAGATTCTAAAGCATTTGGCTCCAAAACTACAGAACTCTTTCAGCATCTCCTATGAAAAAGCATTTCAGGTTCGTAGTTTTCTTTTTTGTGGTAATCTTTTCCTATTACAGATTTTTCCTGTATTAGATGTCTCTGCATATATATGTCTATTTGATTTGCATGAGAACTACAAAACCGATCGATTTTAAGCCGCAACTTAAATCAGTCGTTTAGTGCTAATTAAACTAACAATGGTTCCTCATAAATTTTCCTACTTTTTTTTTTATTTTCTAATATATTAGTTATTTGCAAATCTTGAAGAACTAGATTAAATCTCCCAAGCTGCTGTTGTAGTTCAGAACTAAAAATATTATATTGTTAACAATGATGTAATGCTCTCTCGAAATACTTGCATTAACTCTTTAGCATTTGGGGAACCGCGGGCTTGGTGCAGTGGCACGAGCCCTCGTCCCTCTTTCAAGAGGACGCAGGTTCAATTCTCGATAATAGCATCTAAAAGATGTTGGGGTGTACTGGGGCTATTTAATAAAAAAAAAAAACTCTTTAGCATTTGGGACCCTAACAAAATTTGCTCAACCAAAAATAAGAATGAACCTTAAATTAGTTTTAATTTAAAGTAGGAATGAACTATTGCTCTTAGAAGTACTGTGCATGTTCTGGGAGCTTGTCAGGATTCTTATTGGTACAAATGTTGTACCAGTTTAATCACAAAATAAACTGCAGCTTGATTGACCCTCTACTGGTATAGGTGAGGTACCAGTTTTGAGACTGTTAACGAAATGTATTTAGTTCGAATTAATTTTATTTTCTGGAGAGTTCGATTTCTGGCCCACTTTATAGGCTTTGTAGGGCATTGTGTTAGACAAGTTCACTGGGCTTTATTATCAATTCTTTTTGGTCAAATAGACCAATTTATGTTCCCGCTAAATTATCTGGCACTTGATTAAAATATGTTACACGGTTAAACCACATTACCATAATGGTTGTGCTCTATCATTCTTCAGTTTACAGTTTTAAGGACAATTTACAATTTCGGACCTATCATTTTTCAGTTATTTTGACATTGTACCAGTTATTTCATTTCGAAGTTTTGAGTCATTTTTAAGTACATAGCCCACCAAATAAGCTTTGTTTCTTTTGAGTGATTCAAAAATAAGTTTTGACATTGTCCCATCATTTTTCAGTGATTCTTAGCTAGGTTTCTTTTGACAAGTGAGCCCACCAAAAACAGATACTACAAAATGTGCTCTTTGTGGGATTCATGAAAGGGAGTTTAGGTACCGAATAGAGGATTCCTAATGTGCACAGTAAAAAATGCAACCTTTTCTATTAGGCACTTGTTTATGTAGCAAGTAAGACTACTCTCACCCTTTTTATTCTTGTTTTTGTCAAGGCGACAGTGAAATTCCAGCTTGAGAAGGTGCTCTGCATGGGAGTTTCCGTCAGCAACTGTGCAAATGGAGGAGAAACAAATATATCTGTCAATTTCCATGTGTCCCTTCTTATTTTTGCCAGTTCGGAGACCTCTTTTTAGCATTGGCTGTTGTTTAATATGTGTTTTGTCAGGGGCGGATACACAGCAGTTCCAACAGGGGCGGATCCAGGATTTCGATTAAGGGTAGACACAAAATACACACACTTTTTTTAATTTCAATGTTTGAAATTTTTACTGGCATGAAAAAATTACACACAATTATTTATTTTTAGTTTTAAAAACATAACGTGATTATTTATGTTGAATTTTTTTTGTAAAATACAGAGTTCAAATCAAGTTCTATATTTTTTTTTAAGATGGTATATTATAGACATGGTTTTGCGCAAGCTTGTTTTGTACTAAAAAAATAAAAAAATTAGATAAAAAATTTATTTGTCAAAACTCTGTTACACTAAAAAAATCGGTTTAGTATCTGAGGTAGTGCCCTATGGTTGTTCTCTTGTGCTGAATGGTTAGCTTGAATTTTTCAAAAAAATAGGAAAGTATTTATAAAATTTTAATTTGTAAGAAATTTTTAATAAGACAAGACAAAACACAAATATTCATTAATATAAATAATATAGAATTAAAATAAACTAAACATTTAAAGTTGTTTAAATTGAATGAATAAAAACTTACCCCAATGTCAAAATTGAGATAAAATACTTTAAATAAACGTCCTGATGCTGCGCTGATAGCTTCTTTATTCGAACATTGGGCAGGAGGGGAGGGTTATTTTTGGCACTAAAGTTGGTGGTGACAGAGAAGGGTTCGATGGATTGGGCTTTCTTAAATATCTCGAGGCCCCTATGCATTAAATTAGATATGGCCCATATAAAAATCAAAAGCAGGCTCATTCATTTAAATTTTAAATGTTGGTCAGCTATCACATTCTTCTCTTTCTTTCTACCTCCTTTCTTTCTATGAAGAAGACAACATAGTTCTTCTTTTTTCCCAAATTTCCCTCATTCATGACTCGGATCTCAGCTGGACATGTTTTTTTTTTCTGCTGGATCAGGGGTAGGCACTAACATATAACTAGAAGACCTGTACAAAATTTCATAATCCAGAAGTAGGCACCTACCCCTGGACCTCTTTGGATCTGCCCTTGCATGTTGGAGTATTTTTCAACGGTCCAGATTTTCCTCAGCTCAACTACTCAAACTTTGAGATACCTCAGAGGATGCAAATTCATAATACGAAGGTTTAAGCATTTAAATTCAAGCGATTATCTACCTATCTAAATTTATAAATTGGAGAAAGAACATTTTGGAAATAATATTTGTCTTTTAAAAAAAATGATATTATGAAAATTTGAAGATAAAAGACATAAATTTAAAATTTTATTAAAACCTTAGTACGTTTTTCAATTAATTATATGAACACCGTAACTTTTTGGGTTTCGTCATATCTTATAAAAATATCCAAATTAACAATTCTCAATGAAAGAACATGACTCACAATATGTATTGGTATTTTAAATTAATTTACCATTCAAGTTCAAAATTTGATAAAAGAAAATCATGTCATTACCTACCAGGCTAACACGCCTAAAAACAAATAGCTTGGATGGATAAAGAAATACGAATATATTTTATTTTGGTAGCCAGTAGTTCATCAGTAAGCATAGGTTCATTAAGGGCTAAAATCCACAGTGTTAAGCATTTAATTTTTTTAGACTTTTCTGTTTGACTAATTTAGATGCTCCATATTAAACAATTTCGAAAAAATGAAAAATTTGGTCTCCAAGCACATTTTAATATGGAGAACACGTTGAGAACTTCAAATCGACTATTTGAACTTCGAAACCGCAAGCTCTCTGATCCATTCAACAAGATCTAAGCTGTTGCTTTTATTAAACATGTAATATTTTTGTTTTAATTAACCACTTATGGTGATTTTATGGTCCTTTATTCCTCAATATATTCCATGAGTATATATATGGAACATGTCTTGGCGGTGAAGAGGCGTGAAAAACTAAAACCCCAAATAACATTCCTACACGGTTCTTCCAACATAACCATGTATGATACAGATTTACACACGACTGTTAATTAACAGAAATCATATACAATTTATACAAATCATACACAGTTCTTCGTGAATAACCGTGTATGATACTCTATGTACATGGTTATTAGAAGAACGTGGATGATTTATATATACATATTTATAAACTGGAAAATAATGTGCTAGCTTATCCATAGTAACTATGATAACATGTCATAAATTTAAGAATCGTACAAATGTGTTTGGAAATTGAGCGGAGTCACACACGGTTTGTTTATAATAACCGTGTATGAAGGGATACAATCTTGCACGGCTGGTCAATAAAAAATTGTGTCTATTTACACACTGTTTTATTGGAAATTGCTCAGAGCCGTGTACGATCTGCAATGTATGATTAGCGTTTTTGTAGTAGTAAGGAGCTTTACCACTTTTAAAAAATAAAACCAAGTAATTGAAAAGAAAAATCAGAATTAAGTGGTAGCATCAAATTAGAATGAATGTCCTGGCAAAGGCATGTTCTTCAAATAATATTAGCATCTTTATTAAACTTAACTTACATATTCCACGATTGAGTGATTGTAAACCAATAAATAAAACAAATACAAATTTACATCAGCCTACTATATTCAACCTGTTTTTGGAACACTTATCGCCTTTGGAAATTAAGATACTTGATGCAAAGACAATAAATAAATCCGAAGAGCATAATTGCTACGACGTGAAGGGCAATGATTAGATTGAAGTACTCGTCTTGTAACCCAAGATAATCCCTAATGAACTCCTTTACTGGTATGTCGGGTCCTGGAGGCACTTTTATTAATTCTGTTCTATCACCTAATTGGGAAAACATGAGGCCATATACTGTCCACGCAGCAGGATTTGCCCAATATAGCCACCTCCACCAAGGTGGTATCATCTGTATAAACCAATTAAGGACTTAATTTTCAAATAAATTCAGATATAGTCTCTGTGATTCATATTTCATTTACTTCATAATCAAGCCAATCAATGAACTATCAAATAGTATATAATCCTAAATACAAAGGACTAACAACCTTGCTGAATTTTTGGAACAATGAGTTTGCCTACCACAGCTTGCTAGTTCATTTGCAAAGTGGATCTGGAAACAGATAAACTCTGGAAAATACATTGTTCAGGTATTTTGGAAATTTACCAAGAATATTGATTGACAAACAATTCATTTTTCTGGAAAGACTGATTGCAACTTTTTCCGGTGAACTTGCTATTTTCATTATATACTAAAAATAGTCACAAGTTTACCTTTATGGAAATGATAAATCCAGAGAAGACATTCCACAAAACGAAAACAAGAAATGCTACACCTCCTGCTATTTCTATGTTTGGCGTCAGAGCAACACACATCATTCCATAAAGGGTGTAGTACATGAAACTCAGTGCTATTAAAAGTATGAACCAGAGAAATTTGACAACTGTGAATTGAAAACCGACCATCGAATAAATTATGGCACAGAAAATGAACACCTGGATCATCATGTATGGTAGTTCTATCGCCATCTGTTTAAAGAAATAAAATAAACAAAGAACTGTGAATTCATCCTTCTTATGATGTTTCAAAATGAGAGAAATATATGTTTTTATATTGCCAAAATTCATCCGAATATTTGATACCTGGGCAATAGCATATGGCATGGAAGAGTACATGCCAACTGATCTCTCTCTATAAAAAACAGCTCTCTCCATTGCAACAACAGGCTGAATCATGTTAGCATTTGCAAACCCCAGAAATAATGCTGATCCATATGCAATTCCGAGTATGTTAAACACGTCTTGCTCACTTGTTCTGTTCACAGATATATTAAAACATATTATTTTTAACTAAGACACATAATTTAGGATACCAGATGCTGGCATTCATTTGGTATGCCCACAGTTTAGTGAACATGGGTTGAACTGAGATTTGATTGAACAACTAATAGAAAATTGATGGTAAAAATAGTTTGTTGAGGGTTGATCTGGACAGGTTTGATTACAAATAAGGCCAGTCGTATATATAGTTAGCAGAAAAGCAAAAGAATCAAGATATACTTTACAAAATCGGACGTAACATTTAATATTAGCCTCGCCTTCTCTTTGCTTGTTTCGATGAAGGGTGCATAAATGAAAGACAACGATTGATTTTGGGTTATATGATAATTACCTAGGCACGGAAAACTGTGGTTATATTAAGGAAGAATTAGCAGAAGATTAATGAGGATCAGTTAGAATTTCAACTTACATGTTGGAGCCAATTTGCCAGAATACAGTGCCAAGCAAAAGTGCCATAGCAAAGGTGTTCACAAAACGTGCAACATTATGATCTGGATTCTTCCAATATGTGCAATGGTTCTTCCATAGACATGCCAGGCATTGAGAACTGAAACCCTGCCAATATCCCTTTGGAAAATGGAGATCTCCATTACCTGGTTTTGGCATGTCCAATTCTTCAATTAAAGACATGTTGCACCTGCCAAATACTATAACAATAACTTGGTATAGTTGAGTCTTTCAGGTTTAGCTTTTCAAATAGAAGTTTTAAGCTTCGTGAAAACAAACAAATAAATAGAAGTACTTGTAGAGAGAGGAATTTCGAAAAATCTCAGCATAATCGACACCGATCATGTATTCCATTGTTTGCGAAGAAACATTAAGCATCCAAGCAGCTGGGTTCTGGTCTTCTATTATTTTCGGAACTCCTGGTATAGACTACATGCCAGATCCCAATTTAAAGTTTATACAACATAAACTGTCATTTCCAAGTAATAGTTAATCAATCAAGCATATTACCTCAAAATATTGTATCATGTTGCTTGAAAATGGGCCCAGAGAGCCGCTGTAGAGAAGCTGACCTCCCTTTTTCATTAGCATCAACTGTGAAAAGGTAAATATTGAAATTTAGTTTGGTTGTAGTCTTGCAGAATAAACTATTGCACCAATTCCTGTGCTCCATGGTACAGCACACACATTGTATACCTGCACTGCAATCCTTGGTACAATACGCACATTGTATGTGAACTCGTAAACCCCATATGGAAAAAAATAAGACCTTTTGCAAACTTCTTACCTCATCAAATGCTTCAAAAATCTCAATGCTGGGCTGATGAATGGTACAGACGACAGTTCGGCCTGTGTCAACAGTCTTTCTTATCGCTCTCATGACAATGGCTGCAGCTCGTGCATCGAGGCCGGTTGTCGGCTCATCCATAAATATAATTGAAGGGCTAGATATCAATTCAACTGCTATAGTTAGCCTTTTCCTCTGTTCAGCTGAAAGGCCATTTTGTCCTGGCACGCCCACCATTGCATTTCTCAGGTTTGACAGCTCTACTAACACCATCACTTCTTCTATAATTATCTGCGAGAGAGATATGCAGATAAAATGACATTAATTATTGTTGTCAAATAGAGTTATGCTGACTCGAAAAGGGCAAATTCAACCCCCACCGCAACTGTTGCATTTTATATTAGATATGCTTTTGTCCTACCTTGTCTGATTAGGTCAACAGAACTCCTTAAGAAAAGGAGAATTCAGTATTAATGATTAAAGGCCGTAAATCAGAAAGGTGCCATGATGCAAATATGTACATCAAGTATACTATATATCAGGAATGCTATATCATATCAATATCTAGCTTTATTTAGACAAATATATGTTAAACTATATAAATCAGGAAATGGTTATTTCAACTCAAATATTAAATGGATGAACAATTATAATCTTTCCCTGTTTCTGTGAGCCTAATAGTGCCACATATAAATTTCATTATAAGTCACTTACACATCTTTCTTGAGACTTGACATTGGAAGGGAGCCGAAGCCATGCAGAATACTGCAAACTCTCATAGACGGTTACAAACGGGAAATGGATATCTGTTTGTTCACAATAACCCGAAACCCGTGAGAAAGTCTCTTGGTTCTTCTGGAAGCCTTCAATGCTAACGGTGCCTTCAACATAGCCTCCGGTTTTCCTTCCAGACAAAACATCTAATAGTGTGGTTTTACCAGCCCCAGTGACTCCCATTAATGCAGTTAATACACCAGGCTGAAATGCACCACTTACATCTTGCAAGAGTTGAAGTCTTTTCTCAGTCGCTCCATATTTTTCCATTTCCTATAGAAAATAAAATATAAAATAAAAACTTGACGCGCACTGAAAAGCAACAGAAATTAAATTATTTACCTTAGGCATGTCGACAAAATAGTTAATATGCTTGAACACGAGTGTGAGGGGTTGAAATGGGAAAACAACTTGTTGACGTGGAGCCAACCCATTTTTACAAGAAGCAAGTTTGATCTCCTGCATTTCATTCTTGGATCTAATGGCTCGTCTCTTGTATGGGGCTGCAAACCAAAAAATCATTAAGATTGAAATAGGAAATGACAGCAGATCAAAATTAAATGAAAAAAGGAACCACTCCTTGTTTGCTTTTACGGCATTCCACATTTCATAATCCAATTCTAATTAAGCAAAACAAACTCTAAGCACACCAGAATATTCAAGTAAATAAATAAAATATATACAAGAGAAAATTATGACAAAAGAGACATACGATTGAGAAGTTCCAAAGCAAAGATACTGAGGAGATTGAAAACAAGCGAGAAACCAAACAAAGCAACGACAGAAATCCAGAACCAGTGCCATGCTGTAAACAAGCCTCTAAATTCAAGCACAGCCATGCCTACTGTGTCTGCTTTCATATTTCCATAATGGAATTCCTGGCAAGCAAAAGATGCTTTTCAGTTTAGTTTTTTGTACATACAAGTTTTTCTTGGAAATTAACCGGTACATACATTTACTGAACTTTTACTAGTATAATTTGGTTAGTGCTAATGCTCCTTATCAAGTATAGGTTATTTGATACTATATCTGTTGGGACATAATATTGACATATATATCCTTTTTCAACAGAACATCTTTCATGACTGGGCAATGTTTTGGAATTTTTTTACATAAAACACTATCAGCCCTCAAATTTAACAAATTATTTGGAATTCACAATTCAGTTTGGCTTACTGTAGACCATCGGCTGTCGAGAAATTCATTAAGTGCAATGGCATTCAGTGAGTATGAAAATGGAGATATCCAGTAACCCCATTGCAACCATGGTTGAATGTCGTCTGAATGAAAAAAAGCACATTAAGAAAAAAGAAAATATCCTGTAAATTTCCAAAAATTGCAAACAGAACTCTCTGATTTTTTATAATAAAAGTGAAAGTGGTGTGCTTATTCTGCAGGAAACTTCAAAATGAGTCAACTGTTAACTCCATAAGTTTGGCTTCACTTTATTTTGCAAGTAATTTAGTAATTACTAATATTGTCCTTTATTACCGTAATAATTTCAATATTAATTGCAGAGTCACTCTCTTGAAACTTTTCTTCCTGCAAAGGTGATTAAAGTGCATTTCTACAGCTTAATTTCTATAATTTGGAGTTCCGTGCATAACTTAAGGTTCTCAAACAAGTCATTTAAAATGTATGATGTCAAATTTATGACTTTAAAGATAAACTTTTAGTACCTCCACTAATTAAGAATCCTGCAAATAAGATAATGGTAGTAAGAGCAGCAGTGGCGACTACATTGGCCACAACTTGGGTTCTTGTAACTGTGGCAATGAACCGGTATAGACTCATTGACATTTGATGGATTGCAAAAAGAATCAAGAAGTGATAAAAAAACCTATAGGAAATAAATAAAAAGAACAAATTACTTATCATTAGTAATAGGATTTGTTTGTGATTTTGACAAGTGATCATTCATTTGTTGATACTAGTATGCTTTACTAAGGTACCAACTGGAGCAAAAAAGAATTTACCTGGTGGGTGAAGGCGCGAAACCAATACCATAATAGGTCAAGCCAGTATATATACCCGTCTCAAGTAGAGAACTTGGTATGCTCAAAATAAAGATTGAAGAAAGGACCGCCCAACCAGGTAAGTTTAACAGCTCCCTCTGCTTGAAGAAAATTGGTAGTCGTTTTATTGTCATGGCCAATTCAGTCATTCCATTAAAATTCACAACCATAATACCCATAAATGAAGCCCCAAGATATATGTTTCCATCCATCACAGTTTGATGGTTCATCCTTGTGCGCAGAAACAATGTTGTTATCACAAATGCAACAAAAGAAATTTGTATTGTTTTGAAAATATGCAAAGGTGAGTTTCGCTTTAGGAGTAGTAGTTCTCTTGAAAAACATGCCGTGAAGATTTGCCATTTTGATATTCGCCAAGTTTTGATTGATTTGGTTGAAGAATTGGTGATCTTTCTGTTGTTGCTTTGGTTTTGGATCATTTGGCTGATAAGGAATGATCGGAAGGATTCAGCCAATTTCTTGGTTGATTGATAGTGGTACTCACTGGGGTTCCCAGCCCAATATTGTTCTTGATCCTTTTTTGAGGTAACCTATCAATAGTTAAAGTACATTACTCAAGTTGAAGAGAGAAATATCCTAAACTCAACAAGGATATCAGTTATAGGGTTCACAATTATACCAGTTCTGGTTGTAATGATTTTATTCAAGATGGAAAATACACCCTGACAAGCTGGCTGTAGACTTTTCCTTATTGCTTAAATAAATTGTATTGATGCGGTTATTTGATAAAGTACCTCTTGAAGAAAATCAGCTACATTTTTCCTCTTTGGACATTTAAATCCAATGGAATCAAAAAATTTAGTGGCATATTCACGAGGACCTTGATATACAATTTGCCCCTCGCATAGCAGTATAATATCATCAAACAATTCAAATGTCTCGGGAGGTGGTTGAAGCAAGGAGATAACCATAGTTAAATCCATTAAATGCGCCATTTGTTTTAAATATTTTATTATGTCAAATGTAGTGGAGCTGTCTAGGCCAGTTGATACGTTGTCCATAAAGAAACACCTTGCCAGACCAACAAGCATCTCACCTACAACTCAAATGAAAACAAAAAAAATTTGAAGAAAAGACTCATATTTTATATCATACAACTAAAGAAATTACCTCCAGTTTTTAGCTGAAAAAATGGAATAACAATCATGGTTGTGCGTACCAATTGTGACTCTCTTCTTTTCACCCCCTGAAATTCCTCTTCTCAGTTCATCTCCTATTATTATATCAGCACACTCGTTTAATCCAAGCATCTGCACATGAAAGTATACTCAGAGATACTCAAAAGAAAATGTTGAAGTATCCAAAGTACTATCGCTAAGACATATACCTTGATGATATAGTTTGTTGTAAGGTTGCTTCCATCTCCACATGTGGTGGCCTAAAAACCATAATAAAAGTTCATATTTTAATTAAAGTAATAAAGTGAAGCAACAAAATTTGAATAAATATAGATACTATTAATGTTTAACTTTACCTTCACAAAAGTATCAAATTCTATGTCCATTTTGTTGATTGCAGCCTTGTTCCTTTCAATTTTGTCTCCCAACATTTCTACAATTTTTCATATCATGCCATGTTCTTGAAGATGAGAAAAATGATATCTAGCAATTGCTTTAGCATATGGTACTGTACTGTTTTTTTTTTTAGAAAAAAAATAACGAAATTGAAACACCAACTTGGTAACTTTCTAAATTATACTGAAATCTAAAAATCATTAATTAACATAAATTTTGAACAGAACATGGTGTCCACATTGTCAGTGCCACTGCTGTTCACAGAGAACAGGTTCAAATCCCACGACGCGCAAGGGGTACGGAGAATTATAGAGAATTTCACTAGAGAGATAAGGGAGTAGTTAGGAAGCATTAGGGTGTAAAATAGGGGAATTATAACATCTTTGGATGCCAGACCTTGCCCTTCTGAAAGAAGGCCTTAGATCAAGAACAAAAAAAAAATTCAAACAAATAAATAATTGAAATTTACTGTATAAAAAACCAGCAGGAAGGATTCCAAAGCTATGCTAATTAATTGGAGTGAAAGTAATTTTTAAAGTGGGTCAAACAAAGGGCCCACAAGCAATTTCATTAACTAATAAAGAAAACAAACTTAAAAATCTAATCTTCCAAAAACCAATCAGGGTTATAATGACTGTTTGGACACACTGGGAAATTGTGCAAAAATTAAGGGCGAAAAATTAAAGGGAGTGCTGCTTGATATGTTATATGTTGTTTGGTAGTATTGGAGGAGTAAGTAAGAAGTAGGTGAGGTTGGGGGCAGGCCTAAAACTAGATTTAGCATCTCTAACCCTTTTGCATGTCTTGTTCTGGACAGGATGCCACCGCACAGTGCCAGCCCAGGTTGAGGAGATCATGGAGACTGAGGGGTTTGGACACTATGTGGACTAAGATAGCAGGATTATGCTGGATAGAGTTATGGATTTGTGTTGCTTCAAATTAAAGGCCTTTTTGATATATATTTGGCCTTTGATGGGATAAAATGTAGTATGGTTTGTATTGTTTATGGACTGATTATTCCAGGGTTTGCTTTGAGAAATTTGTTTGTGATACTGTAGACAGTACCATGTCATGATCAGTAGTTCAGTATGCTTATTTAGTGTACGATGTAATGTTTTCCAAGCTAAGAATGAACCAGTGTCACATGTGCCTCAAAAATAAATAAAGAAACAAAGAAAGGGAACTTACCAAATGCATTATTTGTTTCTAATAAGTGAGAAGAGAAATTAAGAGTTTCTCTAACAGTCATCTCAGGATGATGCCAATCAAACTGACTGATATAAGCTTTCATCTGTTGAGGCGTTGATGAATTGAGCTCTTCTCCATTGTACATGATCTTTCCTTTTAACTAATTAGTCAATAAAGAAAAAAATGGTCAACTATCAACTATAAGTACAACTTCTTAATTAACAATAAATAAAAGAAAAAAAAAACATGTTAATTGCATACTTTCAGATTAGAGCAGAGATTTCCAGACAATGCTTGTAGAAATGTTGACTTCCCGACCCTGGAGGTCCAAGCACAAGTGTCAACCTCGATGGTCTTATATTCCGCTTAATTCATTCAAAATTCGGATTGGATTTCTTCTTGGCGCACAAACAAGACAACTTTACTATCTCCTGTGACCATAATTGAAAAGCATCTTTTGAGATTTGACTTGAACAACATGAAAACAAAAGTAAAATATTATGAAATGCACAAAAGCAGATAAAAACAATCAATCTAAAGATTTCAGCAAATTTCAACAAGTAAATTATTTCCATTTAAGCTAGTATTTTAAAAAAATTCACATTAACTTAAGAGGCCAACTACTTGTTTAATCAAGAAGTAACATTTCTCAATTAATTCTACAGCATATATGTATGGTTCATTTTTTTCTGATTCAATGTATGTACTATTTTGTCATGGTGTCTTTTGGTAACCATAAAGTTGCAACAATGTCTGGCTTCTTTAATGCCAGTCTTTGAGGAATGTTTTTTTTTTATTTAATTTCCAGTTAAAGGAAGGAAGCCTCACAATTACTAATAGTTATTCTATCTTCTATAAAGAACCAAAAAATTAAAGCCATTTTTTTTTACTAATTTATACCTACCTCAACACCTTTAAGAGTAGCATTTAGCAAAGTCGGAAGAGCTTGACGACCAGTCTGCATCTCTGCCTCGACCGTCAAATTCTCAAACCGAACTTCCACTTGTGTAGCTTGTACTCCACCCATCCTATATTAATTTTAAAAATTAAATAAAAGATATATCGTCATTGTTAAATATGAATATCTATGTATAACTATATGTAAGCACATTGTGTAATTAACCATATTTTGATTAGTATCATTTATAAAGCCTGCAAAAAAATGTAGGTATGTAAGAAGGTATGTAAGAATAGTAGAATAGGGTTATACTATTCAAATTTTGGGAGAATTAAGGGGAATAAGAAAGATGTAGATATGGAATATAGATCTTATTCTAGCGTACAGTAAAATAGAGAGGGTTAACCGATTAACGGAAGAGACTTCCAACATTTACTCAAAAAGAATAGGGAGGGTTAAGACTAGAATAGAATAATAATAGCGACTCTTTTTTCTGAATTTTTTTATATTCTAGAGTGTAAATATTTTTTCTTTTTTGAATCCTTGTCAGTGAGTGTAAATATTTTTTCAGTTATTAATATAATTATTAGTAGGCATTCAGACCATTAACCTACAAAAAAGTAAAGCCTGCAAAAAATCTGAATTGAAAACCTAATTGCAATTATATGTGGTTAGTCACGTACCTTTGATTTCTCTCCCTGAGCATCCCAAGGAACTCTTCATTGTCAGCATGAGTTAAAGGTGGCTCGTCTCTGCTCTTCATACTCTCTCTCTCCACTTTTTAATACACCTAGCTGCAGTTCTTAGTTCTCTCCTTTTTTCTTCTTAGGAAGCTGCCTTGTTTTCTTTTTAGGAAGCTTGACAGAGGCTGCCTAAGTATTTTAGCAGTTCCTAAGTTTCACTGTTTTGATAAAAAGTCAGAAGGTGATTTGGAAAGATAGAGAAAGATACTTGGCAGTCACTGTGCTAAGGTTTCAAGAGAGAGAGAGAGAGAACTTCTTGGCAGCCGCTGCTAAGATTTTCAAAAAAAAAAACAGAGAGAGAACTTACAAGAGACAATGGAGATTGTTCAAATTATGTCTGGGATTGAAAATTTAAGTCTATTTATTAAGGTCCGCTTGAGATTATTAATGCAATTTAAAAAAAACTGTTGGGAATTAAAAAAAACTGTTGGGAATTAAAAAAAACGGTTGGGAATTAAAAACAATTGTTGGGAATTAAAAAAAAACGGTTGACAATTTATTACTACGTAATTCATGCAACCACTACAACAGAATGTTGTTTCAGCGACCGGCATCTGCGACCGGGACTTCGCCGGCCGCTGAAACTCATTTTTCCGTAAAAAAAAAAAAAAATACCATCTCCGGCGACCAGGATTTTCTGCGACCGGTCGCAGAAAGTAATTTTTCCGAAAAAATTTAACGCGCGCCGGCATTTTTTCAGGCGATCTCTCGCCCAACCCTAGCCTAACCCTCCATTTTCTCTCTCTTCTCGCTCTCGGCAAGTCGCCACCGCTCGTCGCCACCCCTACCTAACCCTAATCCCTCTTCTCTTCTCTGTTCTCTGACCCGCCCTTTCCCCTCTTCTCTCTGCTCTCGCTCTCGGCAGAAACGGAAAAATCAGCGACGCACCGTGTGCCCGACCGCCGGCTGTGCCAGACCGTCGCCTCCGCCACCTTCCTCGCGTTAGCACCTCCACGACTCGCTGCTCTGCGATAGGTACTCGAACTGAATTGAATTTAGGTTTGTTTGTTTTTTATTTTGTTTTCGTTATCATCCTCTATCATGTGTGAGCTTGCTGTGATTTTGCGAACATTCGGTGTGTTGCTAATTTGGTGCTGATTTGTGAGGCGAGGCACGGTTGCTGATTTGGGACGGTCTGATTTTGCGAAAATTCGGTGCATCCTTGAAACCGCCCACTGTTCCGAGTTCTTCGTTGTGTGTTCAAGCTTTCTCAGGTATTATCTAAATCAAAACTTGTTATGAATTGGTTGTTGTGATTTGCTTATGTCCTTGCGGGTTGTTGATTTTCCGGAAGGCATTGGTTG
>JAJGRW010000347.1:48391-137215 GCA_025461045.1 Carex parvula | reverse complement strand
CTTGGCAGCCGCTGCTAAGATTTCAAAAAAAAAAACAGAGAGAGAACTTACAGAGACAATGGAGATTGTTCAAATTATGTCTGGGATTGAAATTTAAGTCTATTTATTAAGGTCCGCTTGAGATTATTAATGCAATTTAAAAAAAACTGTTGGGAATTAAAAAAACTGTTGGGAATTAAAAAAAAACGGTTGGGAATTAAAAACAATTGTTGGGAATTAAAAAAAACGGTTGACAATTTATTACTACGTAATTCATGCAACCACTACAACAGAATGTTGTTTCAGCGACCGGCATCTGCGACCGGGGACTTCGCCGGCCGCTGAAACTCATTTTTCCGTAAAAAAAAAAAAAATACCATCTCCGGCGACCAGGATTTTCTGCGACCGGTCGCAGAAAGTAATTTTTCCGAAAATTTAACGCGCGCCCGGCATTTTTTCAGGCGATCTCTCGCGCCAACCTAGCCTAACCCTCCATTTTCTCTCTCTCTCTCTCGGCAAGTCGCCACCGCGCGTCGCCACCCCTAGCCTAACCCTAATCCCTCTTCTCTCTTCTCTGTTCTCTGACCCGCCCTCTTCCCTCTTCTCTCTGTCTCTCGCTCTCGGCAGAAACGGAAAAATCAGCGACCGCCACGTGTGCCCGACCGCCGGCTGTGCCACCGTCGCCTCCGCCACCTTCCTCGCGTTAGCACCTCCACGACTCTGCTGCTCTGCGATAGGTACTCGAACTGAATTGAATTTAGGGTTTGTTTTTTTTTGTTTTTGTTTTTTATTTGTTCGTTATTCATCCCTCTTATCAATGGTGTGAGCTTGCTGTGATTTTGCGAACATTCGGTGCATTGTTGCTAATTTGGTGCTGATTTGTGAGGCGAGGCACGGTTGCTGATTTGGGACGGTTGCTGATTTTGCGAAAATTCGGTGCATCCTTGAAACCGGCCACTGTTCCAGTTCTTCGTTGTGTGTTCAAGCTTTCTCAGGTTATTATCTAAATCAAAACTTGTTATGAATTGGTTGTTGTGATTTGCTTATGTCCTTGCCGGGTTGTTGATTTTCCCGGAAGGCATTGGTTGGGAATGTCATTTCAATTTCAACTTGGTTATGGGAATAGTTGTAGAGATGATCTGATCTGATCTTGAACAATTTCAATTTCAACTTGGTTATGGGAATAATTTCAATTTCAACTTGGTTATGGGAATGTCATTTCAATTTCAGCTTAGGGTTACAAGATGATCTGATCTTGAACAAATCAAAGTTGTAGAGAATAGTTACAAGATGAATGTCATTTCAATTTCAATTTCAACTTGGTTATGGGAACATAAGCAAGAATCCCATGGTTTAGTATTTTTGAAGCAAAGAAACAAAAAGTGTTTTCGTTATTACAATTGAAAGAAAAAGAGAAATTACTAATCCCAGTCCTGCTTCCATTTTCAGTTTGTGTTTTCAGTTTGTGCTTCCATTTGTTGGTCACTTCAAATTTTTCTCTGCATATTTAGCTGCTGCTCTGGATAGGTACTGGTTGTGTTGAGTGATGGAGATTAAGCAGTATGGCAACCTTTGAGATTCATTAATTGTGAAGTGCCTTAATTAGACAATATTAGTCATACCAACCATAGTACATTACTGGTACATACTATTGAATTCCTAGCACCACACAAATAGAATGTAATAATCACTAAATTCTATAAGGACCCAATACATCTAGAGATCTTTATCCTTCTTTATTTTCTGCACATGTTTTGTTGATCAATGTGGTGTCACTGTGGCCCCTAGTTCCTTTTTTTTAATAAAAATAAACACTTGGAGGAAAAGGATAACATGTGCTTTGTGTAGAATATTTCAGATCTAATCCAAATCAGCATCTAATCCTTCGGTGCAAGAGAAGCAAATTGAAAGCAAAGTACTTTAGTCTTTATAGGAACTTTTTTATTGCCTTTTCTTTTTCAAAAAAGTAGCAGAAAGGAGTATTAATTAATATTGTAAATTAGTAATGATAAAGCAATAAAAAGTACACTCAAATGAAAAATATTTTGAACCCATATCAGTGTGAAAAATCTGAAACTCAATCCTGGGGAAAAGAAAGAGCATGAACAATAAAAGAAGAGGGATAAAATTACCAGGTAATTAGAAAAGGATCGGTCAAATTGTTAAATACATTGATTATCAGATTATCATTTGTCACTGCCTCTATCTGAGGCCCTGGAAATTGCCCATTGATTAGTATCCCCTGCATCGATCAAAGTAAAATAAACTAAATTAATAATAGTTTGTGATTGTTAAAATCAACTTAATTCTCTGTATTTTTGTTAGAAGGCTACTTTATATTCTCATAAAAAAAAATTCTATTGCAAAACATTGTGCAATTACAAAGGAATATTCTATTGCAAAAGGTGCTGTTGGAGTAAGGTTCCTGGGGTAATAGGTGCTGTTGGAGTTAGTACCTACCTTTTCAACCTTCTCAAGTAAGGTTCCTGGGGTAATAGGTGCTGTTGGAGTTACATGCATTGGCAAGTGAAAACTCACTTAACAAGTCCACTTGTGGTGGCTGGATTCTTAAGATATTTTTGTTGATTACTTTGTTAAGATATTTGATATGGCACCGAGAAGAAAGGACAAAGGAAAGGCACCGGCGGGCGACGAGGAGGAGTCGAGTCAGAGGAATGTTCGCGGTGAAAATGCATATATTTCACCGCCTGCAGATCCAAGTGTGCGACCAGTGCTTCGGTTAGGGGGTTACAGGTAACCTTCATTTTTTGTGTATGTTGTAATTATGTATTAATTGTAGTGATTGTAATAATTATTTCTATTTGCAGGACTTTTAATGCAGGGCACCCAGAGCTGACGAAGCAGGTCGCAAAAATTATTTCGCAGTGTACGCACAGCATATTCTGGACCGTACACCAGATACACGGATTTCCCTGATGATAACAAGAAAGTTATCCAGGCAGACTTTTTGGTAAGTAAAATTTTCTGAAACAAAAGCTCTAATAATTACTTGTTTTCTTTTTTTAAGCTAACAAACCGAGTTATGCATTGCAGAAGCACTACCAGTTTTCACCGGAGGTAGCTGACAGTATTGCATGGGATGTATTCCGCAGAATAGCTGACAAACGCCTACAGGATATGCTTAACAAGGCCAGGGAGGCAGCAACCAAGTCCTATGGAGAAGAATTGCTCGAGTGGAAGGAGCGTGGGGCTGCTCCTCGACCCCATGACTCCTGGATCAAGCCGGAGTTCTGGCCCGGACTCGTCGATCATTGGTGTAGTGATGTTTTTGCCCGTCGGAGCCAGCGGAATGCTTTAAATAGGGCCAATGCTGAAGGGTCAGGGGCCACAACGGGTTCTGTGAACATGCTTGTTCACAAGCAACGCTTCGTAAGATTATCTTCATTAAATTAATCTATTTTCATTCCAATTGAATCTAATCGAACTAACCTTAATAAATTTTTTTTAAATGAAATTGTCTTTCAAATTCTTAACAGGAGCAAGAAAAAGGGCGCGAACCTAGATGGTCCGATGAGCTGTTCCAGCCTACCCATACGAAGAAGAAGACGGGAGAATATATTACCGGCAAGGCGAAAGAAGCACAGGTAATAATACTTTCGAATCGTTTTAAAAAAATCATGGTTCCTGTTGTATAACATTTTTGTTATATTTTACAAAATTTGCAGGAAAAATATGAGAGTGCTATGGTGCAGAAGTATGGAGAGGATAGAAACACATGGCCCGCATACGACGGTGACGTCTGGTACTCTACGGGAATATCTGATCAGAATGCCCACGGCGATAACTATGGTCTCGGTGCTTTAGGTAAAATAAAAAGTCACTTTAATTTTAAATTTATTTTTAGTTGTGTAAGATAATACTAATTGTCTTATTTTTAATGTTTCAGGCAAGACGAGACGCATGTTTCGCTCCAGTGGGTCGAGCAGTCAGTCGCATTCTTCACCACAGTCATATTCTTCTATGCCGCCGGCTCCGCAGCTCACAGAAGAGCATATCGATATGATATCTACTCGGGTATTTGATAGGATGGAGGATCGGTTACTTCATAGGGAGGATCGGTTACTTGATAGGATGGAGGATCGGCTTATGTCCAGGGTCACCGAGCTTTTCAGAGCTTCTCAGGTACGAAATTCGATATTTCAGTCCAACTTCAATTGTGAACCCTGAATCTTAAATTCTAATTATCTAAACTATTGTTTTAACAATCTCACAGGGAGGTTCGGGCTCGCAGCATGTCTCGAGGCCCGCTCCTCAAGATGACGAGGATGATGTCGAGGGGCAGGGGTCGGATGTTGGTGGTGATGGTACTAGTTAGGTTTAGATGTTTATATAGTCACGAGGGCAGGGGTCGAAATGTCGACATTTTGATAGATGTTTATGCTACTTCTTAGGTTTAGATGGTACTTGACATTTCGACATTTATGTTTGTATTACTTGACATTACGATTATTATGTTTGATGTTTATTTGTTGTATGTTTATGTTTAATTATTTGTATTACTTGACGTATGTTTATGTTGTATGTTGGTACGTGTCGTACCAATTATTAAATGGTGCAAATTTAAATAATATAACAAAATATAAAAAACCTGACAGAAGAGTATCAGCGACCGGTGTTAAGTATCAGCGACCGATATATTTGGTCGCAGAAAGTTTTTTCTGACGTCACAAAAACAACAGCGACCAAATAAATTTGGTCGCAAAAAACTTATCAGCGACCGGGTGACGTAGTATCAGCGACCGGTGACGTCATCAGAAGAGTATCAGCGACAATGCTTACAGCGACCGGGCTATCAGCGACCGGAATTGACTTTCTGCGACCGTATACATTATCAGCGACCGGCGACAGGGCTATCAGCGACCGAATGTCCGGTCGCTGATAGTCAATTTTGCTGTAGTGAACTAAAATTTGGTTGCAATAATTGTACAAGTTGCAACCATAGATTTCGTTGCGATATACTATCTTATTGCTACCATTTTTCAGTTGCAATAAATGCGCAATAGAAACCATTTATTTGGTTGCATAGATTATTGCTACGAATTTTATGCAACTAAAATTTGGTTGCAAGAATTGCACAAGTTGCAACCATGGTTTTCGTTGCGATATACTATCTTATTGCTACTACCATTTTTTAGTTGCAATAAATGCACAATAGCAACCATTTATTTGGTTGCAATAGATTATTGCTACGAATTTCATATGCAACTAAAATTTGGTTGCAAGAATTGCATAATTGTAACCATGGATTTCGTTGCGATATATTATTTTATTGCTACCAATTTTTGTTGCAAATACAATTTTATTGCTACCATTTTTGTTGCGATAAATGTGCAAAAGCAACCGTTTATTTGGTTGCAATACCTTATTGCTAAGTCAGTCTAGCAACTAATTATGGTTGCAATAAACAAATTCTTATTGCAACCAAGAGTTAGTTGTAAATATATTGCTACCAAACCTATTGCAACCACCGGCAACCAATTGTTTGGGTTGCAAAATCAATTATTGCAACCAAATTATACCTATTGCAACCAAAAAATTAGTTGCCGGTGGTTGCAATAGGTTTGGTAGCAATATATTTACAACCAACTCTTTGGTTGCAATAAAAATTGTTTATTGCAACCACAATTTGGTTGCTAGACCGACGTAGCAATAGGTATTGCACCAAATAAACGGTTGCTATTGCGCATTTATCACAACCAAAATGTAGCAATAAGAAAGTATTCGCAACCAAAATATGGTAGCAATAAAATAGTATATCGCAACGAAATTCATGGTTGCAATTATGCAACTTTTGCAACCAAATTTTAGTTGCAGAAATTCGTAGCAATAATCTATTGCAACCAAATAAATGGTTGTTATTGCGCATTTATGCAACCGAAAAAAATGGTAGCAATAAGATTGTATATCGCAACGAAATTCATAGTTGCAACTTGTGCAATTATTGCAACAAAATTTTAGTTGCATGAAATACGTAGTAATAAATTAATGGGCTCAGCGACAAATTCATCCAATGAATTAAACCTTGGCCCCTACGTTTATTTTGGGCTCCAGCTGTTTTCCTTTTTATCAGCCAAGAATTTTGGGCTCCAGCCAAAACCTTGGCCCATTATTTCTTTTGTTTAAATAGCTCCAGGCCTCCAACGAAATTTACTAGGTCTAGACTCCAGAGAATTTATGTTGGGCTATAGGGAGGGCAATTTAAATTACAGGGGGGGCAAAACCGAAATGGGCCCTATTTTTTCCACTATTTTTAAAATCCAGGGGGCAATTTAACCATAGATTTTGTTGCGATATACTAGTTTATTTGTTTCCCAGTTTATTCTTTCCTAATTTTGATTCTAAGCTGGCTATTGAGGAGGCTGCTAGATCCGAAATGATCAACACAGAATTTTGTATTACATATTTTTCTATCAATAAAACATGGTGGGAAGGGATTTCATAGGAGTTGTGTGTTGTGGTTTGACCCTAAAAAGTTACTACTTAACATTGAATATAATGAGTAGCTACTTTAAGGCATTTAAACATGGTGACACTTAACAAAATTGAGCTACAAAACCCACCCTGGGTACAATTCGGAGTCATTAGCGAACCTCTGACAACATGGGCCCACATGTCAATGGCTCAACCATGTTTTCGCTAAACCCTCCCAATAAATGAACATGGCTCACAGATATTGGGCCGCATACACCATGGTGTCAATGTTTCGGCTCACCAGAACCGAGACCATGCATATGCAACTAAAGTCGCTGGGGATTTAAATCCGGACCCCTTGACCCCTTCAACCTATATACGCTAGGTGTTTATACACCGTGTTTATTCCTTACACGGTTCACCGAAGGCCAGACTCAATGGAAGGGTGTGAAACCTTAAAACGTGATTGGTCTCCCACAAGAGAGGCCGACAGTGGGCCCCTACTGTCAGCTCTGTCTTCCTCCTTCTCCTTCCAGGATTTCAACAAAAAAAATGAAGTTCAAACTAGGGTTTAAGAATGGAGCTTTGTGCAAGCCTTACCTGGGCCTCCGGAGTACCTCTACCCCTTTCTTCTTGACCGAAACTACAAACTTGAGTATCTTTAATAAACTTCAATTTGAAGCCGACAAAGGAAAAGGGATAAAAATGCAAAATGGATAATGGAGCTCAATTCAAGCTTCGGGACTGTGCAAGAATACACTATATGACTAGGCGATGGTCATGTGAGTCTTAATTTGAAATAAAGGGGCTCAATTTTAAGTGCACCATGAACTCGATATGCACCAGGGCCGAGTAATGGCATCTCTGCACAACCAACTGTCTAATGGTAATTGAGCTCGGGTACATGATAGGGATATGTTAACGATTCTTCCTGTCAATACCTCATGCCTTAGGGTATATTTATTGAAGTGGTAACACGTTAAGCCAGAACCGGTGCAGGTATAGCTCACCAAGTCCATTGGAGCTATTACCAGCTGTAGGGACCTCATACACACGTGTCTCTCATTGCTAGGATGCAGCCAAATAAAGGAAGATTCCTTCCAGAGGCTCAGGAGCATGCACATTGAACCATGCCTTCTTTGGCCGGCCAATCAAGGGCTACAACTCAATACATGGTATCCAAGATTGATCTAAGGGTTGAAATCACTCCCAGCAAAGATAAATGACATGTTAAAACTTCATTGGTGATCCTTGCCATGTATGCACACAAGGAGGCCGAAATTGATCAAGACCATGCATCAAACACTTGATGTGCATGATGAATGACAACTCAGCAAAACCCTAAACCCTAAGCCCTTGCTGCCTTATATAAGGCACCCTAAATGCAGGAAAATCAGACTCCAGATATACTTCTTCTTCTCCAGAAAGCCCTGTGATAGAAACAAGTTAGAAAAACTCCATTAGGCTAGAACTCCAAAGTTTGAAGCTTCTTAAGCAAGTTCAATAGGTAATTAATACCTATATGATGTAAGCTCTCGATGAGCAATGATTTGTACATATGTTATTTAATGAAATAAAGAAGTTTTCTTGATGAATTTCTTCTCTTTTTCTTTACTGTCTTGAGCTTAGTTTTCTTCTTTTATTTTCTTTTTATTCAAAACTTTCAAAAATAACAAAATGTGAGAGTTACATGATTTCTAGTTCATCATAGGATGGATAAAATGAAATATGTAGCTTGATGATCAAACAAAATATTTTATTCCCTTTTCTTGCATTTTCTTCTCTTTTAGGCATAAAAATATATATAGTAAAAATATGTTATAATCTCTCTATTTACATTTTCTTGCCTTTTAAATGATTTTATGAAGAATAATGATAAAAAGTATCAAAATATAAATTTTTTCTCTTTCTTTTCCTTCTCTGCCTTTCTGCCTTTTTCCTTTTCTTTTTTTTCTTTTTCTCTAAAATTCTTTAATCCTTGTATAAAATAAGTAAATGATGTCTAATAAGGGTGTTGAGCTGGATATGTCAGCCCTTATTTAATTCATTTAACTATTTTATTAATGGGATTAAAGAATGAATAAAAAAAATGTAACAAGGGTTATTGAAGTTGAGCTGGATAGCTCCTTCTTCAATTCCTATTAAAAGAGCCATTTTGCACATTAAAAGATACTTAATTTCCTTATGCATGAATATGCTCATGTATGATCAAGTCAAGAAAGAAAATTAAGTGATTTAATGTGTAAATAGTGAGAAATTGAGGTTTAAAATATAAAGGGCAGTAGCATTGTCTATATTATGCCATTTATATTTTAAATCTATGATATTTCAATGACTTGCCCTCTTTGGACCCATTTGTATATGAAAGAATATTTGATCTTCTTGAGCAAATATTCTAAAAAGAAGTTAAATATTCCAAATATATAAATGGTGAGAGATAGAAGGTTTAAAATGCAAATAAATAACAAGTTATACTTGTTCATGGCATTTGCATCTTTAAACTTAATGAAATCTCAATGATATGTCCTTCAAAATACTAAAAAGGTGATTTTATAAAAATCAGGGACCTCCCTGCAAACTTCCTGTTTTCTGATGATTTTTGATATTTAAGAATGTGAAATGTGATTTTTGGAGCTTGTCTTCTTTTCTTCTTGATTGTTAATGCCAAAATATAGCTCAAAAGCTACAAAAATTGATTTAAACAATGGTTAAAATCCCAACTTCAGTTCTAACCATCTTAAACCAGCCCCTAATGCATTCATGAACAGTAACTCAGTAATATGACCAAGTTTGAGTACCACTGGTACATGAACAGTACCCAAACTGATCAAAATGACCTCTGCTGGTAAACAGGACCATCTGGACTGGTACAGGGACCAAACTGAAAAATAGATTTCACCATCAAACAGAGGACTTCAAAACACACAAAATGGACACAAATTTTACATTTTTCTGACTTTATTTTGATTTTATATGAATTTTTAAAGTTCAGCTTTAAAAACAGAAAAATCAGCATTTTAATCATAAAAGACATCTGCTGGTAAAATGAACAGTACAGATCAACTAAAAATCCAAATCAAAGAAAAAACATCATGGTTAAATAAAAGACTTCAAAATACATAAAACAGACACAAATTTCATATTTTTCTGATGTTATTTCAATTTAATATGAATTTTTGAAGTTCAGACCTAAATACAAACAAAATCAGCTAAATAAATTGGTAAGATACCCTTCATATCCCAGCTGCACGGATTTTAAAGTAATATGACCCCTTTGATTCCGGCGCCAAAACAAAGCTTAAATGGAAACACCAATCTTGATATCCAAAGCCCAATGTTTAAATCAAACATCCACATAAATCTAAAATCCGAACTACACATCTCAAAGCCCAAAAATCCAAATCTCAAAGCCCAGTTAATAAATCAAATTAATAAATCAAAGCCTCTTTTCAAATAAGCCCTTCTGGCAAAATTTAGTTTACAGCGCAGTCCTTGCAAAATTACAAAAAAGCCCTTAACAGCTTAAAATCATCTCAAACAAGTCCCTAAAGACCCAATTTTCACATAAAACCCCATTAAAACCCCAAATCACAAGTTTATGCCTTCCCAGCTTTGTAAATAAGCCCTTACAGAAAATATAAATATTTAGAAATAAGTCATTCTCAGTCCTTTTCAAGCATAACTTTTCGTCTTAAGTCTAAATCAACTCAAAACACCGCCAAATGAACCCAAATTGAATTCTTCATGTTTCTAAACTAAAATTGAATATGTCCAAGCACCAGTCAAATCCTGAAATGACCAAAATACCCTTTCTTCAAATTTAAACGATCTTGTTTATTAATAAAAAAAATGTGAATAAATATGTTATGAGTCAAATATAAATAAACAATGTATCTACACTTCTCAATATCCAAATTCCTATTTTAAAATATAATAATATTATTTTAATATGAAATCACACATACACACATATCCAAACCAAGAAAACCAAATCAAAACCAAGGTCAATACATGAGTCCCCTTTTTTGCCCCCATTATTCAATTCACAACAGATAGTCATAAATCCCGGAATGGACGAGGTATTCAGTATGGCTTGGAAGGGTCATCTGATGTAATTAACAGCGGGGGCTTGCGCCCGCTGGGAGTTAAACGTCTCCACAATCAATAAACTCTCTCGATAGACTGATTATGAACAGTAGGTCAATCGAGGGTGAACCGAAGGAATTGTAGAAAGAAGTAAATGTTTCAAGTTCGATGTTCTCTCCATGTCTTAAAATTGAGAGCGTCGAACCCTGAGACATTTTAACACATGCGCACACCTTCCACCGTTGTGCAACTTTCTGCGCCCTACAGTTGTTTACTCTTTTTTCTCATAAGTTGTCATGGTATTAGAGCACAAGTGTCGATTCTGAGCATTTTTGAAGCCGAATCAAATCCGTGTTTCTCCTTATTCCTCTGTTTTTTCGAATCTGTTTTTTTCTTCTAATTTTGTTTTCTTTCTCCTCTGATATTGAGTGTGAGAAGAATGTCTGAGTCAACGGAGAAATCTGAATCCGTTCTACTCTTGGAGAATTTGACTGCAACCTTGTCACAACTATTACAACAAAAATCGGGCAACTCTAATCCAGATGGGCACATTTCAGCCATGACGATCAAACTTGATGGGAAGAACTTCAACCTGTGGTCGCAGATGTTGAAGATGAAACTATCAAGGAAAGATAAACTCGGTTATATTGATGGGTCGACTTCTAAACCAAAGTCAATTGATGGCTATCGCAAATGGCAGATGGAAGACTCCTCAGTTAAAGATTACATAATCGAATCCATGGATCCCTCCTTAGTAGGTAATTTTCTTCCTTTTGGTACGGCCAAAGAGGTGTGGGACTCGATAAGAACAACCTTTTTTGATGGAGATGACTTGACCCAGTTTTTTGACTTAAAAAGAAGAGTTAACCATGTCAAACAAGGTGGTGGTTCTGTTGAGGTTTATTACACCCAATTACAGGGGTTATGGAAAGAGTTAGATGTAAAATCACACATCTAGCATTTTATGAGAGGAGAGGGCTTAATTATTAACTATATAAAAATTTCAAGAAATAAAAATTCAATTAAATTCAACATATGTGATTAAAAGTTTCAAAATCATGGGGGTGGCTTTGCATCCCCTGAGCTATGTGTAGATCCGCTCCTGTTTTCAAGGACAATATTAGTAAGTGTGTGTTTGTGTGTGTGTATAGAGAGAGATTTGCTAATATTAAAATGTTTGTTCTGGAGGCTTGGCGCAACCAATTGGTGTTCCGATTTTTAAAATTCAAATAGTCAATCCAAACTGTTAGATGTGATCTCTATATTAAAATGTGCTTGGAGACCAAATTTTATATTTTTTGGAACTTCCTTACTATTAATTAATTAAGTTTTAAAATTGTTTATTTTAATAAACAGTGAAAAACTTATAGACATTGAAAACAACAATTTTAAAACTGACTTAATAAATAGTTATAAAGTTCCAATAAATGTAAAAGTTGGTCTCCAGGCAAATTTTAATATAGAATGAATGTTGAACGGTTTGATTAACTGTTTGGACTTTGAAAATATAAAAACCGAATCGTTTGTTCTAAGATTTGGATCAACTGTGTGTGTGTGTTTTTATTAAATATTGAAGATCAAGCCAACTAATATTTAATATAGGATATTCCATTTAGATTTCGAACATGCAACCTTTCCATATGAGGACATTATCTTTGCCACTAGATTTTAAGTTGGAGATGATCTTCATATGGTAAATTTTTAGTTGAGTGCTTTTTATGTTTGACTCGAGTATGATGATATTGCCAATAGGGACTTTAGCACTATTTAGCAGTCTAAAATACCACTTAAAATTAAAAAAAAAAATTCTATAAATAGTTAAAAGAAATAAAGTTTTGACTAAGGTTAACTTGGCTAATAAAGATGACAAGAGAATATATACTGATTGTGCTTTGTGTGTGCTGTCATGAAAGACATATTATCTCTTTGTTGCATGCTCATTTATGTGTGTAATTTATATTTGAAATTGAATCTCTTTCTAATAATGATTTCACAGTTAATTGTCATTCAATAGAATATATCTGATTCATTGATGCACAAATCCACTCAAAAATAGACTTCTTAATGAATATTTAATTAGATTTGTAATTCAATTGATCCCTATTTTTAATTTTTTTTGTATTTATATGATTTTTTATATAATTTAGAGTAAAATGTTATGGATAATGTATATTGATTTCATTTTCAGTATGAAAATTTTATATGATTAATCTCTAATAATTATTTGATCTCATAGTTCAGAAATCTGACTCTGCCATCGCTAAATCCGTTGAGCTCTAATAAACCTTCTCATTATCATATTTGCCATTATACGTAGTGTGTACACTAAAAAGTCATTTTAATGGTGGTTCTCTCGCAGCTTAATTTTGATATAAGATGATTTATTGAGAGGGGCTATCATTTATGTTAGCTGGAATTGGTGGAAACACGAGATTATATCTTGTGGAACTGTGTGTACGCCGTCAATTTCTGAAGAGGGCTGATGGCACATTACAATATAGTTCGGTGAGGAGGCGGTGATATACAACGGGTTTGGTTCCTTACGGGTCGGGCAATATCACAAACACAGCGGTTGCAGTGGAATGTGATATGAACGGCAGGGACATGGACACTTTGACGAGAAAGAAACATGAGATTGTTCTCAAATAAACGGAGAGTGGTTTATCGACTCATAATTAAATGACACCGCTTTAAAGATCGACACTTGGAGAAGTAGTTGCTAAGTAGGGATGGGTTGATATTGTATTAATTCTAAAAATTTGTAATTAATTTTTTTTTTAACAATTATAGTTGTTGTCGGCATTTGTTTTCAACCATAAAAAAAAGAAAAAATTGTACAACTCATAGAAACGAAATTAACTAAAAGAAATATTTTTGTACATAATAACCTTCTTATTATTTTTCGGAACTTTTGAAATTAGAACAGAAAACAAATATTATGAACAAAAAATACTGAAAAATGAAAATAGTAGGGTCTTTTGATGGGAATCAAATCAGCTGAAATTCATAATACATGAACAGTGTTTCTGGAATTTCTGAAATTCCGAATTCAGCCGTTTGACTTTTTCTGTACACGCATCTCGAAACAGCTAATTTTTATGTGAACGTATCTTGAAACAGTTCAACGGCTGAGTTCTGAATTTCAAAATTTCAAAAACACTGTTCATGAATTGAGATTTCAGTGGATTTGGATCCTTTTGATGACAGCATGTACAGTTGGATGACGCAACGGGGATGAGGTAATTGGGACAGGCATGCACAACTTCTTAATTTTGCTCGTGCCAAATTAAATGAAATCAGAATTTCTTATTTTGAAAATATATTAAATATTTTGTAATAACTAGAAAGATGAAAACAAATTTCATTCTATAGAAAGATAATGCGGTTCTTTAAAGTTTGTATATATACAAATCATACAATTACTGTGATTAAGAATAAAAATCTGCATATATATATATATATATATATATACAATTCTGATGCGGTATCTTAAAGTTCCTAGCTAAACAGAAGCGGATTTACATTGAAAATATGGAGGTCAATTGACCCCATATTCTTTTAAAAAAAAAATTATATTTATATATAATTTTCAATACAATTTAGAGTAAAATGTAATGGTACTATAAAATTGATCCTCATTTTCTGAAGAATTTTTTTATATAATTAACCCCTATATTTTTGTAAAATTGATCCTCATTTTCTAAATTTTTTTTTATATGATTAACCCCTATATTTTGAAAGTCCAGCTCTGTCTCTGTTTCTAAAGAAACCGCATGACTGATACAGCTTTTTTATGGTATTAATTTTTTTTCTCATCCTTCTAGTATTTATAAAAAAATTAATAATATATTTGTAAAATAAAATATTCTGAAATGAAATATCCTGCCCGGACAGTGCTACGGTGCTACGCGTATATAAGGGCTCCTCCGTGCTACGGCTCACTTTTTGAGTTTTCAAAATTCTAACAGTTGATCCGAACCGTTCAACATGATCTCCATATGAATATGTACTTGCAAACCAAATTTTACATTTTTTAGAATTTTTTTACTATTTATTAAGCCACTTTGAAAATCGCTGATCCAATGGTCTAGAAAAGTTTACTGTTGTGTACAATTTAGTGTTTTTTCAAAGTGGTTTAATAAATAGTAAAAAAATTCTAAAAAATGTAAAATTTGGTTTGCAAGTACATATTCATATGGAGATCATGTTGAACGGTTCGGATCGACTGTTACGATTTTGAAAACTCAAAAAGTGAGCCGTAGCACGGAGGGCCCTTATATACGCGTAGCATATTAGCAAAATCCATCCTGCCCCCAATGCATCAATGCAAGGCATCCAGGACCAGGTGTGAGCTGTTTGTGGTGCCAACAAATTATTAATTTATGACTACCACCGGTCACCTGCATATAATTAAAAATTAGAAACCTCAATCATGTGCATTTAACTATTTAAAACATGCATGATTGATGACCTTTAACAGTTTTTAACTCATAAAAAAAAGTTTTAACTCGTACACAGCAAGTCCCACGGATTTATAAACAAAAATTATAACAAAAAATTTCAAGATATGAAAGTAGAGAGGAGAGCTCAAATGCTTTCACATACTTATAATCTTTTTAGGAAGTTGATAACAGTACCCGCACCATAACTACCATAACTATCTGGGGGACCGCAAAAACTCTAGCACATTATTTTTTTTTTCTAAAATATTAATAAATATGCAATGAAGTATTTATACCTATGCACGGAATTATTTATGCCTATGAGGTGAATAATTTTTACGTAAATAATTGTCTTCCAAGTCAAATCTCTCAAACGTACCCGCACCATAAATACCTGTTGGGGACCACTCAAACTACATAGGGGCCATACACGTTTTTAGAGGTGGATTTTTTTTTCTCCGTTCAATCTCGTCCATATTTCTGACAATCTGTGAGGAATTTTACGAATCTAAAACCACAAATATCTTCTACGCAATTTCCTCTTTCAAATGAGATCCATGATGACGTACTTTTGGGCTCCTCGCCACACAAGTATTTATACCTCAGCGTGCAAATATTTATTCCTATACTTGCAAGTATTTTTTACATATGACAATAGATGACGTTTGAAAGTATTAATATCAAGTATTGTAAGTATTTATACCTCTGCACAGAAGTATTTATACCTATGTGATCAACTATTTTTGTTAGATGAAGGTTGACGCGGGGACGATTGGGTAATGTTGATGCGGTGATACGGGATCCCCACTACTTAATTAGATGAATGTTGACGCAGGGACAATTGAGGGACTGGAAAAGGGATGAACATAATAAGTTACTCATCAAAGTATTAATATCTTATTTTTCAAGTGTTAATATCTTATCTTTCAAATATTTATATATATGAAAGTTGACGTGGAGACGAGTGCAGAAACTGAGAAAAGGGACCATATAATTAGTGGAGATCATAGAGGAAGAGTGTTGCAAAGATTTTAGAATAATAATTAATGAGAATCATATAATATCTTTTTAGAATAATAATTAGTGGAGATCATAGTACATAATTTATCTAAATGGAATGCAGGAATTTTGAGGGTACATAGGGTACTCAAATAATTATGGCAAATTCTTCTATGGACATAAGGACCTATTTGTAAAATGAGCATATTTTCATTTTCAAAGTTCAAACAGTCGATCCGACCGTTCAACATTATCTCCATATTAAAATGTACTTGGAGGTCAAATTTTATATTTTTTTGAATTTTTTACTATTTATTAAGATGGGTACAATCTTAATACAGGAAGTAAATACAATTTTTACTATTTTTTACTATTTTTTACTATTTATTAAGATGGGTACAATCTTAATACAGCACCTCAGCACCTCAGTTGTACCATCTCCAGGAAGTAAATACAATTCCCTTTGAATCTCAGCAACTAAAAAGGAAGTTCAGCAAAGGACCAATTATAACCTAATTCTATCCCTATTCAACCAAATTAAAAACCTAAATAGAAAAGAACAGAATTTAACACATTTAAAACACTAAAGAACAGCATTTAACACATTTAAAACACTGGTTCTTCCCCTATTCTCCCAATTCAAAAGCCCAAACATTGTAGAGGGTCTCACCAACTCAACACTGGTTCTTACTCTATCACAATAGCAATCACACAAAGTTCATGCATTATTCAAACAACACGCATTCAACCTCAGCAGAGTTCAGCACAACACAAACTCTAAACATCATTTAACACAAATAAGACCATAATTAGGTTCAGCACAACACAAAACAAAAAAATTTGGTTCAGAACAACAAACAAGCAAATGCCAAAACTAAAGAAGACACAAAAACAACACTAAAACTAAAAACTTCAATTAAATTTGGTTCAGCACCAGCCTCAACAGCAGTACAATAGGAGAAATAAAAAGGTTTTTTAAAAAAATCCACACAAAGTATCAAGATGTAGACAAAAACCACAAAACCTTTTGTTCTAGATGGTCTAATAAAAATACTGTTCCTAAATAAAAAATTTAAATAAAAAGCTAAACCCTAAACCCTACAACACTGTACGTAATTTTAATAAATAACAAAAATAAATTCTGTCCTTGGTGCTGAGACAGGGTGTGGAGGTAGCGGAGGTGCAGCCGCGGCGGTCTGGACGAGGCGGCGCTGCAGGGAGTAGATGTCAGCGGCGGAGGTCTCCTCAACCTGCGTCGAGGGAGAGGGTTCTAGGGTTCTAGGGTGTTCTAAGGTTCTACAGGGAGTAGATGTCAGCACCTCCACTCGCCGCCTGGGTGTTCTAGGGTTCTGAGGGAGAGGGTTTATTTTGCTGTCAGGGAGGGGCTCAGAGCCATTTGCATGCAAGGTGTTCGACGAATTTCCGAAGTGACGAGGTTTGCACAAAGAACACCAGATGCTCAATTTGAGATTAATCGAAAGGTTTGTGCGAATTTGTGACTCTACTGTGAAGTGTGAAATAAACAACCTATGCTATTTCGCCTCCAGTTAAATCGTCATTCCCTTTGTCCAGTTCTTCACAATGGGGACCACTTAGTAGTTTCTTCACAAATGTGACCCCGCCAGTAAGTTCCTCCCGCCGGATCCGGACCGTGCCAACCCGTGCCCGGGCAACAAGTGGACCGGCCGGACCGGGCCGGACCGTTTCAAAACCCTAAATTTTGAACACGCAACAGAAACAATTATCCGCTTATAAACTAACGCCAATTTGCTAACAGGCCCCTTTAACCTCTCAAATTCACAAATTATTATACTCTGTGGTAACAGAATATTTAAGTTTAGATCCGGACCGTCCGATCAGAATCCGGGCGAGGTGAAATGCACTGCTCCTTGTGCCAAAGCAGATCGACTGTTCCGATCTAATTTCAAAATTTCTGTTACCTCAGTTAAAAACAAGCGCAATTTTGATTTTTATTAAACTCACATATTTTCCAATTACCATGTCAATTTCATGGCATCTCGCACCTTTTCTCGCTTCCTCTTCTCTCTCTTCTTTCTCGCAATACTCACCTCTGCTCCCTCCGTACCCACATCGAATTCCTTGCTAGACTTGGCACACAGCGCCGAGTTCACGGATTGGCTTGTATCTACCCGGAGAAAACTGCATCAATGGCCAGAGCTGGCTTTTCAGGAGGTCAAAACCAGCGAGTTGATCCGGTTCGAACTGGACCGGCTTGGGATCGAGTACACGTGGCCGATCGCCCAGACCGGTCTGGTGGCGACAATCGGGTCCGGTTCAGGCCCGGTTTTTGGACTCCGCGCTGACATGGATGCGCTTCCTTTACAGGTGTGATTTGGATTCTGTGCGCTTTATGGAATTATGTACTCTGAAATCTTTTGCAATTATAAGATACACAAGTGATTCCCCCAAAACGGCCACGGGATGGAGCCTAATTTTGCGGTATTGCATGTTAACCCTTGTAAAACCCTGAAATTACAATATGATATCTGAGTTTTCAAAGGTTGGATTATTATAATTGCCCCAAAAAATACTAACAAAGCATCAAATGTAAATCACTCATGAAGTCAAATTACAACATTTTTATCCTTTCAAATGCTCAACAGCCTAGTCACAAATTGTAGCCATTTGCATCGTTATCCATCAATGTTTTCGAGTTTTGCATAGCTATCTATGATAACAGCAGGGCACACATCAAATATATATTGTTTTAAAAAGACAACATCATATAAGACAGATGTCAATGGGAATTTTTCAATTTGCCCTTAATTTATTTGTAATCAGAACTAAAATTTAATGTGTTATAGATAAAAACTGAAATTTCTGGTATGATTTTTGTTTCTGAATAAAGGAAAAGGTAGAATGGGAGTATAAGAGCAAGGTGGATGGGAAGATGCATGCATGCGGCCATGATTTACATGTCACCATGCTTCTAGGTGCTGCTCGCCTTCTTCACCAACACAAAGATCAACTCAAGGTACTTCCATTGTCTTATGAATAATTACCATCCCAAATTTTGGTATTAGTTAATAAATCTTGGCAGAATGACCAAATTTTCGCAAATGATTTTCAAACTTAAAGAATGTAGGGCCAACCTGTCAGTGACGCTCTGTAAGTAGACGATATGGCGCGTTACTGTCCTTTAAAAGCTGGTAAACAATTTGCTTAAAGCTGGTCAGTATCAGACAACTGGTTAATTAAAACTGTTCTGGGGCATTTGATTCTAATGGCTGTTCTGATCATTGTCAGCCTTTGACAATCCTATTATAAGTGGGTGACAAGTTGCAACAACAATTATGGTCTCTGAAGTCTTTTGTTAAATCATGAAAGTACCTTTTATAAGTTAATATCAGTGTAACCTTACCTGTTTTTTTTTTTTTTTAATTGTAAAGGGAACAGTGAAGCTCTTTTTTCAACCTGGAGAGGAAGGCCATGCCGGCGCGTATCACATGATAAAAGAAGGCGCATTGCAAGACGTGCAAGCCATGTTCGCATTGCATGTGGACCCTCATACCCCTGTGGGCACCATCAAGTCAAAGCCAGGCCCATGTCTAGCGGGTGCCGGGAGGTTTCATGTTACAATTAAGGGAAAGGGTGGCCATGGGGCTATACCCCATCAAACCATTGACCCCATAATAGCAGCCTCTTTTGTAATTCTTGGTTTGCAACAACTTGTTTCGAGAGAATCTGATCCACTTGAAAGTAGAGTAAGTTTGTTAAACTAGCGTGGTTTGTTACAGATATATGGAGTATATTATATTAAACATTACATGTGTTTCAACTTTCATGCTCAGGTGGTGTCGATCGGGTTTGTGAAAGCAGGAGAAGGAGCATACAATGTAATTCCTGAGACTGCTACTTTTGGGGGCACATTTAGGAGCCTCACAACTGAAGGTTTCTCTTACCTTAAACAGAGGATTAAAGAGGTATTGTTCCATAATTTTTCTTTATTCCCTTTATTTGATCAAGCAATAAAGAAATTCATTTTCCAGGCCAGGCCCAACTAAGATAACACTGACAAGGATAATTAAAAAATAGAATAAAAAGGAATGATGCTTTGGTACTTTGCAAAGAACGGAACAATTTGTGCTATGAATCAATATCTCGGTTCACAAAGTTCAAACAATCGATCCAAATCGTTCAACATGATTACAGTATAAAAATTTGCTTGGTGACCAAATTTTACATTTTTTAGAATTTTTTTACTATTTTTTTAGATAGGTAGAAAATCATCTAATCTCCGAAATTAGTGATTTTCTACCTATTTGAAATATAGTAAAAAAATTCTAAAAAATATAAAATTTGGTCTTCAAGTACATTTTCATTTGAAGATCATGTTGAGCTGTTCGTATTGACCGTTTAGACTTCAAAACGGAAATATAGATCTATAGCACGGACCGATCTGCGCTTTGCAAAGTGTCATAGCAACGTCACTTCGTAATTATATATTAGTCTGGCAATAATCTGAAACCAAATGGTTTTTAAATTGTTTTACTACAAATTTTTGAAGTTTGAATGTTTCTTTTGCAGATTATAGAGACACAAGCATCTGTACATCGATGCACTGCAAGTGTAGACTTCATGGAGAGTACACTCATACCATACCCTCCATTGATAAACCATATATCGATGTACGACCACGTAAAGGAAGTAGGAGAGAGACTGCTTGGTGGGGCCAACGTCCAGCTGATGGGCCCGATAATGGGTGCAGAGGACTTCAGCTTCTTTTCACAAAAGATCCCAGCTGCCATGTTCTTTATTGGTGTAGGACGTGAGACTGTGGACCAAGTCCATTCACTTCATTCCCCATACTTCTTTGCTGATGAGAAAAGCTTACCTGTAGGTGCTGCCTTGCATGCTGCTGTTGCAATTGAGTATTTGGATAGAAATCTAAAAAATTGCTCCTTCAAATATGGAAAAGGTAAAGGTAATCTAAAGTGAATTTGAGAGTTGTCACATGGAAAGTTTTAGGGGCTATATAAAGGTAATCTAATTCACAATAGCTAAAGGTAAAGGTATCTAATTCACAATAGCTAATCACATATAAAGTGAATTTGAGAATTGTCACATGGAGAGTTCGATAGCAAATTTTAGTGGTTTTGTTTTTAATTGTGAATTAGACTGCTAATGATTTCTGGTTATTAATTAGATGCTTATATTCCTTTAGAAGATAAACCTCTGATTGAATTAGTTATTGTTCCAAAGGAACAATATTATGGGATTTATTTGGTTCGAGAGAAGCAGATTGTGTTTTAGAGATTCAAACTTAAATTATATATGTTCATTGTATAGCTGCCAAAATTATATTTTAGCTTCTTGGTGTAAGAGTAGATGTGACAATTTATTCTTTAAACTTACTCTTAATTCTTCATTTTGATATTAAGGATCTGGTACCAGTTTCAGGTACAGTGATGGCAGAGGAAGAAGATTCTGATCCCACAACCGGGTCTGTACCCGTTATAGAAGTTAAAGATTTAGTAGAGATCTAATATCAGTACTCCGGGAGAAAAAGCCTGAAGCTTTTTTTGTGAATTTAGAAAATTGATATTTTGAACGATTTGGTATTTCCACGTGTCTGATTAATTAAAGTTTAATAAATCTAATTTGTATCAAAATTTTGATGCATATTGGTTTCTAATGTTCAGTTTCTACATTAGCCACGCAGTTGACATGTATTAAAAAATTTAAGTTTCAAAATAGATTTTTTTGGCAAAATTGATTCGTTATTTATTTTTCATACATTATGGGGAAAATTAACACAGTAATACATGAATACAGAGGTTAATAGATTTTTGATTAATTTGAAACGAGTCACATTTAATCGTTGATTGTTGTAGGACTTTGATTTAGCATTTTCTGTAAATAGATTTTCATACCATTTTTAATTGCTTTGGGCACATTTCTGTACATCAAAGTTCGTGTCCGCAGTCCTGAAAACAGCGTTGCATACTCTGATTCCATGGATTTCGATTTGCTTTAAGATTCGTGCAAAACGCTTTAAACTTTGTGCGTGTCTGTTTCAATTTTTGTGCGCACAAATCTTAAATTAGATCGGATGGTCATCATGCTCGTTGAACCTAAAAGTAGGTCAGATGGGCATCGGACCTACTTCGTTCTCAGAGCGTTGACACTTCTTTGCTAATTTCTGTTAGTCAATATAAATGTGAATATTATACAAAATTTACCCTAATGTAGGGTTGTTAATTGGTTCGGTTCGATTAAAACAGAAATAAAATAGGCAAACTAAACTTTTATTCAGTTTTCTATAATTGGGCCGAATCGACCGAAATAAGCTTATCAACTGAATTAAAATCAGACCGAACAATTAAATATTATTCGGGTTTGGTATAAACAATTAATTATAGAAATAAATATTTTTTTGTTAATTTTTGAATTTTTTTAAGATGAATTAAGAAAATTTGTTTGGTTTGGTTTAAATAGGTTTTAAACTAAATCAAGCAATATGCATTATGTCGTAATTTTTAATTTTATTAAATATTTAATTAGGACGGGGATGGATTTAAAAATTTCGGTCGGTTCGAACTAACCGGTTTTAAATTTTTTTAACTAAACCAAACAATTAAACCGGTTTTAAAAAATGAACTAGACTGATGAATTTAACTAGAAAAACTGAACTGTTTAATGCAAACTTTCACGGTTTGGTTTAAAACCGATTAAACCCAACCCAATTAAACAGCCCTATGATGAATCATATACAAAGTTCTATTTGAACAGAGTTCACTTTTTTAGACACATCAATATTTGTGTGCAAATTGTACAGTGCACATTAATATTCGTGCGAATGTCAGGGATTTGTTAGGCGATAATGATTTGTTAGGCGAATGTCAGGGATTTGTACAGTGCACATTAAGGGTGTAGAATTCTAATTTTGTTTGTACAAAAATTCTTTGTATTAATTTTGGTTTTAGTAATGAATCTCGGGTTAATTTTATTTCTAGTAAGGCACCTTGTCCGTACTAACACACCTTGCGTTAATTTTGAATGCAGTAATGAACCTTGCATTAATTATATTTTCATTAATGCAGCTTTCGTGAATTTTGTTTCTAGTAATGTTATATTTTGTGTCAAGTAATTAGTAATCAACATTGCGTTAATTTTTTTTATTATTATTTTTATTTATTATTTTTCTTTGTCACAGCATGTTCTACACCTTTCTGTATTATTCCGAAGAGAAGTCCTTTGATACAAATAAATGACAGTATAACACTGATATTTTACTTTTTCCCAATGTTGGATCTTGCTGTTCCACTGGATTTACCTAATTATTTAAAAATATATGTATGTCAATATAATGATTATCCAATGGATAAAGATACTGACAGAACAGGTTTTGTTTCATGCAGCACACAAGACGAAATTTTTATTAATATGAAAAAAATTAATAAATTTTGAATTCTACACCTTGTTTGAGAAGATTGAGAAAAATGACCAAATCACAATTTTATTTCACGGTTTTGGGCCCCAAAACCGCAAATTAAATTCACGGTTTCAGCCTCTCCAAAACCGTAGAACAAATCCACAGTTTCAGAAAGCCGAAATTTCTTTTTGCGGTTTTAGGTTTTAGACTAAAACCGTGAAAAAATTCACGGCTAAAACCATTTCATCTGACAAATTTTTGAGAATCAATTATTATTTTTCAAAAGTAGGACCACATATTTTTTATTTTTATCTAAGAGTGACTTTTGAACCGGGATCAATAACTCATATTCAAAATATTTTTATTTTTTTTCCAATAACACACAAATAAATATTTTAATTTTTCTTACAATCGCAAAAAATTGCAAAAAACCGCAGAAAAAATTTCGGCTTTCCGAAACCGTGAATTTGTTCAGCGGTGTTGGAGGAGCTAAAACCATGGATTTAATTTGCAGAAAGTTAGTCCAAAACCGTGAAATAAAATTGCAGTTTGAATATTTTTTGAAATTTTGTCAAACATGATGTAGAATTCAATTTTCTTTTTTTTGATATTAATAAAAATTTCGGGCACACAAGCAATATGCAGCCCTAATTTGATTCTATTGTCTAAACGCTGCATGAAACAATATCTGCGCTTTTAATATCATTACCCAAGTTTGCTGACTCAGCCCGACTTCATTAATTCAGAACTAATTTAATTCTTGCCCATTTGTTTATACTAATTATCTTTTTTGGAAAATAATCATGATCAATTTTTCTGCTTAGCACTAATTGATGTGACTAACCAATGTAACCCCTATCGGTAAAAGACATGATATTTTTTTTCCATCTTCTGATATAGGCAGAATAATTGGGAAAAGCTAAAAGTGGACATCTCTGGAACGTTCGATCAAAATCCACACGAATATTAACATGACCTTTTGAATTTGATGACATGAATTCTGATTGGACGGTCCAGACCTAAACATAAATATTATGTTATATATTGCTATACCAATACTGAAATTGACATGCATAACATACTCTTCTACGTACGCTGATAATTTTAACATGAAGAAAAATAAGTAATACAAAACATGATAGAAAGTTAAAAAGGATGTTTTCGTCAAAAAAAAAAAAAAAAATACAAAACATACTCTTCTGCTACTAAGAAGTACTGACGAATTTGCTAACAAGTTTTTTTTCCCAAAAAATGAAAAAAAGAAGAAGAAGATTGCTAACAAGTACATTTTTGCACAATCGTAAGATGCTTTGATCTATCTTCCTGCCATTCTGCAGTAAAGTTTGCATATGACCAGGTCATGTTAATCAAATTAATCTTACTAATTAAATAAATGTATCTGTCTATGAAATGATATGCTCACCTCATTCTTTAACCTTGAAGTTTGAGCTGCTAATTAACTGCATCCATCTGCTGGCATATCATTTCCTCTGATCTCAGTTCAAAAAGAATCTAGTTTTCAATATTAAAAGAAAAGGTAATTGTTAGCTAAAAAGTAAAGGACTTTGGCTATGATAATGCACTACAACTGTACAAGCAACAAAAGAAGGAAATAATGACCATGGACAAAAAACAACAACAAGATCTTAACTAAATCATCCGGTACTGAATAAGGTTTGCCTGGCAGAACATACAGATTGGACACTAAAGCCCATTCAATGTATTGATCTATTTCAAGTAGAAATGATTGAAGTCGCTTGAATTTGCTCAACTTGCAAGCCTACCTCATAATGGCAAATACTTGTATTGGAAATGTCAGCATTAGGCTATAGTGGAATGTTGAAAGTATTACCTCAATAGGAAGACCGTAGATATTTACTTCTTGTATGTTTCTAAGATTCAAACATCCTTTAATTATCTCATCAGTACAGCTGTTTGTTGGTACTGCTGTAATGTGAGGGAATGTGATCCACAGGGTCTTGAGGGAAGGGAAAAGATCAAAAGGAAATGACTGAAGATTTTTACATCCCCTTATATCGACCAAGTCGATAGACGTAAGGAGCTGCAGAGAAACTTCATGATCTTTAGTAAAAGCAGGAAATTCCAAGTTAAAATATCGAAGGGAAGTGAGCTGCTTGCAGATAGGCAAAGTTAAAAGGGCAAGAGAGTCGCCTTCAATTCTTGTTAGAGATATGGAGAAGTCTGGCTCATTCCCCTGTATTTCTTTTGATGCAGAGTCCCAGGCAAGCAATGAAACCAGGGCACTCGCTAAATTGTAGCTCTTTCATGTTAACCCAGGACTTTAGACCTTTGATGTGCTCAGTTTTTCACAAGAACTAATTTTGAGGCTCCTCAAATGGACCAAATGCTCCCCAAATGTTAGGGAAGTGAGTGATTTGCAGTCCATTATAACCAAATCCTCTAAAGCCACAAAAGAGTGCAAGTCCAAATATTCCAAATCGGAGATATAGTCGATCTCTAGAACACGCAGAGAGCTGAGCTCATGGAAAGCCAATACTTCACCCACCTTAAGGCTCGAACAATTCCTCAGGACCAGACTGAACTTTAGTATGTCCGGGTAAACCTGCCTATGGTAAACCATTGAACTAATAGATTCAGTGCTTTCAATTGATATAAAAGAGAGTAGAGAACTGTATGGAAGAGGTGGTAGTTGAATAAGTGGACAATCATGAATTGTGAGTTTCTCTAGAGAAGGAAACCTTTTCAATATCTCAGATGTAGCACATCCTGAGATAGGAAGATCCACTAATTTAGCGCATCTCTCAATTGTAAGTTCTTTGAGTTTTTTAAAGCAAAAAAATTGTTGAAGTTGGTCACTCCACACCCATTTTTCGAGATCTGGCATTTTTATGATCTTCAACACTTCCAAAGATGGAAATTTTATGCTTTGACGAGTACCATAAAACTGATGTCCAATTTCCCTCACAGCCAATCTAGAGAGCTTCAAATGCTTCAGACACTTCAACTCCCCTATAGGTGGAAGCAGCTCCCATGCATAACAACCCTCTAGAGTTAGGGACTCTAGAAAAATAAGTGAGGGATCCAACCACGTGGGAGAATCCCTACCACCATATCCACGTATCTCAAGCAATTTGAGGTTGGTGTTTGGTTTAAGGCCCTCTAGGACACCTTTGTTCTCTTGTCCACCATGATTCCATTTTAAATACAAGGCATCAAGCTTCTCTTTCTCTGCTAGTCTAGCCTTGTTTGCCTCTCTCTCAGAGTATACGTTCTAAAGATTCGAGATGTGGAGTGATCCTCCAATCTCCTTAAGAGAGCCTAATTGTTCTATCTCGAAGCCCATCTTTTGCTGGACATCAAAATGATTCAACTCTTGTAGAGAGGTTAATTTCCCTACACCACGTATCATAGAGTGCAGAGTGGTTAGTTCACCCCATGTAGAGTATAGCTTCTCTCCAACAATAAAATACCGCAAGCTAACAAGGTCACTAAAATTATTTGGCAACTCAACCAAATTCCACCCATTTTCAATTTCAAACACTTCTAGGTGATATAGCTTACATATTTCTCTTGGAAGAGTATTGCGAGTGGTGTCACTGGAACTTAATCTTAGATACCAGAGGCTAACAAAATTCTGAAAGTTGAAATTATGCGGCTGTACCATGGAACATAGATTTAACCTCAGTGCACGGAGAAATTTTGCTTTTTTTAGCAGGTCCAATATACCTTGGAAAGTACCTGAAGGAAACTCTTCCCAATTGATTAATAGTATCGTACTTAGGTTCTCTCCTTCCAAACAAGTTGATGCCCTGGCTATTGCTTCTTCAAGTTCGGATTCTTTTGATTCCCAAGTATAAGAGATCGACATGTGACGAATGGTTGGTGCACGTGGAATTTTTCTTGGTTCGGGACCATTAATGGTTAAACATTCTGTAAAGGCAACCTCATGTGCCAAATCATGAATCAAGTCATGAAATGTATAATACTCTTTATCACCATTTGTTGATTGTGTGGTTTGGAAGAAACCACGGTTGACCAGCTGATTGAAACAATTTCTCCCATTATCCACAGATATTACATCGAGAAAACTTTGAGCCATCCATAGATATACCATCTCCTTACGTGTAAAATGGTGATCCTCGGGAAACAAAGCACAGTATGAGAAACACCTTTGGAGATTTAAGGGCATATGCTCATAACTTAACCGGAGTGCGGGCATAATATCATTTGGACCACTCTGAGATTTCCACTCTTCATTGTCCCTGATTTCCATCCAATGCCTCGCGTCAGGATTATCTTTTAATAGAGCACTTACAGTTTTTGCTGCTAGTGGGTTACCCTTCAACTTATTGGCAATTTGTTGTCCGATATTTCTTAACATCTGATTTCCTCCAAAATTTGGATCATTGAATATACATGTACTAAAGAATGATAAAAATGCCTCCTTATCAAGACCTTCCAAATAAATATCTCTTGCATTGACCATTTTGGCAACAGATTTCTTTCTAGTCGTCACCAAAATCATGCTTCCTTTCACCATGCATCAATTTAATGGAGCTACCAATGAACGCCATTGGCTGTCATCATCATCTTCCCACATGTCATCCAAAACAAGTAGGAACCTCTTGGAGACCAATTCGTCCTCCAGTTTTTTTTGGAGCGGAAAAAGGGTAGTTAGATCTTTATATCCTTTGCCACTTGCACATTCTAGTATCTCGCGTGTAAGTCTTTCAATATCAAACCGAGTAGACACACAAATCCATAATCTAACCTGAAAGTTGCTTCGAACTTTTGGATCATTGAAAACTAGTCGAGCAAGGGTAGTCTTACCCACACCACCACTACCAACTATTGCTAGAATGGGGACCTTACCAACTATTGCAGATTTTTCAATTGTTAATAGGTTCATTAGTTTGTCACGGTCTTGGTCTCTCCCAAAAACAATAGGTTCAATGAGAAATGATGATGTTTGACCTCTCTCTAAAACTCTAGGTTTAGTGGGAAGTGATGATGTTTGACTTGTTCCAGTATTCTGGGCAGTTATAGCTTGTAACTCTGTTTGCACAGCATTGCGGACTTTCTCTGTAGAGTTCTGCAACTGCTTGGCTAACTCTTTCATCCTTCCGGACATACTAATTCTGGAAGAGATTTTTTTGGGTAGTGGTTCTAGCACATCTGTTGCAGAGCGACACGATGCCCCCTTCAAAGTTGAAAGGATGGAACGGCTTGCGAGCCGAAAGCCAGAAGAAGAGGATGCAACTGATGATTTATTGTTGGATCTTACTTTCTCCTGGGTACCTGTTAGAAAAAATTATACCAAATACACAAATCAATTAAATCGCAGTCCGGTGACTGTAAAATAAAGGAATGGTCATCTACCGTAACTCCTGAGCCGTAATATACTAATTCTTGGATAATAACTAATGAGCCATTATAAGTATGTAGTGGAGATGGTAATAGAGTCATAAGAGAGTATATAAGTAGAATTAGATGATTAGCTTAGTTTAGAGAATTTTCATGAAAATAAAAGATGAGATATAAGATCTACAGTTATTTGACTCATTGTAATACGTTTTTATCATGAAATTGTTAGTAGGCATTTAAAGCCACTAATCTTAAAAAAAATATGTAGTTAGAAGCGAAAGGAACAAGTCGCTCTTGCAAGCATACAACTCGAGAAGCGAAAAAGAAGAAAAGAAAAACTCAAACCCTAGATCTACCTAAGCCGCCACCCCCTCCCACACGGCCACACCCCTCCTCCCCTCTACTCTTCACTGTCCACACAACGATATCCTCCCCTCTCTCGTCTCTACCTCCTCGAGCAGAGAGGAGAATTAGGAAGAGGGGAGGGACACCCCAATCTCTCGTCTCTACCGCTCCATCTCGATCGGAGCGTGTCGGTGAGCGAATCCGGTTGTCAGAGCTGATCGAGTGCTGATCATATAGAGATATGATATTCATTGTGTTATAGATATAACACAAGATCAAATTCAAGAATGTATTATGTGATGTTGAATATTGCATAGGGGCATTCAATCAAAACACATAAAGGTGATGATCATTGGTCAGATTAATTTGTTACATGTGATGTTCAAATTAATTGAGAAGTGTTTAATTTGATTAAACACGTGAAGGAGTTGATATGTATTATTTTTCTGGTCATTATGAATGCACCAATAGATAGAGCATGAAATCAACGGTCGAGTGGATATGTGGAACATGCGATTTGAATAAGCGGATCCAAATTTATGGCCAAAACAAGGAGCGTTCACTGCGGTCAACAGAATTCAACTGCATGAGTTGACTGTATTGAAGTGGGAGTAAATGTTGACTGGTCAACAGATTGTGAGGATTAGAGTTTGCTTGAGAAAGGGATCAGTTGACCAGGTCAACAATATGCCTTTTGAGCTTATTTGAATGCACTATTGGTCCAATGGACCAATGGAGGTACCAATTACCAAAGTAACCTTTTAATGATCAATCTTGTGCATCTATTAAAATGATAGGATGGTAAATTCAAATTATATGTTGAGTTTAGTGTAACCCGATCCACCCCCTCACCTCTCTATAGGCCGATCTGCCTAGCCTCGGCATATCCGCTTAGACCACATATTGGTTCACCAGCAAAACCACATACTAGATCATTGGGACCTCAGATATAAAATGATGAAGGTTCACCATGAACCAATAGAAATTCAAATTTTCAATAGTAGGACGGATTTCAAATGATGAGAATTGGTCCAATTTGAACAAAAGCTCGGTTGAATTGATCCGATTCCACCGATTCTAGCGATTTTCAGCACAAAACTCGCCCATTGCGTAACTCGGGATCAATTCAACTGAAATCGGCTGATTTTCGGAACCTTATTAATTTCGTAACTTTCGTTTCAATAATTAAAAAGTACACATCTTGAAATTATGATTTTGTAAATACGAGAGAACAATAACTTTTCTCAGGTACCTCTATGCTGATACTCATCCTCCAGCCGGTAGTAGTCCAATTCGTCAAGTAAGTTTTCAGCTCGATATGCAAGTTGCTGAAGTTCCTGAACCAACTCCTCTAGGAATCTATTGTTGATACGAATGCCGTGGTGGCTTGTAAGCAGGGCACAAAGCTGCAGCAGCTGGTCCTTGAGGGTTTCGAACTCATTTCCGAGGCCGATGCGCTTTGCCCATGCTTCCAACAATGCGGTTACAGCCCTGCTGACCAGAGCACTCATCAGCCACCCAACTGCCGCAATTGACAAAGGTTCCATGCTACTCGGTTAATCAAACAGGGAAATAGAACTATGAAAAATTTCAATAGGAAGAGATGAGATCGAGGTTTCAAGAGAACGATAACTGCTGGTTGACTTTTGGAAGATACAATTAAGAGGAACTAACCACTCCTTATTGGTTTGCTGTAACAATTCCTTGTGAAGCGTACGTGTAACACCTAAAATGACAGCTGATTTATAACTCATTACACTATTGTTATACTGAGAATTAAGTGCATATAGGCTTGCACATGGATCTCTCTCCTGGAGTGATTAATTATAGTCAATGGATACAATAATGAATCTTGATAAATACCCAGATGTAGGCCTGTATCTATTTTCTATTCATTATATTTATAAGAGATTAGAAAATACCAAGTTGCCCGAGATTAACGGCTTGTAATCCACCATGCAATTCATCCAATAATTAAGTTGTTGCTGGTAGCATACAAGGTCACAATGGTCATGTTTGGTTGAGACCTAAATTATAGAATAAAATGATTTAAGTCTCAGTTATTTCGCCAAACGTAGATTAGTAAGGCTGGCCTTATTAGGCCTTACTCTGAATTTAGGCCATCAAAAATTAAACCACCTCTCTAGGTGGTCTAAGATTTAGACCTGACTCTGTCTGTCAGTGACTATTATGTATTTTAATTTTATCATCTCTCTTCTTTAATTGTCGATATTAATTATTTCTTTTTTTTTTCTTTCATGGAAACTCTTTTCCTCTTTATTTTTTTTTCTCTCTAGAAGCATTTATTTTTCTAAAACATAAGCGCTTAATTTTTTTATTTTTGTTTTTGTTATTTTTCTTTGTTGTATTTTAGTTTATATAGATATTATAATTAAGCATAGGCAAATTGGAAGAAAAATCGTAAACCAAAGTATGATTTGGAAACTAAATCAACTATATATCATAATGTTTAATTTTAATTAAATTGAATTAATTTGGAGATTACATTAGGCAGTACATGCTATGAATCAATTGCTTATTACAATTAGGTTTAAGTCATCCAATTAAACTTAGCAGCAGTAATGAACGACAACACACAAAAAAAAAATACGACATGCCTTAAGCCATTTAATTCCAATCAAACAAGAAACAACCTAGACCATAACATAATTTTTAGAACTTAAACAAATATGAATAACTTAGATTGACCTAAGATAAAATAATTAACTTAGACCTTCAAAACTTTAGACCTTCAAAAATACGTATTCTCTGTGGAGTTTTCTCTACGGAGCTGTGCGGAGCTTTTAATCTGATCCGTTCGTTTTGACTTGGCACCAATCTCAAAGCCCAATAATACAGCCCCCTCCGTTAGCCCGAATATCAGAGCGGCTGAGAGTTAATCTGGTCCGTTCGTTTTGTTCTGCAGGTGCGGAGTTTTATAAAACTCCGCAGAGGATACGTATCCATGACAATACATGCCACACCGACTGCTCTTGGAACCTTAGACTTAATTTCGTGTTCAGACCCTCAGTACAAGAGGATTGATATAACATCTTCTTTAAGAGAAAAAGGAAACATAGAATCCTACTATTTCAAATCAAGCTGTACGATTGAAACGATCGAACATATCAGATTGAAATTCGGTACGGAGCACTAATGTGTACATTTAAAAATAATTAATCCCGCTAATTCACTATTTTTAGAGGTAATCTATTTTGCTAATGTTTTGCATAAAATTTACATACTGAAATCTCACGTGTTGGGATTATTAAGAAAAAAAAAACGATCCCTTTTAAACACCCCCACCCGCTCTCCTACTGTTACATGTAGTTCATGTTTGGTTGCAGTTTAAGTGCAGAAATAAAATGATTTATTTTTAAATTGATCTGTCAAAAAAAAAAAAAAACTTATGGTAACTTAAGATGGAGTAAGAATTTAAGTTATTACAGAACAAATTAAACTACTACAAGTGTTGATTAACTTATTTCTCCTATAAAGTCTGATGTAAGAGAGAAATGTTTTTTTGTTTCCCTCAATAAATTATCAAAATCATAATTTATGTAACAAGTTCTAACCAAATAAAAATAATTTACGCCATCTTAACTTAAAAGTAAGCAACTTAATTAACTCTTTTTAAATTTAAATAATAATCAAACATATATCTTTAAAATAAATAATGAAGGAGAAGTAACAAAAATTTCATTTTGACAATTACTCACCATTTAACTTGTAGTACAATATATTCACCCAGAGAGTTTCACCAATTGATGGATTCAATGTATTGTCTTAAGACAATGAAAAAGTGCCGAAATTTTTATACATAAGAAAATAAAAAATAAAAATATTAAAAATAAGAAATATCGCATGGGAATTTCAAAAATGGAAAGGCAGTAGGGGGCCATGGTGTCCTTGACACACTCAAGACCGTTGAAAAAAAAAAAAGAAAACAGATTTGGGCCGCCATGGCACACCCCAACCTGCAAAAAAGAAAAAAAATATATTAAACTGGGCTGTCATGGCTCAGGCCAACCCCAAAACGAAAAAAGGCAAATTTTTTTTTCTGAAAACTAGACTTTTGTATAGATCTGCCGCAGGCTCAATTAGTAGCTAAAAATGTACCAATATGTAATATTTTTGTGTAGAGAAATTATATTATCTGAAAACTAGACTTTGATACCTTTATTTTGATATAAAGAACACAAAAATTCATGTAGCTATTTTCTCTAAATTGAATTTTGAATCTGGTCCAAATTATAGGAATGCTCACTGGAATTTCAGCCAAATTACCTTGGGTGATATGAATTCGTGGGTAGGAATGTGAATGTCATACAGAGAGTTGATACAGAGAGAGTTCTTCCTACCTGAGGACTTAACGTGTTTGTTTCAAAACCAAATCGAAACCCTCTCTCTCAACTCTCTAAACAAACACAACCGGAGCCCTTCTCCAACACCAACCCCGATCGCTTCTTCTCCAGCGTTCTCTGTCCCGATCCCACCCCACCCTGTTAAGTCCCGTCGAAAACTTGCAAGGTGAGATTCGATGCTTGCAAGCTCAGATTCACGAAAGGAAGAGATGTTTGCCTCCTTTCAAGTAACTCTCACACGTATCATTCTTCTTCTCTTCTTTTAGGTGGATTCATAATTTATGTTCTAAAATTTGTTTGAATAATGAGCGAAGGTTCTCTTGTATCAATTGGTCTGACAAAATTAGTTCCAATTCTCAAGATCTACTATGATTATCCGGTCCAATTCTCGAAATTAGTTCCTTGTTATACATTTTTTTTAGTTTTTGAAGTTGTATACCGGTGTTTGATTATGTGCACTCAAGGTGTTCGATGAAATGACACAAGTGCACAAGCTTTTAGTAAACTGATAAAATTTTCTTTGTTTGGTAGTTATAGTGTTTAGAACTGATTTTAAAGTTAGGAGGAGTTATAAAATGTGGAAGCTTTTAGTAAACAATCCAGGTAAGTTTATCAAATAATTGGAAGTTTCAATAGTGGACCAAAACGATACCAAAATTAAATAGTTTGCACATATAGGTAAATTCTTTACTTTATGTTATCTAGCAAAGTTAATTTTTCTATTTGATTTGTTAGTTTGCAGGATTCGATCCTTTTGAAAGAGAATTTTCCCTATTTATGTTTGATAATGTATATGATTTTAGATTGGAATGATCATGTATAATTATACATGTAATATACCAAACCCATGCTCCATATAACTTTCATCATAAATTTTGCTTCTTTGCACTTCTTTCTTACTGATGAAACAGACAGACTCTTAAAGGCTATGTTGATAAAGAGGTTTATAATTGGAATTCGACCTAAGTTTCTTGTTCATAGCAACAATTGATCCAACTTGGTTAAAAGGACAGCTTATCTTCTATCATTTATCCTCTCTCTTTATTTTTCAATTTGAGCACCGATATAAATAAGGGTACTGGTCCAATCAGCGACAGAGATGTAAATTGGGTAATTAATGGATCAAAGACTATGAGGTCAACATGCCTCGCTGGATTAGTATTTTGTTAAAGGCCTCCATACTAATTTTTCTTGGTATAAATTGTTGAACTTTAATTTTAACTTTGCAGTTATTTTCTGTTCTTGGTATTTTTATGCATAATAGGTACACTTTCTTTTTTATACATCTTTTAGATATTGTGTACTCATGTGGAATCTAAATTTCTGTATTGTAAATGCAGTTAAACCTGTGTTAAATTGAACCCTAGACTTGTTGCCAATCAAAAGACTTTGCTCGGCAAGAATTTGAATCATATAAGCTAACTGGTTTAATTTGAATCATGCTTCTCAGATTTGCCCCTGAATGAAGTTCATGTGTGTTTTTAATATATCCTATTGTGAAGCAATTTCTCTTTTCCTTTGAAGTGTATAGTTGCTGGTTTCACCGGGGCAAAAATGTCCAGAACACTAAAAAATCTTTTTCTCTCAATCTGTTAGGAATTTTGTAATGGGAATTTTGTAATGAAATTTATACAGTACTTCAAGCATAGTCATATGCATTTTTTAGAATTTTTATAGAACTTTTGGACAAACACATTAATAGGAATAATCAAAATAGTTAGGATCTGGAAAATAAAAGAAAACAGTCAACTGTGAGTTGACCAGATTAAATTTGATGAAATCCTTAATAAAATGTTTGAAATTAAGTTGTGTAGACCTCTAGACATGTTCATACATCACTTCTAAGCATTTTCAAACCATTAGATTGTACAGATTAAGCATCAAGTAACAATTTTAAAAATCATCTTTTAGCTCTTTTGAATAAGGAAAAAACAGTGAGCTGAGTTCTTACTTTTTTGGTAATTGTACTACTATTGTCAAATAATGGGTGCTCATATTCATATATAAGGGTTGTCTTTTACTCTGTTGACCATGAGTTTCTAATGTTGCTAACATAGGGATGCTGGTAATAAATGGACAATGTTTTATGAGAAAGGGCGGTGTTGTTGACAACTCATACTTTTGAGAAAGGTAAGAGAGGTGGCGCACCCAAAGCAGCAACTTGTTTATTTGAATGAAAGGAAAGAAATTACCCTCGACGATGAATCCAATGAAGATGGTTATTAATTGGTAAATGTTGTGTAATGTGCTGCATGGCAATTTGGTGAATTATATTTTGTATCTCAATTACTTTGTAAGGTTTATTCTTAAGACTAAAATTTAAAGATTCTACAATTTAAGTTTCTAGATATATTTGTGTATCTCATTTACTTTTTAAAATACTGCTATAATTCGTATTGCTTGCTGTGATGTACAAAATATATTCAATTTGAAGGGAGAGATCAAATATATACATAGAAGGCTTTGTACAGGAATTCAAAACTTTTAGCATGGGTAGTCGATGCAAATAATAATTCTCGATAATTCAGACTTATTACAAGGGTAGTGTATGACTTCTTACATGGATCTTTGGAATAAAATAATATAAAATGAATCATCAAAACTTGTTACATGGGTAAGCCCTTGGAACAGTTTCGTCTCAATTCTGTAGACTTATTACATGGGTAGTGTAGGACTTTTTACATGGACCTTTAGAATAAAATAATAAACAAAGAATCATCAAAACTTGTTACATGGGAAAGCCCTTGCAACTGTTGGGAAAGACTTGTTACATGGGTACTTCTTTTGGTTTTTGCATGGACCTTCATTAAAATATACTATCAGGCGTCACTGGCGGGTCATGGGTCGTCAATTATTTGTTGCATGGATAAACATCAAATCTTTTGCATGCGTTACATTTTCCTTGGAACACCCATGCAACAGATATTATTGTGTCAGAAATGCCAATTTTTTTGTATGGGACATTCACACCCATGTAACAACTAAGTTTTACCCATGTAATAAACCAAAGTTCTAGTAGTGGCCCCTAATAACAACCACCATATTAGATATTGTTTTATGAATCATCGACAAAGTACTCCATCAACACACTAAGAAAGTCATCTAGAAACAATACCATAGCGCTAGGGAATGTAAACATGGTGGGCTATATATGGGAGGCAAGCAACGTAGTCAAAGAGTAAAAGAGTAGGGAAGTTGGGTTAGTAATATTGTAAAAGATTCCCTTCACTTTATAGTTTGAGATTAATTCCCAGCCGCTTTGAGATTCGGACTAGCGCCACAGGGGCTGTATTATTGGGTTTTGAGATTCGTGCCAATTTAAAAAGAACGGTCAAGATCTAGTAATTGTAAAAGATTTCCTATTACAGTACCGGGGAGGATCTGAATAGCATTAGGCTGTCGGATGCCATTGACTAATGTGTGAGAAAGAGTCATGCCTTCACACAATTAATGGAGTTAATCATATAAAAATTTTATGTTGCCAATGAAAATCAATCTTACATTAATATTGTATTTTGCGTTAAACAATATAAAAAATTATTTGTAAACACACAAATTTAGAAAAAAAAATGTGTCCATTGACTCCCATATATTTTTAGTGTCTCTCCCTCTAACAGAAGCAATGAAATTAATCTTCGTCGTTCAATTTAGTTATAATTTTTTATTCCTTGTATACTATCTAAAATATATCAAACAATCAGCAATGTTTTTCTTTTTCAAAAAATTTGCAACTCTGTATAGTACTCCTTAATTTTTTTTTTTTTTTTTGCGTGCGCAAGAGTGTGTATATATATATTTTTGTTTTCCATGTGTCTGATTAATTCAAGTTTAATTCGTTTTCCTTGTGTCTGATTAATTCAAGTTTAATTCGTTTCCCATGTGTCTGATTAATTGAAATATATCTGTTCGAATCTCATGCCAAGTTCTGCTAGTGCAATTTTAATGGTGACCTAAATTTGATAGTTTCTTTTTTACTCTCATAAGTACCTTCCTTTTTTACTCTTTCCTTATTAAACTTTTCTATTAATTGAGAGTGAAAAGAGAGAAAAAGTAGAAGGGTAAAATAGATATTTATATAGAAAAGTTTCTCTCAATGCTAAATATTGCAATAGTTGAGCTGAAAATAGCACTTTCCAAATTTAATGTATACATGATTCATTTTTCTGAAAATTTCTAATAATAGTCGTAAAAAAAGGAAACCGACTTCTTTCTTCATCTATAACTCACGATTAATAATAGCAATAAACCTTATCAATAGTCCTCTCCGTATCTTTATCTCCTCTCCAAAATTTGTTGAAAAATGAGAAAGGAATAAACACTCAGAAGGAACTCGCCCAAGAGATTCAATTTCTCCAAGAAAAGAGGCCTATTCAGATTTAGGATTTCAAATCAAGGTACTTAATCAATCTATGAACTTTGTTTACTTTTCTTAATATTTTTTTTTTTGTCTTTGAGTCATTTCTACATGGGCTTTTGAATGCTCAATACCCAATTGATATAAGCATCTCGATTTTTCTGGTACCCGAAACTTTTGAACAGAACATAATTTGATTGTATTGTTGTTTTATTTTATTTTTTATAAAGAAAGAATGTAAGATAATTTTTTTTATCCAAATTGTTCTTTTCTGCCCAACGGTTGTTTTTATGGAATTCTTTTACTTTGTAGACTAATTAACTCTTTAAACTAACTTGGTTGAGTTTAGGACTTGAATTTTTTTTAATTTGGAGACTAATTAACTCTTTAACTCTGTATTTATTTTAAACCTAGCTATTACACCACCAGATTACTTAAAATCCTATTATATTCACAAGTATGCGGTATTTTTTTTTTTATCAATTGATAAAATAGGGTTGGACAAATATTAGAGCATTTTGCGGTCATTCCCAATTTGTTATGTTATTATTTTTTGTAAGACAAGTTAATTTTGGTAAGAATTGTTACTATTTACATCAAAAGTTTACCAAAAATGAATTGGAAATTATTCCTATTTTAGTGTATAAAGTCATACATCGAGTCAATTTGTGAAAATAGGTGATTCGATCTGATTTTGTTCCGAAAATTAACTACCATTAGATTTCAAAGGTGAGTTCTTGAATAACTTTATTGTTATAGCTTTTAGTCAATTTTTCACATAACTTGTTGTATTAAAAATGAATCAAATTAATCACACAGTATTTCTTAATTTTCTTTTTGTGTACCAGCGACATTATTGTTGTAAATTTTCGGGAGAAACTATAGTTTCTACCAAAGTATGGAATTTATTTTTTACCCTCCTCAAGGTAGCAAATTGTAAAGTGCCTGGGTACTAAAATAGCCTTTTGAATCCCACTTCCAGTTTAATATATCCTCTTCATCCCTATTTAGGTGGAAATTGGTCAAGATCCCCACAATTTCTTGCCATTTCTGTACTAACTCACCATACATGTGCCTATTCAATTGCACAAAGCCCCCCTTGATAGCTATTGATTCCTGTAAAAAGATCTCAGGATTAGATGCATGTGTTATTCTTAGTATGAATTCTTCATATTCTTTGGTGTTACAATAGTATAAGCCCCTTCACGTGCAGCTCAACTTAGGATAATAGTTGACATGATCTTTCTAGAAATTACAAGAGATTTAGTGCTACAAATTAGGATAATAGTTCAGAAACACAAGGGATTTCTTTCTTTCGTTCAGTAGTTGCGTCTGTTAACTAGGCTTTTCTAGCAGTTGTTGTGATACCATCTGTAGCAAGAAAATTGAGGATTTAACAAATGAATTATTCAAATAGTTCTATTTTCTTATTTGAATTTCTAAACTTCTGTTATTGAGGATTTGAAAGTTAGAGGTACAAAGAAATGGAGGTATTTGAAATCTCATCTTAAAATAATTATATAGCGCAATATTTATGTTTCCATTATGAATTTAACATCAATACTATAAATTTTTATCTTTGACAGGGATAAGTGAAGCTCTAACAATGAAGCGACAACTTCCAAGTACATCTTCAGAAGACAAGCTTCAGAGAAATGTTAGGAGCCGCAATCCCTGTACTCCGTCAATGCCCAGACAGAGTGCCGTTTCCTTGGAGCAACCTCATGTGAACTTTCAGCCGGGGGATCCATCAATGGCCCCAAATCGGCATGCCGACCTTCAGAGCCCTACATCAGTTTCTGGTGAGAACATTTCTAGCTCCTCAGATACGTCACAAGGCTTTCAGGCATTGGCTGGATCTACATCCCCTCGTGTGCCACAGAGAAATGCTAGGAGAAATGCTAGGATGTGTAATCCCTTTGCTCGGTCCCAAGAGAGACAGAGGGTTGTTTCCTTGGAGCAGCCTCATGGCTTTCAATCAGGGGTTCTGTCTGTAGCCCCAAATCGGCATACCGGCCATCGGAGCCCTACATCAGTTCCCGGTGAGAGCATTTCTGACTCCTCAGATGCAGCACACAACCTTCACCCATTTTGGACACTTCTCCCTCCTGTGGCTCTACGGTGGAACAACACAAGGGTAATTCTTTCAACCGTAGCACCTCCAACTGGCCATTCATTGGTTCGATTTACAGCATCACATCTCAGTGATCAACCTCAGATTCGTTCTTCTCAGGGTCAAACTAGCAACCATTCGCAATATCATGTACTTCTTTTTCTCCCAGCAATAACATTATTTTTCTTTAGTAGAAAATGGGATGGCGATGGATGATGTCAGTATATTAACTAGAACATGCATTGCTATCGGCAGTCTTAGCTTCATGACCCTCTTTGTACCGTTAGGGTTTTACACAAGTATCCCAGACTTTGTTTATGAAGTTTTAGTACTAATACTTAGCGCCGGCAATTGATACTTCCACATGTAGGAGATCTTTAAAGTTATTCTTGCACGAGGGACTAAAGAAAAGTTTATTCAACATTCTCTTATACTCAAATTAGCATAATACTTAAATGTACACAACACTACCTAAACAAGTACTCCAGCTTCCCCTTTTTCCTTGATTGGTTTCATTTTTGAGAAATTTAACCTGTTCTTTGCTAGCAAAAAAAAATTATGTACAAAAAATAGAGAAGTACTTCTGTCTTTAACCTGTACAGAAATTTAACCTGTACAAAAAAATTATGTACAGAAATTTATCCTGTTCTTTGCTAGCAAAAAATGTACAAAAAATAGAGAAGTACTAGCATTAAACAATGTTCCATGGATAACTGTTTTCTGCATGGTTTCCTTCTGTGAATTTCAGAACCGTCAGATTATACAAGCTGTCAGAGTTAGACACTGCGATATGCCTCTGGACGTCAACTGCATGAGCTACGAGGCCTTTATTTCCACTGAGCTCTCCAAATTTGTGAAATATATAATCTGTTGTGGGGAGCAGGACGAGGCAGAGCGATGTGTTATCTGCCAGGTATCATGATTCTGTGTCTCTCTATATATATTAGTATGTTAGACACCATTGTTAGCAAAATTGGTACAACTAGAATCGTAATTGATGCATAAGCTTTTGACTGTGTTTGGTTTATTGAATGAATCTAATTTAAGTTGGGTCTAGAATGGCCAAAAATGCGGACTTAAGACCGAAATTATACCTCATAAATCTAATTAAAAATTTAAATTTCTGGCAGGAACAATATGTTGATGCTGATATAAAGGGACAACTGAAGTGCGGCCACGACTACCACTTCTCTTGCATTGGCAAGTGGATGGAGGAGCAAGTTGTGTGTCCCATTTGTAGACAGACAGCTGCTCACTTTGAACAATAAGACTATTCCTGCATTTCTTTCTTTCATTTAATTTTTATTCTGAAGAAAACATATTGTTGTTTTTCGCTATAAGAATTTTTTGTAATTTTTTTTAAGTAGACATATTTAATATATTTTCCTTATTTAGACAATATTGGGGATTTGTTTTGAAGTGCACATAGTAGTGGTACATGTGGGTCGTTTTGTTCTTTTTATTTTGTTTTTTATTTTGTTTTCAGTAATCAGTAGTGGTACATGTGGGTGTACAAGCTTGAGTTACCGCACCATGGTTTATTAATTTTGAACTTTGGTAATTTTTTTTGGTGAACAGCACAACAATAAATTCTAAAGCATTTTGCACTGAAACTACAGTAACTCTTTAAATTGTAAAGCATTTTTTTTTTTCCGAAGGTCAGCATAAGCTGACAATTTCATTAATAAGAAAAGTTATTTACAAAATTGTAAAGCATTTTATTCTTTCTGTTTTGTTTTAGGCGTCTTCTATTAGAAAGCACTTAATTAAGGTTCGTAGTTTTGTTTATGTTTTGTTTTGGTAGTCTTTTCCTTCTACAAATTTTTTATGTTTGGCAACTTCAATTAATTAGCAGGTCAGTGCTAATTTAACTAACAATGGTTCCACATCTTTTTTTCCTAATTTTTTTATTTTCTAATATTTTCATTATTGAAGAACTAGCTAGACTAAATCTCCCAAGCTGTTGTAGTTCAGAACTAAAAAAAAAAATGTATTGTCGACAATGATATAATGCTCTCTCGCTCCATATATTGCTTGCATTAAATCTTTAGCATTTGGGACCCGAACAAAATTTGCTCAGCCAAAACCCCTCTACTGGTATAGGCGGTTAACAAAATCTTTGAGGCGGTTAACAAAATGTGACTCCTCAAATCTTTGAGGCGGTTAACAAAACATCCAGGAAAAATCTTTGAGGCGGTTAACAAAACATCCAGGAAAAATCTTTGAGGCGGTTAACAAAATGTATTTAGATTGAATTTATCTTAATTTATTAGTGTTGTATAAGTTTACTGAATATCATAGAAGGAAAAATCGGAATCGGAATCGGAATTAGTCACTTGATCGTGAAATTGGAATCGGATGAATCGGCCAGAATCGGTTTAATCGGATCGGAAACTCGGATCTTTTTGGTAGAAGCTTGTTTTGTACTAAAATATAATAAAAAAGTTTCTAAAATAATAATATGTTAAAAAGAAACAAAATATTACACACAGATAATTTATTTATATAATATAATACAATTTCTAATATGGGTTAGTTCCAAATCCAAGTATATTTTAAATATTATAATTTCATGTTCTAGACAGAAAAATTATTGTAATGGTAAACCTATCTTCTCATCCAACACATCCAGGGTTCTATTCGCGCGGGGGACAAATTTTTTAGGAGTTTTTGGAGGACGAAACGGTTTGTATTTTCCTGAATAGAGACGTTTCTGCCGAAATTTTACTGGAATAGGACCGTTTCGGCCGAAATTCGACGAAAAATTTACTAACCGTATAACTCGGTCAGAAATCAAATCGGTACAGTCCGATTCCGGTCCAAAATTGGCCGATTTTTTCCTTCTATGCTAAATATCTGGCACTTGATTAAGGATATCTTTTACGGTTAAACCATATTACCAGAATTGATGTGCTCTATCATTTTTCAGTGCTCTGACAAATTTATTAAGTAACATGATAATTTATTCAGGTTTCACTTTTCAGTGTTGAATATCGCAAAGCAAAAAAAGTAAGCTTCAGATAGAAAAGGAAATCGGAGAGAAAAAAAAGATAGAAGCCGGGTCTCTCTGTTAGAAGAAAGAAGCCTCTTCTCCAAACATTTTCTAGGGTTTGCTCTCTTGTTTCAATCCCACCAAAATACATTAGTTAATCTCAAATTAGTGTATATTATTGTAAGAGAGTGTGAGAGAGTGTTATTGGTTTGATTTTTTTTTTGTATTGTAAAGACCCCTTGATATAGTGATTTTGTATTGTGCTCCCGTGGTTTTCTCCTGCAAGGGTTTTCACGTAAAATTTTGTCACTCTTTTATTTTTCGTGCACTAGTTATATATATATTTTTTTTTAATTTTATCTCTATTGATCGTGCGATGCGTGAAGTCAACCTAGCTCTGTCGATAACCTTTGCTGGATCAGCGAGCAGCAGGTCCAATTGCATGCGGCTCCCTTCACTTGGCAATCCAAGCACCTGTATATTTGCTGCTACGTGTAACAGAAATTCGGATTTCCTTTTCTTAGGTTCACCATCATCCGGGCTATATCTATTTGTCTTCTCTGAAACCCACCAAATTTAATAAAATAAGCTCACCAAAACTTAAAAATTTTAATTTTCAGTTTCAGAATTAATTATATAACAAACCGAATGTACTAAAACATGTCTTACAAAATCAAGCCCATAAAATTTTGAACATAATTAATTGCTGTATGTCCAATATATATTAATTCAAATACACACTAATTAATTAAGATCATCGAACAATAAAAAGACCACAATTCAAAAAATTAAACAAAAATAGATATAATGACTTGATGTAACTGCACCCGGCATATGTTACTTAATTTTGATATAGTGCACCGGTCTATCAAAATTAATCATATGGTCCAGATTGGCGCTATTTTGTGCCAATGATTGGAGCCATAGAAAAATTAATAGATTTTAATTGGACAGCTCCATATAACATTTCTGTGTTCAATTAATGCATGCCAATTCACATTAAAACAATAAGCGTGCTAATCTAAACAGTTATATATATATAACAGATGTCTAGATGTATTTTTTTTATATTAGCTAAGAATTAAAATATTTTTTTGTTTCTTGCTTTTAATTATGCTTACAAAAAAATAAATTATTCTCGCTACTTGCTGGGTGAGTATTTTCGTAATATGATATGATGAGATTACAGTGTATTTCATTTTGAGCACAAATCACACTCTGTTACAGAGCACAAAGTTTCTTCCAATACCCAATTAAGCTAAACATAAATAATGAATGGGACAAATAAAATTTAGGCCCACATGCAAAAGCATCAGCAATGGGCCTGCCTCTAATATACCAAGTACTCAATAAACATGGCCCAACCCAACTGTTTTTAATTTTTTTTTCAATAATATAAAAGATTACATTTCTTAAGTTAATTTCCAATTACTCGCCAAAGACTAATTCCAAAGACCTGACTTTCAAATTATTGCATGCTCAACTGCATTAACCATTTTGTTCAATTTAACCCTTGTGATGATTTATATATGGCGTCTATTTTTTTTTTTTAGAATTCAATTGTAATCATTTTTCTTTTTATAAGTTTCTTAATATAAATTGTTGCACGAGCCAAGTATTATATCACTAATTCAAAAAATAACATCAAGCGAACATAAATTATAATATAAGCATAGATTTTTACGCATTAACATAATTTGTATATTCATATTTTCAAGAGTAGAACTAGGGTGTTCCTAATTAAGTTCATCAAGTCTCTTTGTGAACTCAACTTTAAAATTCATCGGATTGACTTCAAATGACGAATCCGAACCGTGGAAACCTGTTTACCTTACGAGTGATGCGTCTACATACAAAAATTTTAAATTTTTGAATTAGTTTTGTATAGAGTCAAGTGGTAAAAAAACGTTCAAAAAATGAATACATTAAAATTAATTTATGAACCTTCTAATTTTGACCGCTTGACTTTACACTAAATTAATTTGAAAGTGCAAATTTTTTGCATGAAGACGCATCACTTGTAAGGTAGATGAGTTTTAACGGTTTGGATTCATCATTTGAAATCAATTCGATATGTTTTAGAGTTGAATTCACAAAGAAACTTGGTGAACTTGGGAATACCCAAGTTCTACTCTATTTTTAAAGTCAGGAAGGGGTTCAGAACCTCAATTGGTTAGAAAGGACAAACAATTTCTAAAACCTCTTTTGTTTATTTAGAATTTCGAAATTGACCAGTGTGTCTAAAAAATTATCTATATATATATTGATCCGTCGGTCTAAATGCTATTAGCTTGATGGCCTCAAGCATGCTGACTCACAACTTTTAATTTCCTGTGGGTTTCTGATTTAGACCTTCTATTATCTTTTTTGTTTTGTTTTTACTGTTAAGCTGTCAAATTAAGTCGTTCAATAATGTAAGAAAATCAATAATAATTATTTTTAAATTATACCGGCCTGAAAAAATGTAAAATTTAGAGTGGGCAAATTTGGAATACTATATTTTTAAAGATGACAGTTCAAATACCTGATGCCTTTCATGTCTTTCATGCCTTATTATGCCTCACATTTTATATCTTCGTTTTCAAAATTATACATGGAGACCAAATTTTATATTTTTTCAAATTTGATTACAAATTTTTTAGATAAGTACAAAATAATTGTTTTTTGGATGGTCCAAAAAAAATGATTTTGTACCTATCTAAAAAAATAGTAAAAAAAGTTCAAAAAAATATGAAATTTGGTCTCCAAGCACATTTTTATATGGTTATCCTATTGAGCTGTTCGGATCGACCAATTGGACTTTGAAAACGGATATATAGGATGTAAGGAACATTAAGGCATGAAAGGCATGAGCCATTTAAACCCTCCACATTTTTTAATTTGTACCAGTCTAATTATTTTTCTCCCCAGTAATAATTATTTATAAATGTCAAACATAATTCATATATATGATAGTACTGGCAAAAAAAATTAAATTCGTTGACTTTCAGATTTATTGTCTATCATATCTTAATTATAATTAATATTTACATTTTTGTCAATTAAATTTATAATTATTTTAGGAATATCACTAACAAATAATTTGCAAATAACATTTTGATTTGAAAATAATTATTTTTTAATTTAAAAAATAATAAATCATTCTATATATTTTTGTCAAATAATTCCACTTCTAATTTGAACAAAACTTGTCTAATTGGAAAATAATTATCTCTATATTTGTTTTGTTATTGACTTAACTAAATAGGTTAACAGTTAAAAAAAGCTCGTCCAGGTTGATTCATCATTGGCTGCATAACAAAAAATAAATCTGGGAGAATGAATCATTTGGCCATTCCTATTTTTTAACATTTTTTGTAAATTATGGTAAGATTTTTATTTTTTTATTTCTTTAGTGCAAATAAATATAAAAAATTGGTCTTTTATATATCTTGTAAATTAGCTCTTGGGCAAGCTTGTTAATTATTTCCTACATAGATATATAGATGTGATTCCCGCAAAGAAAAGTCAATTTATGAGGACTAGTTGATTTTGAAGTTTATCGCTGATCTTCCTTGTTTCATTATCTTCTTGTTAATCTTGGTATCTCCATTTCTGGTTCTATACAAGACACGCCTTGATAAATTTTTATTAAAAAAAAGCAAAAGTAAAATGAAAATAAAAATAAAAAAAGAAAGCAGCAGAGAGAGTAACAAGAAATATATATGTATATATGTTTATTTGATCTGCATGAAAACTACAAAACTTATCCACTTTAAATTTGATTGCTTAAATTAGCAGCTTAGTGCTGATTAAACTAACAATGGTTAACAACTTGCCTTTGATCTAGTGGCAAACGCACTTGGCTCCATGTGGGAGGTCATGGGTTTTAAACTCACAAAGTGGAGAAATCCTCTATAATATATATAGAGGTTTGAAAGTGTGTTGGGTAGCTTGACCTTCAACTCATGATTTAAAAAAAAAAAAAAAACAATGGTTGGACATCTAATTTGCTATTTTATTTATTTTGTAATATTTGAATTGTGTGCAAATCTTGACGAACTAGACTAAATCTTCCAAGCTATTTTAATCCAGAAATGAATATATGGCTCACAATTCCACTTCAATTTTTATTCGCTTTCTACTTCAATCCTCCACATCAATCTTGTTTTTAAGTTTTAAAATTCAGATTAAAATAGAATCATAATAACATGCCCGATACTATAGTAAAAAAAATTAAATAGTAAAAAAGTTGAAATTGAATAGTAAAAAAAATTAACTACCTCGTGTATTACGAGCAACTCTGTTATGTCTTTCATGTGTATCTCGGCCAGCTTGGTGTTCTCCTCTCCTATTATTTAGTACTTTTATCCATTGCGGAATCCTGTTGTGTCGTCTTCTATCCAAAGAGCCATTTTGAATGGATACCACGAGTTAATCACCACATAATTAGTACCCCACAATACCAGAATCACAGTAACATGTCCAATACTATAATAAACCCCATTAGGGCCTGTTAAAACATCACCACCAGTATAAATGGATACCATAAGAGCCATTTTGAATCTAGTACACAAGAAATCTAAAATTAAAAATTAACTAAATTAATTATTAACCTACTGAAAAAGAAAAAAATGAAAAGAAAAGAACAAAAAACTTACAGATCAGAAGCTCTTGTCCAGGAGAGAGAATGGGTGAGAGTGAGAAATGAATTTCTCTCTCCTGGACAACAATATAAAGAAACAGGGACCGCATTACCATTGGGCGGCCCTGGGGCCGTAGGGGCATTGTACAACCCACTGGCTGGGGCCGCAAGGGCATTGTGCGGCCCCTAATATTTGGGGCCGCAGATCACCAGTGCGGCCTGGGTAGAATTAGAAAAACCCGGATTTCGAGATGTTTTGGCTTATTTTTTTTTGAAATAATGTTATAAATAAAAATTTGGCCTCAAACACTTGGTAGAAACATACTCCCTAATTATCGTATACACCATTTGAAATTGACTTTACCAGTGGAACAAAATAAATAAGTGCTTCTGCAATAAAAAATTCTAATGATGAGTAAAAAAACAATTTAGATGGTTATCTTATGTAATGAGTAAAATATAATTTGTATGACACTTGAAAATCTAAAAGTTTTGAGGTGAATTTATGGAATATATTCACGCCAATAAGGTGCTTTATAAAAAACAATTTAGTTTGAGTTGATTGCACATTTATTTTTTTTTTTATTAGTAATGCAATTACATATGTGTGGAATGGATGAGTTTTTAATGTTTTATTTGTAAAATATAATAAAACAAATTATTATATTATTATTATATGTTATTCACCAACTACTGTTTCGTTACCCGATAATATTAACCGGTAACGGTAGGGTAGGGTAAAGTCAATTTTAATGGGTAATGGTAAGGTATGGATAAAGTCAATTTTAATGGGTATGGGTATGAAAATGTCTCCACCCGACCCGTACCTTACCCATTGACACCCCTACTAGAGAAACTAGTATAAGATATCTTAAAATCATAAAAAAAACTTATCGAGACCCATGCTGAAGCGCCTGAATTCTTCCTCTCTCTGTCAGTTCCTCCTCCCCTGTAGATTTCGTTCTTATCATAATCTTTAAAACAAATAATCTCATCAATTTCCGAAAAAGCTTTCTAAGTTAGCAAAAAAATAAAAAGTAAAATGATAATAAATACCTTGCCCTGCTGTATCTTCCGTCTCAATATATCGTTGCTTCTCTTTTTTAATTTTTATTTCATATGTTAGTATTCATACGAGAGCAGCACAAATACAAACAGTTCATTAATTAGTTACAAAAAACGAGAGTTCATAATTAATCATTTTCCTAAAGAGTAATTATTAGAATTATAGTCTGCGCTGAGCAAATAGTAATTTTTTTTTTTTTTTGCAAGTACAAACTCATCGGCATGGTGATCTATATTCTATAATTTCTTTCAAAAATCAGAAGAGTTAATGGGATCAATTTATTTGGTTAGGGAGAAATAAAAACACTAAAAAGGGGAGCGAACTGAATGTTAAAATTGAAAAGAAAAAACAATCTTAATTATTGAAAACACATTGGTTTCATAGCAAAAGGCATGATTATGAGTGTCAACATATATTCGGGAAGTTACTGAATTTTTTTACAAAGATTTATGTTCAGTCTGTAAAAAAATTTCAAAAAATAAATGAATTGAATAAAAGTATTTACAATATTTTCATTAAAAATATTACACGCTAATATAGAGATTTTTTTTATAAAAAAGATTCAATTGATTTTTATTCCCTCTTATTGTATTCATCCAATGGACAACTCTATTTTGTTTTTTGTTGTTGTCCATATCCATTATAAAATATTTGGGATTCCCTTGGGTAGATGTATGAGAGGAACGGACTCTACTGCTCTTCCGAGAGAAGAGCAGGGTTCTGCTCTTCCGATCTCAACCATTCAAAATCGTTGAGATGTGTATGAAAAAGTTCTTTTATCGAGATACGTGAATAAAACTTTTTGAATGGTTGAGATCGGAAGAGCAGGACCTTGCTCTTCTCTCGAAAGAGCAGCAGAGTCCGATCCGTATGAGAGTGCACTCAGTAGTTACTTGCTGACAAGCAACATGGAGGAGTAGGTGTTTCTTTTTCTAAGATCTAATTTATTACAAGTTGCTTTATTTTTTTATCGGCGGCTTAATTACTAGGATGGTTCCTGTAAACTATAACTATTTCTCTTTAAATTTCAATCGTAGAAATCCAAATCTTTGTACGTGATTGTAATTTGAAAGGAAAAACTTAATTATCAAATAATATTTGCTAGAAATGAGGCTTATTTGTTAAAAAAATGTTATAAATTAAAGGAACTGAATAATAATATAATATATTCGAAACACATGTGCATTATTAATTAACTTTCCAATAATTCACTGAGTTCTTTAAGCCATTCTAACTGGAAGGAAAGGAATTAAAAGATGTGCACTCTAGGAAAAGCACCTAAAGCTAATTAATTATTTTGTTTGACCTGACTCATAGTTTCCATTTGTTTGACCTGGAAATGATATTTTGACCAAAACATTAAAAAATTTTTATCACAAACATCAATTTACCATGTACCGGGTCACTGACGCTGTACTTTATTAATAAATAATGCTAATTAATTATTTGCTACCTACAATGATTACTCTTTCCATTCCACTTGCCATACAGATAATGATCGCCAATATTGTTGTTTGAACTCTACTCTACCAGTTGTTCATATCTTTTGCATCTACCGGAAACCCATTTTTTTCCCTCTATATTTTACTGTCTTACACTATGCTTCTACATCTCTGTTTTCTGTCTTTTGTTAATTAACTTCCTTATTTAGCCAATATTTTCTCTCTTCGAATCTCAATTTCTCAATTAAATTTTCATCCAAAAATCCACGGCAACCCTTTCTAGTTCAAAGAAAAAATAGAGAGAAAAAAACATAAAAAAAAAAAACAGAGTGATAGTAACTTAGATAGAAGAAAAGCCAACAAAGAGACGCAATCATTGGTGGGGATGGCTCTTTCAACCGTTCCTGAATGGTGGGGATCCGTAATCATTAGCAACCTTGTCGACACGGCTTATTCGTATTTGTCCGAGTGTATGCTGCCAGCCGATATTGAATCCGAGCTACGTAGGGTGAAAGCAGCCCTTCCAGAGATCGCAGCTGTCATGGGTGTTGGCGAGGCACGAAAACTCAAGCACCCAAATTCAGGGGTGAATGCTTGGCTGGAGCAATTCAAACAAGCTTTCTTAGCAGCTGAAGACGTGCTTGACGAACTCAAGTATTGGGAGCTGGCAGACACGGTGAAAAACCAAGATCAGGTGAGTGGATCTTCCTTTTCAATAATTGGGTCACTGAAGAGAAAATTGACTAGTTCTACTCTTAGAAAAGATACACTGAAGAGGTTGAGGGGGGCTGTCGAAATGTTAGATCTGGCAGCCGCACATGTTGGCCATTTCTTCCAATTTGCTACTGGATTAGATGTTCATGGCCTTAGAAAACTAATACTGAGCCTATTTACACTTCTAGTCGAGAAACTACTTCCTTTCTAACTGAAAACAAAGTGGTTGGCCGTCAAACTGAGAAGGACATGATAATTGAATGGTTAAAGAAGCCAGTATCTCAAGGAAATATCTCTGCCTTCTGTATTTGTGGGGGCGGGTGGATTAGGCAAGACAACTGTTGCACAGTTAATATTTGATGAGATTAGCAGAGAGAATTATTTTGACAAAACAATTTGGGTTTGTGTTTCAACAAACTTCAATGTTGAAGATATAACAAGAAAAATTCTCCAAGAACTAGGGAAAATAGCCATGATAATGAATCATTAAATTGCCTTCAGATAAAGTTGAAAGAAAAGAACTTTCAAAGAAAATTCTTTTTATTCTAGATGATGTGTGGAATGACGACAAAATGTGTGATTGGGCGAAATTGATTCCTCCGTTCAAATTTGTACAACAAGGAAGCAAAATTTTACTCACAACTAGGATGAAATCACACTACTACAAAAACTGGCTTTGTACACTGCACATTGTACACGGATTTGACAATTATATTAAAAACAATGTACCAAATATGATTTTTTACTTGTTCAAAAGATCTGCACGATTTGTACACGGATAATTAGTTAATAATCAGTGTAGAATTATTAGAGAGAGCTACACGGTTTATTAGAAACCAAAAATCCGTGTGTAAAGAGGTCCGTGTGCAAATAATTGAGAGAGCTACACGGACTTTTAATACAAAGCCGTGTAGGAATATTACACATGGTTTTTGATAATATATCCGTGTAGAAATAGTATAATTGTACACGGATTAATAACAAAAGAGCCGTGTATGTTTAGTTGGAGAGCTACACGGATTTATAACTAAATAGCCGTGTATAATAGTGTAGGGTTTTAATGTCTTCCCCTTCTAGAGCGCCGTTTTGATCAAGTCTTTTAGTTAATACATCTCGAACTGAGCTCTCTGAACTGAGCTTTTTCCTATTTCTGCGAATTGATCGAGGCCAGCAGCTGAGATCTGAGATCTTTGAATTAAGTTTGTATTTTCTCCTCTCCATCTTTCTAAGGTTAGTAATATGTATTTAAATCATTTTCTTCCTCTAATTTTCTGTTATTTAGGCTTATTTAGGTCATTTCATGCATGCTTGATTTCTTAATTTTAGATGTAATTAATTAGTGTATTGTGGTCCAATAACCGACCTTTAGATGCTTTTAGGTCCATGCCCGTTCAAAATTAATCCAATAGGGATTAATTTTGGATAGTCCCCGTTTTGGAACTGCTCTTTGAATATTATGTCTCATTTAGGATGTGAATACATATTAGCGGGATTTAATTATTATTTGAGGAAAGTTCGACAGTATTTTCCCTTATTGCTCCTACGAGTATGTGGTTCGTACGCATACTTGGGGAGTTAAGGGAAAATGCTGCCGAATCTTTCTCAAATACTAATTAAATCTCGCTAATATGTGTTCACATATGAGACATAATATTCAAAGAGTGGGTTAGGATTGTAAACCGGCCCTTTGTAAGCCCAAAATTTTGTACACGAAGGAGAATGTTGACCATGCATGATTAATTGATCAAATCATTTTTTTAATTTAATTTACAGATGGATCGAAGCTGGATGTATGAAATGCGACGTGACAGTGAAGAATATTTGGTTCGCGTTGATAAGTTTATAAAATTTGCTGAGAGTTATAGAGTGAAGAAAAAAGAAGAAGACATTTTATGTCCTTGTAAAGATTGTAAAAATTTATTAAGATTTTTGGACATCGAAGAAATTAGAGCTCATTTGATTTGTCGGGGATTTAAGAAGAGATATACATGTTGGTTCATGCATGGTGAGAAATTTGGGGAAAGTAGTAGTGCCAATAAAGATTGTAATCGTGAATTGAATGATGAGAATGTTGGAATTTCTGATAATTTTGAACTTGATTGTAACGAGGATTATGAGAGTGCCGAATATTCTGATAACGTCGAACCCGAAAATGACGATGATGAGATGGAGAGGAATTTTGATGAAAATGTAGAACACGAGTTTACTGAAAATTTGGAGGATATGTTACGTGATGTGGCAGATGAAATTAGTGATAAAAATTATGATAAATTTCAAAATTTGTCTAATGAATCCAAGAAGCCGTTGTATCCCGGGTGTACCAATTTTACAAAACTGTCAGCTGTGTTGAAATTATTAAACTTAAAAGCAGACAATGGTTGGAGAGATAAGAGTTTCACGTCCTTATTACAGCTTTTAGGAGAAATGCTTCCAGATAACAACGAGTTACCCGGTACAATATATCAGGCAAAGAAGTTGATATATCCAATGGGGTTGAAGATCGAAAGAATACATGCATGTCCGAATGACTGTGTATTGTATCGTAACGAGTACGAGGCCATGCATGTCTGTCCTAAATGCGGTGTTTCACGATATAAACGTCGTAAGGACCAGGACACTGATGATTGTAACGAGGACACAAATGGCCGACCTCCGGCTAAGGTGTTGTGGTATTTGCCGATAATACCGAGATTCAAACGGTTGTTTGCGAATCCCAAAGATGCATAATTATTGCGCTGGCACGAAGAAGAGCGCAAAAAAGACGGTAAACTAAGGCACCCGGCTGATTCTCCTCAATGGAGAAACATTGACAGACATTTCAAAGAATTTGGTTCTGAAACGAGAAACCTTAGGATTGTGGTGAGCTCAGATGGAATGAGTCCGTTTGGAAGTATGACCAGTCGGCACAGTACTTGGCCAGTTCTTTTATGCATCTACAATCTTCCTCCTTGGTTGTGCATGAAACGCAGATATATAATGATGTCATTACTAATCCAAGGACCCAGACAACCCGGAAATGACATAGATGTATATCTCGCACCATTAATCGAGGACCTCCAAAAATTGTGGCATGATGGCGTCCCGGTGTGGGATGAGTATGAAAGAGACCTTTAACTTGCGGGCCATGGTGTTTTGCACCGTAAATGATTTCCCCGCGTACGGGAATTTGTCGGGTTACACTTGTAAAGGAGCAAAAACGTGCCCGATCTGTGAAGATGACACGCAGGTGCTGAGGTTGAAAAATTGTCAAAAGAATGTATTCATGGGGCATCGTAGGTTTCTTCCTATTAATCACCCATATCGTAAGAAAAAGATGGCATTCAACGGGAAAATTGAGCTTGGAGTGGCTCGTCATCCATTAGACGGGGAGAGTGTCTTCGAACGGGTAAAAAACATTGATGTTATTTTTGGAAAATGCGCCAAAGCACTACCGAAGAATATTTGGAAAAAGAGGTCCATATTTTGAGAGCTACCGTACTAGAAATATTTAGAAGTGAGGCATTGCCTAGATGTCATGCATGTCGAAAAAAATGTCTGTGACAGTTTAATTGGTTTATTATTGAACATTCCGAGGAAGACTAAGGATGGTATTAAAGTGAGAAAAGACATGGTAGAGATGGGAATACGACACGAGCTCGCACCGCAGGAGAAAGGGAAGCGCACATACCTACCCCCCGCACTGTGCACAATGTCAAAGAAAGAGAAAACAAGCTTCTGTGAATGCCTCAATGGTATAAAAGTCCCATCAGGATATTTTTCGAATATTAAGAAGTTGGTGTCGATGAAGGACTTGAAACTGGTCGGTCTGAAATCTCACGACTGTCATGTTTTATTGACACACATAATTCCCGTTGCAATTCAGGGAATTTTACCAAAGCATGTTCGTCAAACCATTACGAAGCTTTGTTCTTTCTTCAATGCAATAAATTCCAAAGTGATAGACCCTCTAAAATTGGACTCTTTGCAAAAGGAGGTCGTCATGACTCTTTGCCAACTTGAGATGTATTTTCCGCCATCTTTTTTCGATGTCATGGTTCACCTTGTTGTTCATCTTGTGAGAGAAATTAAGATTTGTGGTCCCGTGTTTCTTCGGTATATGTATCCATTCGAGAGATACATGGGCATCTTGAAAAAATACGTAAGGAACCGACATCGACCCGAAGGCAGCATTATAGAAGGATATTCTACGGAGGAGGTGATTGATTTTTGCACCAACTACTTGACCGGTGTGGATCCTATTGGCGTTCCAAAATCTCGATACGAGGGAAGGCTCCAAGGAGTCGGGACAATTGGGTTGAGAGCCGTAGTTGCTGATCTAAATGAACTACAAAAGACACATTTTATTGTACTACAACACATGACAGATGTTGCTCCCTATATAGATGAGCACATGACAATCCTTCAACAACGAAACTACACGAGGAGTCAGAAGTGGCTTACTAACGAGCATAATCGTTCTTTTATAGGATGGCTGAAAGAAAGAGTGCAGTCACACCCCGTACCTGAAATTGTTAAACTGCTTGGCGAAGGACTCCAAATTGTTGTTAGAACATTCCAAGGATACGAGATTAATGGATATACATTTTACACTAAATCCCAGAGTGATAAGAGCACGATGCAAAACAGTGGGGTGACGTTGGTGGCGACCTCTCAAGAATTCAGTAGATCTGGAGATGGCCGGGCTGTAATAGCATCAAAGTCATATTATGGCGTTATTCAAGAAATTTGGGAGCTCATTTACAGTCCTCGCCTGAGCATTCCCGTGTTTCGGTGTCAATGGGTCGAAGACCGAGGTGTTAAAGTTGACAACGACGGGTTCACACTCGTTGATTTAAACAGGGTTGGGCATGTTGATGATCCGTTTATACTCGCCAAGCAAGCCACCCAAGTCTTTTATGCCACTGACCCGAGTGATGCTAGGTTGAGCGTCGTCCTATCCGGAAAAAGAAGGATTGTCGGGGTAGAAAATGTCATCGATGAAGAAGAGTACGACCAGTTCCACGAAATACCTCCTTTTTGTACCGACGTGCAAGCTGAGGTAGCAACACTTGAAGGGGTAGACGAAGCTGACTACATGCGGTCCGACCACAATGAAGGATTATGGGCCGAGGGTACTGTTCAAATAGTGGAAAAAAGGAGAAAAAGGAAAAAAAAAGCATAATGTATAATATTTATTTTGTTTAAGACCGTGTAGCTTTTAATATTGCAACCTTAGCTTGTAATATATCAAATAAAAAAGGAAAAAAAGAGGGAAAAAAGGAAAAAAACATAATGTAGTATTAGTATTATCAAATATTAGTATTAGTTTTTGAAACAATGAAGGATTGTGTTTAATGAAGGATTATCAAATATTATCAAATATTGCAACAATGAAGGATTATGTTTAATGCTTATAATATTATCAAATATTAGTATTAGTTTTTGAAAATATTAGTTAAAATATTTAATAATAAAATAAAATAAATAAAATTTCATTATTAGATTTTAATATTAGTTGCTTGGTACAAATATCGGTATAAGTTTTTAAATATTAGAAATCTGAAATTTTACTTAATTTATTATTACTTTATAAATATTAGATATCTGAAATTTTACTTAATTTATTATTACTTTATAAATATTAGAAATCTGAAATTTTACTTAATTTATTATTACTTTATAAATATTCATCTCCTGAAATTTTACTGAACCTGGGACCCGCCTGTCGGACCTATTTATACACGGACATTTAGCTAATAGTCCGTGTAGAAATGGAAGAGAGCTACACGGACTATTAGCTAGATGTCCGTGTAGAAAGGATATTTGCACACGGACTTTAGAGTTATGTCCGTGTAGAAAGCTCTTTGTACACGGTCTTTTAAGTTAAAAGTCCGTGTATAATGAGGAAAACACTATTATTTCGAAATCCTTCTCTGCCAAAATTTTCATAAGTCCGAAAACCCTCACAGAGAATTAAGCGGTTCAGTTCCAAAAACCCTCACAGAGAATTTCGAAAGCCTTCTCCGAGCTCTTCACCGCCTCACCGCCTCGCCACCTCGCCGCCTCGCCGCCTCACCGCCTCACCACCTCGGTCTCTCTCACCCGTGGTCTCTCTCTCTCTAACCCGCGGTCTCTCTCACCCGTGGTTAGCGTCTCTCTCTCTCGTTGATTAATCTAGGTTATATGGATATTTTGGATAATGTTTAAGGGACTCTACAATTTCAAGAACAAATTTTTCTGATTACTTGAGAAATTATGTATAAGCTAAGGAGATATCTACTCTTGTAAACAACATCCAACCAATTTGCTCATGTTTACTTGAAATCGTTGTCTACAACTTAATTGAACACAATGCAGAAGTTCATATAAGATAATAAGATTAAATTTGAAAAGGTAAATATATAGAAAAAGTATTTTAATTTTATATGTAAAGATATTTATAACTGAAAGTAATCAGCATTTTATGGTATGAAGTACGAGTATAATTTGAAAGAATCAGTGTTGTCATAATATGAAGGTACTTCCAATATAACTAAAATATTAGTGATATCCATGTTTGGATGAGAAAAAAACAAGAACATCACATTCAAATTTAGAATAAAAAGAAGTAAAAAGAGATTATTAAAATTATAAGATAACTTATTTTCAAAATACATATGAAAAAGCTTTTATTAAGGCCTTAACAATTGCATTAAATCTAACTAGAATAAAAACTCTTTCTTTCTTTCTTTCACCCGTGACCCATGCACATGGATATTGGTTCCAGAGATATTTTGGATCAATTGGTTCATCTTGGATTAGATTAACATGCATATCTAGCGCTAAATATGTAATTGTAGTTTAGTAGTTAAAATTTCGCTTTACATGATTTTCAAGATTTAAATTTAAATTCCCACTATCATTTAAATTTAAACAACTTTTTATAAATATTTTATGCATTTAGTTTTCATCATTTTTTGATCTGTTGACTTTGTATTAAGTGAATTCTAAATTTTAATTTTAATTTTTTAGCATATTTGTACAAGAATATCAATTTAGGATTTCATTATTGGTCACTTATGATATTTTGTACAAAATATCAATTTTATGATTTGATCTTTAATTTCATGATTTGGTCACTTATGATTTGATCTTTAATTTCAATTATTGGTATAAGAATATCAATTTTTGTACAAGAATATCAATTATTGGTCACTTATGATTTGATCTTTAATTTCATGCAGAACCATGTCGGCTGAGGATGAGTACGTCGATATGATGGCAGAAGAGGAGCAGCAAGCTACTGCCTCATCAGAAAGAAGGAGAAGAGGGCCGACAATGTGCACGAGCATGTCCGAGCAGACCCATCAAGAAATCTGGTTCACAGAAGACGGGCGTGCGCAGGGAGAAAAACGGCAGAAATACTCAAATTGGTGTACGAGTTTGGTGAGGCAAAACGCGAGTATCCTTGTTGAGAGATGGGATCATTTTGAGGATGCGGTGAAGGACGAGTGGTGGAACAGGGTGAAGGTAAAGTGCGTAACAACTCTTTGCTTTATTTTCACTTATGTATGATCTATACTTAAATACACTAAATTTTGGTGTCAATCAGGCTCAGTGGAACATCGAGAATGATGTTCCAAAGGATAAGACTTTGAAGATTATGAACAATGGTTGGAAGCAATTCAAGAGCACGTTGAAGACGGAGTTCATGGAGAAAGGGAGAACTCCGGTCGGCTACTACAAATGGCTAAAACAAGAGGACTGGGATGCGTTTCAAGCTTTGAAGTCTACCAAAGAGTTCCAGGTATCTAACTCGTGCCTCTTTTGTGCTTATTCTTTCTCGATATGTACTTATCTTTCTAAAACTAACTGATCGTTATTGTCTTGTTTCTGTGAAGGCAAAAAGTGATAAAGGCAGGAGGACCGTTGCCTTTAACAAGTATCCACACCATCTAGGGTCAGCTGGTTACGAGGGTAAGTCGGCAGAATGGAGGAAAGTCTTGGAGCAAAACAAGGATTCTGACTCACCCGTGGTTAGGATCCAAAATCCTAAGGGCAAAGATTGGGTCATGGGTAGAGCTGAAGTAACCGCTGACGGGAGGATAGTACTCCCAAAGGATTTGCAACCCGTGGCTCAAAGAATGGTAAGAGTCCTTTATACTTTGTGACATTCATCCGAAAATTATAACTCTGAAAGTACATCAATTGTTCTTTTGCTTTAACTAATTCTTCTACTTGAACAGTTGGAAGTGGAGAAGGAGGTCAACTCGGGTGCCCGGAGTGTCGAACGACAAAATGATTCCTTGTCCGCAGCGCTCGAGAATCCAGAACACCCGGGTCGAGTAAGGGGTGTAGGGGGCTACAGGGGCTGGAAGGAGGTGTTCCGAGTGGAGGGACAAAAACCTCGAAGAAAATCTCGTGCCAAGGTAAACAAAGACGAGATAGTTGCGCAGATACGCGCAGAGGTGAGCAAAGAGTACGACGCAAGGTTTGCTGAGATGGAAGCAATGTTGACACAAATTAGATCAGCAACTACGCAGCCATCCGAGCAACCACCTCCCATTTCGCCGGGAATTCGGCGAAGTAGTCAAGCATCCGGCACGTGGGCCTTAGACGATTTGGATAATCTCAAGGTAATCAATACTTGTTCATAATCTAAAGTTAATTAAAACCTGTTTGCAACCTTGTTAGACAATATCACATCATTAAAATAAACAACTTTCCTATAAATTTGCAGGACCCCAGAGCATGCGACCTCGTCCTGTTGCATGGTAGTGTTCCTCTGATCGTTGCTAAGGGTGTTGTACATCCAGGAACCAAGAGTGTACACTTTGGTCAGCTAAGGCCCGACCATGCATGCGTGCAGGTTGAGTTAGTCGTGGATGGGTGGCAGCGCGTACCCCTTCCTGTCCCTACCGACGAGATGTTTGTGCTTGATGATGCACGGATGTCATTTGTCCAATGGCCCAAGAGTCAGATTGTTTTGGATCTGGTAATCCATAAAAAAATCCATTTATTTGTTACATTCAACTCATTCTTTTTGAAATACTAGAATAATCCATCTATAACTTGATACAGACACGAGGAGATGATGTTACCGGTACGGCGATGTCACCAGTACGTCAGGAGGTGGCTTGTGACGTCGCGGCTGACGCGCCACAATCACCGCCCCGTCCTATGGTCACCGAAGAAGAATACAGCCGTTTGCCCAATGATTTGCGCCTTCTCCACGACTACTTGATGACGGCGCCCGAAGGCATGAAGGATATCATCATCCCTGTCCCACCTGGGATGTTTCTACACGAAGGCAGGGATCTCTTGCTGTCGTTCCAAGACTTCAAGGACATCTTCCACCACTCGTCATCCGACAAATGGCTCAATGTGTCATTCATCACCATTTTCCTCATGTTAGTGATCAAAACTTATTTTCATTATTGTATAGAACTCAAATATATATTCTAATTACAATATTATGAGTTTTCAGGAAGCTAATCCGAAACTGTGATGAGATGGTTGAACAGAAGAACTTGTGCATATTTCTGGACCCGGAGAAAGTGAGTTCTACGGCAGTGACATGTTATTCGGATATGGCTATCGAGTACATGTGTTCTGCGATGCATCTTGCTAAGGCGGAGGAGAAGAAATTCATTCTCATGCCATACCACCAGAGGTTAGTTCTAATCTTAACTTATGTGTTGTTTATATTTTAATTAAATAATTGTATAAAGGAAATAAAAGTTAAACATAAAAAAAAAGAAATCACACCATCAACCATAGCAAACACTTGTGTCACTATTATATGCTAAAGTACTATAATTCTTCTCCTCGATCCCACAGCAAACATTGGTGTTCGATTATCATTGTGCCGTACCTAAATGTGGGCATAATTGTTGATTCTTGTAAGCCCAAAGGAAGGATCGCGCTTGACAAGTGCAAAGCTATCTTCCCTTTTGTGAATAAGTAAGCAATAATAATTCATTAGGTTTGAATTTCTTTCAATCATATCAAATTATAAAATTGCTAATTACATTCACTCACTTTTGTAAGGGCTTTTGCGAAATATATTAAAGAGGGAGGATCAGATAGCACGGGCACGCGCAAGAAAAGCAAGTTGAATTGGAAGTGGATGTTGGTGAGCACACTTTATGAGTTAGAAATTTCATATCTTGTTAAAAAAATTATTGTCATTCTAACAAATGCCGCTAAATGTAAATTTCAGAGCCCGCAACAGAAGGAGGGTTGGGAATGCGCTTATTACACGATGATATTCATGTTTGACTTTGTTGAAAGAATACAATTTCTATTCCCAAAAGCGGTATGTACTTCATATTAATTTCCTATATAATAAGCAATTGATATCTACCTTTTCTGAAATACTAACTATTATCAAATTATAATTTTGTAGGATGTGACAAAGCAAGCGCATTACACCAAGGATCAGATCGACGATGTGCGGTGCATGTGGGCAAGGTGGTTTGCCATGGAATTTTGTAATCCTCGATATGGATTTGCATAGATTTGTAATAAAAATATGTTTCGAATGAATTTATTGCTATATGATTTTGTATAAATTTAGTAATTTCTTGCTAATTAATCTGTTTCGAATGAATATTTGTATTTCTGTTGCAAAAAATTGGCTAGCAAAGCTGGAGGCTAGCCCAAAAACAAAATATACAAAAAAAAAAAAAAGGTATTTATACACGGATATTTCACAATTGTGCGTGTACGATAGAAAAAACAAAAAAAAAAATTAGCTATTGCACACGGTTATTTAACAGTTGTCCGTGTACAATAGCATAGAGCTACACGGACATTTTATAAAAAACCGTGTGCAATACTAATCATACACGGATATTTTAGAAAAATCCGTGTATGATAGTCTTGCTGGAGGCGAAATACAAAAAATCTTCAACTATTTGTACACGGATATTTACCAAAAGTCTGTGTATAATAGCTAAGAGAGCTACACGGACTTTTAATACAAAGCCGTGTAGAAAGAGGAATCGTACACGGTTAATTAGGGGATATTAGGGGATATTCGTGTAGCTCGGTAACTTGTAGAGCGACACCGGCAGGTCTTTGTACACGGTTAATTAGGGAATATCCGTGTAGAAATCATTATAATCACACACGGTTAAATACTCGTGTGTAGTTTCTGACCTATTCATACACCCTGGCTTTAAACACAGCAGGAAATCCGTGTAGCTCTTCCATTAATGTCCGTGTGCAATCTGTTTTTCCGTAGTAGTGTCAATGGTTGACATGTTTCCTCGTGTGCTAAATGTGGAACAAGAAAATCTAGTGTTAGAAGGCTTGAAAGAGCAAGAGTTGTTAGAGCTGTTGAATAAGTATGCATTTTTTGGTGATAACCCTGACAATCATAGAGATTTGCAAAAGATTGGAAATGATATTGTAAAGAAGCTCCGAGGGAGCCCCCTAGCAGCAAAGGTGATTGGAAGCTTGCTGAATTCATACATGGATTGCCACTTCTGGAAAAGAATTTTGAACCATGATTCATTGATCAACTTAGAACACGCTAAGGATGTGGCAGATGTGCTCAAATTGAGCTATTACCATCTACCAAGTTGCAAGAATGCTTTAGATTTTGCAGCATATTTCATCAAGATTATGAGTTCAACAAAGATGAGTTAATCAAAATGTGGATGGCCTCTGGATTCATACACCAAGAGTTGCATGGAGACGAAAAACCAGAAGATATTGGAGAAGATTACTTCAATCATCTTTTTAGAAAATCTTTCTTTGAGCGACATCCTCGGATAAACACTATGTATGTTATGCACGACTTGTTACATGATTTGGCACAGATTGTTTCCAAAGGGGAATGTTGTAGAGTAGAATTTAATGGCAAATCTGATATTATACCTACCACTGTACATGTCTCTATTCATGAAAGTAAAATTGAAGGGGTATTCAATCTTAGGAATTTACGCACCTTGGTAATAACCATGTCTGAAATTCCCATTAATCGGGATCGATTTGTTGTCCCAAATGGTGCACTTAAGGAAACTTTGCGTATATTGGTCATAGCTAGATGGAATTGGTAGATGTGAACTGCCAGACGAGATTGGTTGTTTGATACACCTTCGCTTTCTAAAGGTCAATGTACCTTTTGTGCGACAATCATTTAGATATTTGGTTCCTAATTCAATTTGTAATCTTTACCATCTGCAAGTGCTCGAAATGTCCAGAGTAACACAAAATTCAGATTATGAGGGTGTTGAAACAACGAGAATGGCCAATCTTGTTAACTTACGCTATATGGACCTTCCCTACCAGGTGATGCCAAACATTCACGGATTACACAAGCTGACCTCTCTCCAAAAGTTGTATTTTTTTGTTGGGCGAGGGAGTGGTCACCATATAGATGAACTAGAGATGCTAAAAAATCTCCGAAGCCTTTCTATTGAGGAAATTGAGAATGTAGGGGATCCTGTTGAAGCTAAGAATGCCAACCTATCCAAAAAGGAAAGTCTTATTTCACTTTCCCTAAATTGGACTGAAGGGAGCAATTCTGATAACCCTGAGCTAGTCATTGATAACCTCCGACCTCATCCAAATCTAAAGAAATTGACAATCGAGGATTACACAGGCTATAGATCTCCAATTTGGATGCAAGATTCATCTCATCTGGACCTATCATCCCTCACACTTGATAGTTGTCCTCTTTGGGAAGCACTACCGTTTCTTGGGCAAATACCACATTTGAAAACACTCTCTCTTAAAGGAATGGATGAAGTGAAAGAAGTGGACTATTCACCTGATAGCACAAGTGATTGCCCTTTTCCATCTTTAGAACGACTATATTGTGCCAGCATGCCAAAATGGGAATCCTGGATTGGACCACAGAATTGTTATGGCTTTCCGAATCTAAAAGAACTATTCATTAGCTACTGTCCAAACCTAGCCAAATTACCTGCCATCCCTTTTTCTCTTGTAAAATTCGATGTAACTAATGTGGGACTTAATTCCCTTCCAGATATGCACCACAGTTCTAGCATTACAGCTCCAGCACCATCATGTATGATATCATCTCTTAGAGTACTATGAATTGTCAACTGTCCCAAATTAATATCATTGAATGGATTTCTGCAGCAACAAAACCTAGATTTAAAAGCTATTGAGGAATTAAAGATCAGAGATTGTAAGAATCTGTTGGAGTTGCCAAAAGAAGGATTTGGTAAGATAACGTCCTTGAAAAACTTATTTATTGAAAATAGCCCAAACCTGAAAAAATTGCCAAATCTGCCTCTCCCTCTAAATAATTTTACCATTAATTACGTGGCAGTGAGTGATCTTCCAGAATATTTCACAAGTTCTCACTCGAGTGGCCCAACATCATCATCCCTAAAAGCATCACTCAGGGAAGTGAAGATATACAGCTGCTCAAACTTAACTTCCTTGAATGGATTTCTGCAACAAGAAAACATAGATCTACGAGTTCTCGAGACTTTAATAATATATGACTGTGAGAATCTTGTTCAGCTACCAACCGGTGCATTTGGGAAACTTGTGTCACTAAAACACTTAGCAATAAAGGGAAGCCCAAAGATTCTAATAGTTGCTCACCAGAGAATTCTCTTGCCTGAGAAACTACAATATCTTGAAATGGAAAATTGTGGTGAAGTTGATGTGCCATTGCTAGAGTCAGCTTCACAGCTCTCTTCACTTGCTAAACTTTCTATTATAAACTGTGCCAATATTAGTTGTATCCCTTCCTCTGAAAATGCATTTGCATCGCTCATTACCCTGAAAATATGGGGATGCGACAAGCTAATTGAACTTTCATCTACACAACAAACACATACGGTCAACTCAGGAAACAACTTGGTGTCTTTAAAGATCAGGTATCTGAACATTGATCACCTCTGTCTCCTTCTTATGGAACCACTTAAATGCCTAAGATTTGTTAGTCATCTGAAAGTTGACAAGTGTTCAGGGATGGAGGCCCTGCCCGAGCAATGGTTGTTACAAAACAGTAGTACCCTCAAGCAGTTGATCATCTATGATGCAAGCTCGCTGCGGTCATTGCCTGGTACAATGGTGATGCTCACTGTCCTTAAACGACTTGAGATTTCCAAGGCTACTTTACTGGAAGAAATCCCCAAATTGCCTGCTTCTATGATTTCTGAGAACATTACACGGGCTGAGTTGCCATTCTTGTAAGCTCTCTGACTCTACTTTTGAGAAGGAAACAGAAGTTGTCCATGGGCTACATTGCTAGAAGATATCCCGGAATTGCCAACTTTGCTGATTTCTAAAAGCATTACACTGGATTAGTGGCCATTATGTTATTTTTGAGAAGGAAGCAGCAGTTGTCCGTGGGCGAGACTCTCTGACTCAATTTCGACCCTCCTAGTAAGCATCATTATAACTTTATAATATACGCATAATTTTTGCTATTTCATGCTCTATGTTTTTGCAACTTCTGAATTCTCTCAATTGTCTCACAATTTATTAGGTTCTCAATTGCATCTGTTGGCATTTGTATAAATTCTTACCATTAACTCATGCATATACAAACAAGTGGCGCATGCTGTTGTATAGGTGTGAAAGTCCAGAGGAATAGAGGATGAAATTATGCAGGTTCCACTGCATTAAGCACAAGGCAAAAATGTAATTACATAACACCATGTACGAGGATACAAATAACTGTCACTGTGGTTTATTCATGAAGGTATAGATCTCTCCTTGTTTCCAATTTATTTATTTCTCTGTACATTTTATTTTATATTTAAATTTCAGAGATTCTAACACATTTCAAATTTTTAACTCTGCATATATCTAAATGATTTAGCCAATCCCAAGCCCGGACAAGAGGAGGAGGGTTATTAAAAAGTTTGAAAAGTGTTATTTAAATAATTTCCAATTGGATAGGCAAATGTGAAACGAAAAAATTACCAGAACATAGTTAAATAATGTCACATATATTAGTTGCAAATGCAAATTTTGAAGTTTCTTCAGGGTACAACATTTGTTTGAACAATAGGATATTTGATGCTTTTATAAGACCTCTTGAGACAAAATAATGCACCATCTAGTTGCTCTTTCTACTTAATTTTAATAGCATTTGAGTTGATTTTTTGTAGATAAAAATACTATTTGCAATTTTAGAGGGCGAATGTGCAAAATTTCCAATGTGGAGGGCCTATGGTTTAATACAAGCACAACTTGAACTGACTTAAGTTTGTGCAATTTGTGTGATAAATAACCTGTTTTCACTAAATTAAGTGCTTTTGATCTGATCTTTTCTGTTTCATTTTTTTTGGTAATCCTTTCTTATTGCAGATTTGTCCTTAATTGGATATGTTTTCCATATACATATTTATTTGATTTTCTTAAGAAGTACAAAACTGATCCACTTTAAGTTCTGCAACTTAAATTAGCAGCTTAGTGCAATTTTTTTCCTAATTTTTTTTAGTTTGCAAATCTTGAAGAACTAGATTAAATCTTCCGAGCTGTTGTAGTCCAGAAATGGATATATTGCGATTTCGACAATGATATAATTTTCCCTCCATATATTGCTTTGTATTGCTTGCATTAACTATTTAGCAATTGGGACCCTAACAAAATTTGCTCCAGGATTATGGCTCTTATTCCAGAACAAGAATTTAGCTTAAGTTTGAGGAGGAATGAACTACGGCTCTTAGAAATACAGTACCTATTCAAGGAGCTTCTCAGGATTCTTACTGGTAAAAATGTTGTCCCAGTTCAATCACAAACTCAACTGCAGCTTGATTGACCCTTTACTGGTATAGGTTAGCTACCAGTTTTTGTGTGATGAATCCTCCAATCTTTGAGGCTGTCAACGAAATGTATTAGTTTGAATTTAGCTTAACTATAATATAATCACCAACTCAACTGAAACTCTATCATGTTTTAGTTCTACAGACCAATTTATTTAGTGATATGACAATTTGTTCAATACCAGTCACTGCATTTTGAAGTTTTGAGTATTTTAGGAGATATCTTTGGTGATTCTTAACTAAATTTATTCTGACAATACCCCAGGCCAAGATTTTACCATACCAATTTTTCAACTGGACTGATATCTGTTTCATTAATAAATATATTAAGGTAGGATCAAGTGAAGGGACTAAAAGATACAGTGTGCCTGTATCGAGGTCAAACTACGAAGGATACAAGTGCAAAATTGCCAAAGTGGGGATGCACTACAAATTTTGATTAGGTAAGAAGAACACGAGGTCAGCTTGAAGACCTGATTTCACTCAGCAATTTGCAAATTGTACAAACAACTGAAGAATCGAATCATTTTTTATTAATCAGGAAGCGGATACACAACAGATACGGGCTGATGTAATTGTTTTTAACAATGACAGGGACAAGCTGGAACAGAGGTGGTCGTCAACGGGTTTGTACTCAGCGTTGTCAGTATACCACACCACGGCAGGGGCAGCAAAAATTGAATCGATACACAAATCGGTTTTGCATTTAAAGATTCCTCCAACAGTTTAAAATTTTCCATATCTCTTGGTTAAAGAGAAAATTCTAACAACGGATATGTTGCAAAGGAGAAATATGGGTACCGATAGGGGCTGCTACATGTGTCAGAACTCACTCATAATCGGCGCTGCACCTCATGTTCCAGTGCCCTGAATCAGTTGATGTTTGGTGTGAGATATAAGCAAAAATAGGCTACCGAATCATGGTGGTGGGCTGCTGGCAGGGTCTGTCACAGATGTGTGGCTCAACTCAGTGGAGATTATACAGCGACGTGGGGCCCAGCACAACAACGAGAGAAAAGCGCTGTTCTGGTCTGCCGGTTGGAATATCTAGAAGAGGAGAAATGATAAAGTCTTCTCAAGGAAAACAATCACTTCAAGAATGTTAGTGGATCGGGTTGTAGATGAAGGAAGGTTATGGTTGAAATTTTGTAACAGAGGTTCTCCGAGATTGATGAGAACTAACTTTGCTGCCTGATCCGGATTAGAAGTTTAGTTTGCAGAGGTAATAGACTACTTTTTTTTTTTTGTCTCACTGTTTTTCTGTTTAGCTTGCTGCATTTTAGATGTCCTTACTGTTATAATGAGGGGCATAGAGGTTATGCAATGATGTACTGATCTTTTGGATTCTCTTTCAATATATACTACTGCATTTTAGCTTGTGCAATGATATCCTTACTCCGTTAAAAGCAAATACTGCATTTTAGCTTGCTGCATTTTAGATGTCTCATTTTAACTCGGCGCAATGGCAATTGAATTGTTCCTAAATCATTAATTCAGGATATCAAGTTTACATTAATCTTAGACGTATTATCCAAACAAACATTAATTCATGATATCAAGTTCACATTAATCTTAGACGTATTATCCAAACAAACATTAATTCAGGTTATCAAGTTTTCTGGAGAAAGATATTAACAGAGCAACTTTTGCTTTATGCAGCGCACTAGTCTAATGCAGTTGTGTTTAAAGTTATTTTTTGTGCGCTGCATGAAGAAAATTGAGCTGTCAATATCTTTATTAAGTTTCCTGACTCAGCCTGACTTCATTAATTCAGGACGAAATTTGCCAATTCATTTATACTTTTTGGAAACTCATAATGCATCATTCTTATCGCTTAGCATTAATTGATCCCTTTCGGTGAAAGAAAGGATGTTGTTTCCATCTCCTGTGATATATGGAGAACAATTGGAAAAAGCACAAATTGGAGATCTGCAATGTACAAAGACAGGATGTTGTTTCCCTAATGTCTCATTAATTAAAATTTAACAAAATTAATTTATATCAATATTTTGATGTATATTGGTTTCTAAAGTACAATTTGTACATTAGCAACAGGGGACATATTTAAAAAAATTTATATTTCATAATACGTCATGAGGAAAATTAATAGAGGAATAAACGAATCCAGAGGTCAATACATTTTGATTAATTGGAAACAAGTCATATTTTCAAAAAGAAAAAAAGAAATAAGGCTAATCGTTCGTTTAATTGTTATTGTAATTATGTTGCAGTTTTGATGTAGCATTTATGTAATTAGGATTTTTATACCATTTTTAATTGCTTAGGGCGCATTTTAGTGCATTAAATTTTGTGCACGCCGTACTAAAAAGTGTATTAATGTTTCTTGATGGTTAATTTCTCTTGATCAATACAATTGTGAACTATATATAAAATTTTAATGCACTGTGGAAAATCACAAAAGACCTGAATTTTGGGGCACTGAAGAGGCTGTCAGCCGTCGGATAGGATTGAAAAAATTCGGAATGCAGTTTGGATCTGAAAAAATTCGGTTCCAAACTAATTTGAATCTGAATTTTTTTTTTTTAAATCCTTCTACCACAACCAAAAAAGAAGCCACTCATACTATTTCCCTTTATTTTGTCATATTAATTTATAATAAAAAATTCTGCAATTTTAGCCTTTGCGTGATTTTTCTGTAAATTGTATTATGTGCAGTCATCGCCTTTGACCAAGCGTAGACTAGCCTAAAATAAATACCAATAGCACAATTTGACTTGTCACGCCATTCAAAATTTTATTGTTATTTTAAATATGTTTTTAGAGAAGCAACATAAGCTCCTCCCAAAGTAATACTAACTTTCTTGTACAATGTTTATTTCAGTAGGCCCAAATAAAATATTTAACTCTATTGTGGCCCAAATTTAAGTAGAAAATGAGCCCACCGAAAACAAAACTAGACATGACAACCCCCACCGAATTCAGAATTCAGATCCAGTGCAGTAACCCAATTTTTGGGTTTTGATCCAAACCGTCCAAGGTGCTCTAACACGAATCTTAAAGAACCTGGACCCCACAAATAATACTGGCCCCCTGCGCTACCACCGAATAGGCACCGTACACGTCAAAACTCAAAAATTGGGTTACTTTAGGGGATCCGGACTCCCTAATTCACGTCACCCCCGGTACCGTAATAGGAATCTTTTACAATTACTTCATCTGGACCGTTTTTTTAACTTGGCACGAATCTCAATGCTCAATAATTCTGCCCCCTGCCGAATCCTAAAGCGGCTGGGAGTTAATATCAAACCGTAAAGTGAAGGGAATCTTTTACGGTACCGGGGAGGATATGGATCCACCCCCACACCCCCAATTGACTTAGGAATGTGAAACCCAGCGCAGCGCTCCCCATCTCTCACGCAACCCCAACCCTAAAATCAGCGACGCACCGGCCGGCCATTTCAGCCTCTCATCTCGCGATTGATCGGCGAACTCCCAGAAGAAACAAGGCGACTGGTATGATCCATTATGCAACACTCCTTTGTCTGTTGTTGCTATGCAATAATGGATCAAACTTCTCCCCTTGTTTCTTCTGGGAGTTATCAAATGAGAAGAAAGAAGAAGAAATTTTTACAATCAGGTCCCTTCCTTCCTTCCTGTGAGTCTTAATTTACTGCTATCCAACTCAATTTATGCTAACAACAACCAAGGTCCAAGGTTACAAGTTAGAACACAGCACAAGACTAAAAGCAGTATCCTGTTAATCATGTGGCTCTTACCGACATAAGTTTGTGCAATGGATCTGTTCAAGAACCTATTTTCAGTAGATTTTAGTGCCTTCAATCCGATCTTTCCTGTTTATTTTGTGTTCAGTAGTGGTACATGTGGGTGTACCAGTTTGAGTTATTGTACTCTGGTTTACTAATTATGGTACATGTGGGCAATTGGTTTAATGGTGAATGGAACCATGAAAGATTCTAAACCATTTGGCTCCAAAACTACAGAACTCTTTCAGCATCTCCTATTAAAAAGCATTTCAGGTTCGTAGTTTTCTTTTTTGTGGTAATCTGTTCCTATTACAGATTTTTCCTGTATTAGATGTCTCTGCATATATATGTCTATTTGATTTGCATGAGAACTACAAAACCGATTGATTTTAAGCCGCAACTTAAATCAGTCGTTTAGTGCTAATTAAACTAACAATGGTTCCTCATCAATTTTCCTAATTTTTTTTATTTTCTAATATATTAGTTATTTGCAAATCTTGAAGAACTAGATTAAATCTCCCAAGCTGCTGTTAACAATGATGTAATGCACTCTCGAAATACTTGCATTAACTCTTTAGCATTTGGGGAACCGCGGGCTTGGTGCAGTGGCACGAGACCTCGTCTCTCTTTCAAGAGGACGCAGGTTCAATTCTCGATAATAGCATCTAAAAGATGTTGGGGTGTACTGGGGCTATTTAATAAAAAAATAAAACTCTTTAGCATTTGGGACCCTAACAAAATTTGCTCAACCAAAAATAAGAATGAACCTTAAATTAGTTTTAATTTGAAGTAGGAATGAACTATTGCTCTTAGAAGTACTGTGCATGTTCTGGGAGCTTGTCAGGATTCTTTTTGGTACAAATGTTGTACCAGTTTAATCACAAAATAAACTGCAGCTTGATTGACCCTCTACTGGTATAGGTGAGGTACCAGTTTTGAGACTGTTAACGAAATGTATTTAGTTTGAATTAAGCTTATTTTCTGGAGAGTTCGATTTCTGGCCCACATTATAGGCTTTGTAGGGCATTGTGTGAGACAAGTTCACTGGGCTTTATTATCAATTCTTTTTGGTCAAATAGACCAATTTATGTTCCCGCTAAATTATCTGGCACTTGATTAAAATATGTTACACGGTTAAACCACATTACCATAATGGTTGTGCTCTATCATTCTTCAGTTTACAGTTTTAAGGACAATTTACAATTTCGGACCTATCATTTTCAGTTATTTTGACATTGTACCAGTTATTTCATTTCGAAGTTTTGAGTTATTTTTAAGTACATATTTAGTGATTCTTAGCTATTTCTTTTGACAAGTGAGCCCACCAAAAACAGATACTACAAAATGTGCTCTTTGTGGGATTCATGAAAGGGAGTTTAGGTACCGAATAGAGGATTCCCAATGTGCACAGTAAAAAATGCAACCTTTTCTATTAGGCACTTGTTTATGTAGCAAGTAAGACTACTCTCACCCTTTTTATTCTTGTTTTTGTCAAGGCGGCAGTGAAATTCCAGCTTGAGAAGGTGCTCTGCATGGGAGTTTCCGTCAGTAACTGTGCAAATGGAGGAGAAACAAATATATCTGTCAATTTCCTTGTGTCCCTTCTTATTTTTGCCAGTTCAGAGACCTCTCTTTAGCATTGGCTGTTGTTTAATATGTGTTTTGTCAGGGGCGGATACACAGCAGGGGGCGAATCCAGGATTTCGATTAAGGGTAGACACAAAATACACACTTTTTTGAATTTCAATGTTTGAAATTTTTACATGATAAAATAGCAGTCTATATGAAACTGGCATGAAAATATTACACACAATTATTTATTTTTAGTTTTAAAAACATAACGTGATTATTTATGTTGAATTTTTTTTGTAAAATACAGAGTTCAAACCAAGTTTTATATATTTTTTTAAGATGGTATATTATAGACATGGTTTTGCACAAGCTTGTTTTGTACTAAAAAAAAAATAAAAAAATAGATAAAAAATTAATTTGTCAAAACTATGTTACACTAAAATAGTCGGTTTATTATCTGAGGTAGTGCCCTGTGGTTGTTCTCTTGTGTTGAATGGTTAGTCCGGATTTTTCGAAAAAATATGTTTTCTTTTAAAAAAAATAGGAAAATATTTATAAAATTTTAATTTGTAAGAAATTTTTAATAAGACAAGACAAAACACAAATATTCATTAATATAAATAATATAGAATTAAAATAAACTACAACATTTAAAGTTGTTTAAATTGAATGAATAAAAACTTACCCCAATGTCAAAATTGAGATAAAATACTTTAAATAAACGTCCTGATGCTGCGCTGATAGCTTCTTTATTCGAACATTGGGCAGGAGGGGAGGGTTATTTTTGGCACTAAAGTTGGTGGTGACAGAGAAGGGTTCGATGGATTGGGCTTTCTTAAATATCTCGAGGCCCCTATGCATTAAATTAGATATGGCCCATATAAAAGTCAAAAGCAGGCTCATTCAATTAAACAGTCTTCTCTTTCTTTCAACCTCATTTCTTTCTATGAACAGTCTTCTTCTTTTTTCCCAAATTTCCCCCATTCATGACTCGCATCTCAGCTGGACATGTTTTTTTTTTTTTTTTTTCTGCTGGATCAGGGTAGGCACTAACATTATTCTTGGGTAGGCACTAACATATAATACTAGTGGACCTCTACAAAATTTCTTAATCCAGGAGTAGGCACTTGCCTACCCCTGGACCTCTTTGGATCCATCCTTGCGTGTTGGAGTATTTTTCAACGTCCAGATTTTCCTCAGCTCAACTCAAACTTTGAGATACCTCAGAGGATGCAAATTCATAATACGAAGGTTTAAGCATTTAAATTCAAGCGATTATCTACCTATCTAAATTTATAAATTGGAGAAAGAACATTTTGGAAATAATATTTGTCTTTTAAAAAAAATGATATTATGAAAATTTGAAGATAAAAGACATAAATTTAAAATTTTATTAAAACCATAGTACGTCTTCCAATTAATTATATGAACACCGTAACTGTTTGGGTTTCGTCATATCTTATAAAATAATATCCAAATTAACAATTCTCAATGAAAGAACATGACTCACAATATGTATTGGTATTTTTAAATTTACCATTCAAGTTCAAAATTTGATAAAAGAAAATCAGGTCATTACCTACCAGGTTACCACCTAAAAACAAATAGCTTGGATGGATAAAGAAATACGAATATATTTTATTTTGGTAGCCAGTAGCTCATCAGTAAGAGCGTAGGTTCATTAAGGGCTAAAAGCCACAGTGTTAAGCATTTAATTTTTTTAGACTTTTCTGTTTGACTAATTTAGATGCTCCATATTAAACAATTTCGAAAAAATGAAAAATTTGGTCTCCAAGCACATTTTAATATGGAGAACACGTTGAGAACTTCAAATCGACTATTTGAACTTCGAAACCGCAAGCTCTCTGATCCATTCAACAAGATCTAAGCTGTTGCTTTTATTAAACAAGTAATATTTTTGTTTTAATTAATCACTTATGGTGATTTTATGGTGCTTTAGTCCTCAATATTTTCCACGAGTATATATATGGAACATGTCTTGGCGGTGAAGAGGCATGAAAAACTAAAACCCCAAATAACATTCCTACACGGTTCTTCCAACATAACCATGTATGATACAGATTTACACACGACTGTTAATTAACAGAAATCATATACAATTTATACAAATCATACACAGTTCTTCGTGAATAACCGTGTATGATACTCTATGTACATGGTTATTAGAAGAACGTGGATGATTTATATATACATATTTATAAACTGCAAAATAATATGCTAGCTTATCCATAGTAACTATGATAACATGTCATAAATTTAAGAATCGTACAAATGTGCTTGGAAATTGAGCGGAGTCACACACAGTTTGTTTATAATAACCGTGTGTATGAAGGGATACAATCTTTTACGGCTGGTCAATAAAAAACCGTGTCTATTTATATTGACCGTGTGTCTATTTACACACTGTTTTATTGGAAATTGCTCGGAGCCGTGTACGATCTGCAATGTATGATTAGTGTTTTTGTAGTAGTAAGGAGCTTTACCATTTTTAAAAAATAAAACCAAGTAATTGAAAAGAAAAATCAGAATTAAGTGGTACCATCAAATTAGAATGAATGTCCTGGCAAATGATTGTTCTTCAAATAATATTAGCATCTTTATTAAACTTAACTTACATATTCCACAATTGAGTGATTGTAAACCAATAAATAAAACAAATACAAATTTACATCAGCCTACTATATTCAACCTGTTTTTGGAACACTTATCGCCTTTGGAAATTAAGATACTTGATGCAAAGACAATAAATAAATCCGAAGAGCATAATTGCTACGACATGAAGGGCAATGATTAGATTGAAGTACTCGTCTTGTAACCCAAGATAATCCCTAATGAACTCCTTTACTGGTATGTCGGGTCCTGGAGGCACTTTTATTAATTCTGTTCTATCACCTAATTGGGAAAACATGAGGCCATATACTGTCCACGCAGCAGGATTTGCCCAATATAGCCACCTCCACCAAGGTGGTATCATCTGTATAAGCCAATTAAGGGCTTAATTTTCAAATAAATTCAGATATAGTCTCTGTGATTCATATTTCATTTACTTCATAATCAAGCCAATCAATGAACTATATATCAAATAGTATATAATCCTAAATACAAAGGACCAACAACCTTGCTGAATTTTTGGAACAATGAGTTTGCCTACCATAGCTTGCTAGTTCATTTGCAAAGTGGATCTGGAAAAAGATAAACTCTGGAAAATACAAATACATTGTTCAGGTATTTCGGAAATTTACCAAGAATATTGATTGAAAAACAATTCATTTTTTGGAAAGACTGATTGCAACTTTTTCCGGTGAACTTTCTATTTTCATTATATACTAAAAATAGTCACAAGTTTACCTTTATGGAAATGATAAATCCAGAGAAGACATTCCACAAAACGAAAATAAGAAATGCTACACCTCCTGCTATTTCTATGTTTGGCGTCAGAGCAACACACATCATTCCATAAAGCGTGTAGTACATGAAACTCAGTGCTATTAAAAGTATGAACCAGAGAAATTTGACAACTGTGAATTGAAAACCGACCATCGAATAAATTATAGAACAGAAAATGAACACCTGGACCATCATATATGGTAGTTCTATCGCCATCTGTTTAAAGAAATAAAATAAACAAAGAACTGTGAATTCATCCTTCTTATTATGTTTCAAAATGAGAGAAATATATGTTTTTATATTGCCAAACTTCATCCGAATATTTGATACCTGGGCAATAGCATATGGCATGGAAGAGTACATGCCTGCTGATCTCTCTCTATAAAAAACAGCTCTCTCCATTGCAACAACAGGCTGAATCATGTTAGCATTTGCAAACCCCAGAAATAATGCTGATCCATATGCAATTCCGAGTATGTTAAACACGTCTTGCTCACTTGTTCTGTTCACAGATATATTAAAACATATTATTTTTAACTAAGACACATAATTTAGGATACCAGATGCTGCCATTCATTTGGTATGCCCACATTTTAGTGAACATGGGTTGAACTGAGATTTGATTGAACTAATAGAAAATTGATGGTAAAAATAGTTTGTTGAGGCCTAAATTGTGTAATAGTTGAATAGCTGAGGGTTGATCTGGAGGTTTGATTACAAATAAGGCCAGTCGTATATATAGTTAGCAGAAAAGCAAAAGAATCAAGATATACTTTACAAAATCGGACGTAACATTTAATATTAGCCTCGCCTTCTCTTTGCTTGTTTCGATGAAGGGTGCATAAATGAAAGACAACAATTGATTTTGGGTTATATGATAATTACATAGGCACGGAAAACTGTGGTTATATTAAGGAAGAATTAGCAGAAGATTAATGAGGATCAGTTAGAATTTCAACTTACATGTTGGAGCCAATTTGCCAGAATACAGTGCCAAGCAAAAGTGACATAGCAAAGGTGTTCACAAAACGTGCAACATTATGATCTGGATTCTTCCAATATGTGCAATGGTTCCTCCATAGACATGCCAGGCATTGAGAACTGAAACCCTGCCAATATCCCTTTGGAAAATGGAGATCTCCATTACCTGGTTTTGGCCTATCCAATTCTTCAATTAAAGACATGTTGCACCTGCCAAATACTATAACATTAACTTGGTATAGTTGAGTCTTTCAGGTTTAGCTTTTCAAATAGAAGTTTTAAGCTCGTGAAAACAAACAAATAAATAGAAGTACTTGTAGAGAGAGGAATTTCGAAAAATCTCAGCATAATCGACACCGATCATGTATTCCATTGTTTGCGAAGAAACATTAAGCATCCATGCAGCTGGGCTCTGGTCTTCTGTTATTTTGGGAACTCCTGGTATAGACTACATGCCACATCCCAATTTAAAGTTTATACAACATAAACTGTCATTTCCAAGTAATAGTTAATCAATCAAACATATTACCTCAAAATATTGTACCATGTTGCTTGAAAATGGGCCCAGAGAGCCGCTGTAGAGAAGCTGACCTCCCTTTTTCATTAGCATCAACTGTGAAAAGGTAAAAATTGAAATTTAGTTTGGTTGTAGTCTTGCAGCATAAACTATTGCACCAATCCTTGTGTTCCATGGTACAATACACACATTGTATACCTGCACTGCAATCCTTGGTACAATACGCACATTGTATGTGACTCGTAAACCCCATATGGAAAAAAATAAGACCTTTTACAAACTTCTTACCTCATCAAATGCTTCAAAAATCTCAATGCTGGGCTGATGAATGGTACAGACGACAGTTCGGCCTGTGTCAACAGTCTTTCTTATCGCTCTCATGACAATGGCTGCAGCTCGTGCATCAAGGCTGGTTGTTGGCTCATCCATAAATATAATTGAAGGGCTAGATATCAATTCAACTGCTATAGTTAGCCTTTTCCTCTGTTCAGCTGAAAGGCCATTTTGTCCTGCCACGCCCACCATTGCATTTCTCAGGTTTGATAGCTCTACTAACACCATCACTTCTTCTATAATTATCTGCGAGAGAGATATGCAGATAAAATGACATTAATTATTGTTGTCAAATAGAGTTATGTTCACTCGAAAAAGGCAAATTCAACTCCCACCGCAACTGTTGCATTTTATATCAGATATGCTTTTCAGCTTTTGTCCTACCTTGTCTGATTAGGTCAACAGAACTCCTTAAGAAAAGGAGAATTCAGAAAGGTGCCATGATGCAAATATGTACATCAAGTATACTATATATCAGGAATGAGCTACAATGCATAATAAGATGGAATGCTATATCATATCAATATCTAGCTTTATTTAGACAAATATATGTTAAACTATATAAATCAGGAAATGGTTATTTCAACTCAAATATTAAATGGATGAACAATTATAATCTTTCCCTGTTTCTGTGAGCCTAATAGTGCCACATATAAATTTCATTATATCATAAGTCACTTACATATCTTTCTTGAAACTTGACATTGGAAGGGAGCCGAAGCCATGCAAAATACTGCAAACTCTCATAGACGGTTACAAACGGGAAATGGATATCCGTTTGTTCACAATAACCCGAAACCCGTGAGGAAGTCTCTTGGTTCTTCTGGAAGCCTTCAATGCTAACGGTGCCTTCAATATAGCCTCCGGTTTTCCTTCCAGACAAAACATCTAATAGTGTGGTTTTACCAGCCCCAGTGACTCCCATTAATGCAGTTAATACACCAGGCTGAAATGCACCACTTACATCTTGCAAGAGTTGAAGTCTTTTCTCAGTCACTCCATATTTTTCCATTTCCTATAGAAAATAAAATATAAAATAAAAACTTGACGCGCACTGAAAAGCAACAGAAATTAAATTCTTTACCTTAGGCATGTCGACAAAATAGTTAATATGCTTGAACACGAGTGTGAGGGGTTGAAATGGAAAAACAACTTGCTGACGTGGAGCCAACCCATTTTTACAAGAAGCATGTTCGATCTCCTGCATTTCATTCTTTGATCTAATGGCTCGTCTCATGTATGGGGCTGTAAACCAAAAAATCATTAAGATTGAAATAGGAAATGACAGCAGATCAAAATAAAAATAAAAAAGGAACCACTCCTTGTTTTCTTTTACGGCATTCCACATTTCATAATCCAATTCTAATTAAGCAAAACAAACTCTAAGCACACCAGAATATTCAAATAAATAAATAAAATATATACAAGAGAAAATTATGACAAAAGAGACATACGATTGAGAAGTTCCAAAGCAAAGATACTGAGGAGATTGAAAACAAGCGAGAAACCAAACAAGGCAACGACAGAAATCCAGAACCAGTGCCATGCTGTAAACAAGCCTCTAAATTCAAGCACAGCCATGCCTACTGTGTCTGCTTTCATATTTCCATAATGGAATTCCTGGCAAGCAAAAGATGCTTGTCAGTTTAGTTTTTTGTACATACAAGTTTTTCTGGGAAATTAACCGGTACATACATTTACTGAACTTTTACTAGTATAATTTGGTTAGTGCTAATGCTCCTTATCAAGTATAGGTTATTTGATACTATATCTGTTGGGACATAATATTGACATATCCTTTTTCAACAGAACATCTTTCATGACTGGGCAATGTTTTGGAATTTTTTTACATAAAACACTATCAGCCCTCAAATTTAACAAATTATTTAGAATTCACAATTCAGTTTGGCTTACTGTAGACCATCGGCTGTCAAGAAATTCATTAAGTGCAATGGCATTCAGTGAGTATGAAAATGGAGATATCCAGTAACCCCATTGCAACCATGGTTGAATGTCGTCTGAATGAAAAAAGGCACATTAAGAAAAAAGAAATTAAAGATCCTCTAAATTTCCAAAAATTGCAAACAGAACTCTCTGATTTTTTATAATAAAAGTGAAAGTGGTGTGCTTAGTCTGCAGGAAACTTCAAAATGAGTCAACTGTTAACTCCATAAGTTGTTGGCTTCACTTTATTTTGCAAGTAATTTAGTAATTACTAATATTGTCCTTGATTACCGTAATAGTTTCAATATTAATTGCAGAGTCACTCTCTTGAAACTTTTCTTCCTGCAAAGGTGATTAAAGTGTATTTCTACAGCTTAATTTCTATAATTTGGAGTTCCGTGCATAACTTAAGGTTCTCAAACAAGTCATTTAAAATGTATGATGTCAAATTTATGACTTTAAAGATAAATTTTTAGTACCTCCACTAATTAAGAATCCTGCAAATAAGATAATGGTAGTAAGGGCAGCAGTGGCGACTACATTGGCCACAACTTGGGTTCTTGTAACTGTGGCAATGAACCGGTATAGACTCATTGACATTTGATGGATTGCAAAAAGAATCAAGAAGTGATAAAAAAACCTATATGAAATAAATAAAAAGAACAAATTACTTATCATTAGTAATAGGATTTGTTTGTGATTTTGACAAGTGATCATTCATATGGTTGATACTAGTATGCTTTACTAAGGTACCAACTGGAGCAAAAAGGAATTTACCTGGTGGGTGAAGGCGCGAAACCAATACCATAATAGGTCAAGCCAGTATATATACCCGTCTCAAGTAGTGAACTTGGTATGCTCAAAATAAAGATTGAAGAAAGGACCGCCCAACCAGGTAAGTTTAACAGCTCCCTCTGCTTGAAGAAAATTGGTAGTCGTTTTATTGTCATGGCCAATTCAACCATTCCATTAAAATTCACAACCATAATACCCATAAATGAAGCCCCAAGATATATGTTTCCATCCATCACAGTTTGGTGGTTCATCCTTGTGCGCAGAAACAATGTTGTTATCACAAATGCAACAAAAGAAATTTGTATTGTTTTGAAAATATGCAAAGGTGAGTTTCGCTTTAGGAGTAGTAGTTCTCTTGAAAAACATGCCGTGAAGATTTGCCATTTTGAGATTCGCCAAGATTTGATTGATTTGGTTGAAGAATTGGTGATATTTCTGTTGTTGCTTTGGTTTTGGATCATTTGGCTGATAAGGAATGATCGGAAGGATTCAGCCAATTTCTTGGTTGATTGATAGTGGTACTCACTGGGGTTCCCGGCCCAATATTGTTCTTGATCCTTTTTTGAGGTAACCTATCAATAGTTAAAGTACATTACTCAAGTTGAAGAGAGAAATATCCTAACCTCAACAAGGATATCAGTTATAGGGACCACAATTATACCAGTTCTGGTTGTAATGATTTTATTCAAGATGGAAAATACACCGTGACAAGCTGGCTGTAGACTTTTCCTTAATGCTTAAATAAATTGTATTGATGCGGTTATTTGGTAAAGTACCTCTTGAAGAAAATCAGCTACATTTTTCCTCTTTGGACATTTAAATCCGATGGAATCAAAAAATTCAGTGGCATATTCACGAGGACCTTGATATACAATTTGCCCCTCGCATAGCAGTATAATATCATCAAACAATTCAAATGTCTCGGGAGGTGGTTGAAGCAAGGAGATAACCATAGTTACATCCATTAGATGTGCCATTTGTTTTAAATATTTTATTATGTCAAATGTCGTGGAGCTGTCTAGGCCAGTTGATACGTCGTCCATAAAGAAACACCTTGCCAGACCAACAAGCATCTCACCTACAACTCAAATAAAATAAAATAAAAATTGAAGAAAAGACTCATATTGTATATCATACAACTAAAAGAAATTACCTCCAGTTTTTAGCTGAAAAAATGGAATAACAATCATGGTTGTGCGTACCAATTGTGACTCTCTTCTTTTCACCCCCTGAAATTCCTCTTCTCAGTTCATCTCCTATTATTATATCAGCACACTCATTTAATCCAAGCATCTGCACATGAAAGTATACTTAGAGATATTCAAAAGAAAATGTTGAAGTATCCAAAGTACTATTGCTAAGACATACACCTTGATGATATAGTTTGTTGTAAGGTTGCTTCCATCTCCACATGTGGTGGCCTAAAAACCATAATAAAAGTTCATATATTAATCAAAGTAATAATGTGAAGCAACAAAATTTGAATAAATATAGATACTATTGATGTTTAACTTTACCTTCACAAAAGTATCAAATTCTATGTCCATTTTGTTGATTGCAGCCTTGTTCCTTCCAATTTTTTCTCCCAACATTTCTACAATTTTGCATATCATGCCATGTTCTTGAAGATGAGAAAAATGATATCTAGCAATTGCTTTAGCATATGGTACTGTACTGTTTTTTTTTTTAGAAAAAAAATAACGAAATTGAAACACCAACTTGGTAACTTTTTAAATTATACTGAAATCTAAAAATCATTAATTAACATAAATTTTGAACAGAACATGGTGTCCACATGGTCAGTGCCACTGCTGTTCACAGAGAACGGGTTCAAATCCCACGACGCGCAAGGGGCACGGAGAATTATAGAGAATTTCACTAGGGAGATAAGGGAGTAGTTAGGAAGCATTAGGGTGTAAAATAGGGGAATTATAACATCTTTGGATGCTGGACCTTGCCCTTCTGAAAGAAGGCCTTAGATCAAGAACAAAAAAAAAATTCAAACAAATAAATAAATAACTGAAATTTACTGTATAAAAAACCAGCAGGAAGGATTCCAAAGCTATGCTAATTAATTGGAGTGAAAGTAATTTTTAAAGTGGGTCAAACAAAGGGCCCACAAGCAATTTCATTAACTAATAAAGAAAACAAACTTAAAAATCCAATCTTCCAAAAACCAATCAGGGTTATAAATGACTGTTTGGAAGCACTGGGAAATTGTGCAAAATTTAAGGGCGGAAAAATAAAGGGAGTGCTGCTTGATATGTTATATGTTGTTTGGTAGTATTGGAGGAGCAAGTAAGAAGTAGGTGAGGTTGGGGGCAGGCCTAAAACTAGAATTTAGCATCTCTAATCCTTTTGCATGTCTTGTTCTGGACAGGATGCCACCCCACAGTTCCAGCGAAGGTTGAGTAGATCATGGAGACTTGGGGGTTTGGAGACTGTGGACTAAGATAGCAGGATTATGCTGGATAGCGTTATGGATTTGTGTTGCTTCAAATTAAAGGCCTTTGATGGATAAAATGTAGTATGGTTTGTATTGTATGGACTGAAAACTAGGGTTTGGACTGATTTTTCAAGGGTTTGCTTTGAGAAATTTTGTTTGTGATACTGTAGACAGTACCATGTCATGATCAGTAGTTCAGTACGCTTATTTAGTGTACGATGTAATGTTTTCCAAGCTAAGAATGAACCAGTGTCACATGTGCCTCAAAAATAAATAAAGAAACAAAGAAAGGGAACTTACCAAATGCATTATTTGTTTCTAATAAGTGAGAAGAGAAATTAAGAGTTTCTCTAACAGTCATCTCAGGATGATGCCAATCAAATTGACTGATATAAGCTTTCATCTGTTGAGGCGTTGATGAATTGAGCTCTTCTCCATTGTACATGATCTTTCCTTTTAACTAATTAGTCAATAAAGAAAAAAATGTTCAACTATCAACTATAAGTAAAACTTCTTAATTAACAATAAATAAAAGAAAAAAAAAACATGTTAATTGCATACTTTCAGATTAGAGCAGAGATTTCCAGACAATGCTTGTAGAAATGTTGACTTTCCCGACCCTGGAGGTCCAAGCACAAGTGTCAACCTCGATGGTCTTATTATTCCGCTTAATTCATTCAAAATTCGGATTGGATATTTCTTCTTGGCGCACAAACAAGACAACTTTACTATCTCCTGTGACCATAATTGAAAAGCATCTTTTGAGATTTGACTTGAACAACATGAAAACAAAAGTAAAATATTATGAAATGCACAAAAGCAGATAAAAACAATCAATCTAAAGATTTCAGCAAATTTCAACAAGTAAATTATTTCCATTTAAGCTAGTATTTTAAAAAAATTCACATTAACTTAAGAGGCCAACTACTTGTTTAATCAAGAAGTAACATTTCTCAATTAATTCTACAGCATATATATGTATGGTTCATATTTTTTCTGATTCAATGTATGTACTATTTTGTCATGGTGTCTTTTGGTAACCAATAAAGTTGCAACAATGTCTGGCTTCTTTAATGCCAGTCTTTGAGGAATGTTTTTTTTTTATTTAATTTCCAGTTAAAGGAAGGAAGCCTCACAATTACTAATAGTTATTCTATCTTCTATAAAGAACCAAAAAATTAAAGCCATTTTTTTTTTACTAATTTATACCTACCTCAACACCTTTAAGAGTAGCATTTAGCAAAGTCGGAAGAGCTTGACGACCAGTCTGCATCTCTGCCTCGACCGTCAAATTCTCAAACCGAACTTCCACTTGTGTAGCTTGTACTCCACCCATCCTATATTAATTTTAAAAATTAAATAAAAGATATATCGTCATTGTTAAATATGAATATCTATGTATAACTATATGTAAGCACATTGTGTAATTAACCATATATTTTGATTAGTATCATTTATAAAGCCTGCAAAAAATGTAGGTATGTAAGAAGGTATGTAAGAATAGTAGAATAGGGTTATACTATTCAAATTTTGGGAGAATTAAGGGGAATAAGAAAGATGTAGATATGGAATATAGATTCTTATTCTAGCGTACAGTAAATAGAGAGGGTTAACCGATTAACGGAAGAGACTTCCAACGTTTACTCAAAAAGAATAGGGAGGGTTAAGACTAGAATAGAATAATAATAGCGACTCTTTTTTCTGAATTTTTTTATATTCTAGAGTGTAAATATTTTTTTCTTTTTTTGAATCCTTGTCAGTGAGTGTAAATATTTTTTCAGTTATTAATATAATTATTAGTAGGCATTCAGACCATTAACCTACAAAAAAGTAAAGCCTGCAAAAAATCTGAATTGAAAACCTAATTGCAATTATATGTGGTTAGTCACGTACCTTTGATTTCTCTCCCTGAGCATCCCAAGGAACTCTTCATTGTCAGCATGAGTTAAAGGTGGCTCGTCTCTGCTCTTCATACTCTCTCTCTCCACTTTTTAATACACCTAGCTGCAGTTCTTAGTTCTCTCCTTTTTTCTTCTTAGGAAGCTGCCTTGTTTTCTTTTTAGGAAGCTTGACAGAGGCTGCCTAAGTATTTTAGCAGTTCCTAAGTTTCACTGTTTTGATAAAAAGTCAGAAGGTGATTTGGAAAGATAGAGAAAGATACTTGGCAGTCACTGTGCTAAGGTTTCAAGAGAGAGAGAGAGAGAGAACTTCTTGGCAGCCGCTGCTAAGATTTTCAAAAAAAAAAACAGAGAGAGAACTTACAAGAGACAATGGAGATTGTTCAAATTATGTCTGGGATTGAAAATTTAAGTCTATTTATTAAGGTCCGCTTGAGATTATTAATGCAATTTAAAAAAAACTGTTGGGAATTAAAAAAAACTGTTGGGAATTAAAAAAAACGGTTGGGAATTAAAAACAATTGTTGGGAATTAAAAAAAACGGTTGACAATTTATTACTACGTAATTCATGCAACCACTACAACAGAATGTTGTTTCAGCGACCGGCATCTGCGACCGGGGACTTCGCCGGCCGCTGAAACTCATTTTTCCGTAAAAAAAAAAAAAAAATACCATCTCCGGCGACCAGGATTTTCTGCGACCGGTCGCAGAAAGTAATTTTTCCGAAAAATTTAACGCGCGCCCGGCATTTTTTCAGGCGATCTCTCGCGCCAACCCTAGCCTAACCCTCCATTTTCTCTCTCTCTCGCTCTCGGCAAGTCGCCACCGCTCGTCGCCACCCCTAGCCTAACCCTAATCCCTCTTCTCTCTTCTCTGTTCTCTGACCCGCCCTCTTCCCTCTTCTCTCTGTCTCTCGCTCTCGGCAGAAACGGAAAAATCAGCGACCGCCACGTGTGCCCGACCGCCGGCTGTGCCAGACCGTCGCCTCCGCCACCTTCCTCGCGTTAGCACCTCCACGACTCCTGCTGCTCTGCGATAGGTACTCGAACTGAATTGAATTTAGGGTTTGTTTTTTTTGTTTTTGTTTTATTTTGTTTTCGTTATTCATCTCCTCTTATCAATGGTGTGAGCTTGCTGTGATTTTGCGAACATTCGGTGCATTGTTGCTAATTTGGTGCTGATTTGTGAGGCGAGGCACGGTTGCTGATTTGGGACGGTTGCTGATTTTGCGAAAATTCGGTGCATCCTTGAAACCGGCCACTGTTCCGAGTTCTTCGTTGTGTGTTCAAGCTTTCTCAGGTTATTATCTAAATCAAAACTTGTTATGAATTGGTTGTTGTGATTTGCTTATGTCCTTGCCGGGTTGTTGATTTTCCCGGAAGGCATTGGTTGGGAATGTCATTTCAATTTCAACTTGGTTATGGGAATAGTTGTAGAGATGATCTGATCTGATCTTGAACAATTTCAATTTCAACTTGGTTATGGGAATAATTTCAATTTCAACTTGGTTATGGGAATGTCATTTCAATTTCAGCTTAGGGTTACAAGATGATCTGATCTTGAACAAATCAAAGTTGTAGAGAATAGTTACAAGATGAATGTCATTTCAATTTCAATTTCAACTTGGTTATGGGAACATAAGCAAGAATCCCATGGTTTAGTATTTTTGAAGCAAAGAAACAAAAAGTGTTTCGTTATTACAATTGAAAGAAAAAGAGAAATTACTAATCCCAGTCCTGCTTCCATTTTCAGTTTGTGTTTTCAGTTTGTGCTTCCATTTGTTGGTCACTTCAAATTTTTCTCTGCATATTTAGCTGCTGCTCTGGATAGGTACTGGTTGTGTTGAGTGATGGAGATTAAGCAGTATGGCAACCTTTGTGAGATTCATTAATTGTGAAGTGCCTTAATTAGACAATATTAGTCATACCAACCATAGTACATTACTGGTACATACTATTGAATTCCTAGCACCACACAAATAGAATGTAATAATCACTAAATTCTATAAGGACCCAATACATCTAGAGATCTTTATCCTTCTTTATTTTCTGCACATGTTTTGTTGATCAATGTGGTGTCACTGTGGCCCCTAGTTCCTTTTTTTTAATAAAAATAAACACTTGGAGGAAAAGGATAACATGTGCTTTGTGTAGAATATTTCAGATCTAATCCAAATCAGCATCTAATCCTTCGGTGCAAGAGAAGCAAATTGAAAGCAAAGTACTTTAGTCTTTATAGGAACTTTTTTATTGCCTTTTCTTTTTCAAAAAAGGTGGCAGAAAGGAGTATTAATTAATATTGTAAATTAGTAATGATAAAAGCAATAAAAAGTACACTCAAATGAAAAATATATTTGAACCCATATCAGTGTGAAAAATCTGAAACTCAATCCTGGGGAAAAGAAAGAGCATGAACAATAAAAGAAGAGGGATAAAATTACCAGGTAATTAGAAAAGGATCGGTCAAATTGTTAAATACATTGATTATCAGATTATCATTTGTCACTGCCTCTATCTGAGGCCCTGGAAATTGCCCATTGATTAGTATCCCCTGCATCGATCAAAGTAAAATAAACTAAATTAATAATAGTTTGTGATTGTTAAATCAACTTAATTCTCTGTATTTTTGTTAGAAGGCTACTTTATATTCTCATAAAAAAAAATTCTATTGCAAAACATTGTGCAATTACAAAGGAATATTCTATTGCAAAAGGTGCTGTTGGAGTAAGGTTCCTGGGGTAATAGGTGCTGTTGGAGTTAGTACCTACCTTTTCAACCTTCTCAAGTAAGGTTCCTGGGGTAATAGGTGCTGTTGGAGTTACATGCATTGGCAAGTGAAAACTCACTTAACAAGTCCACTTGTGGTGGCTGGATTCTTAAGATATTTTTGTTGATTACTTTGTTAAGATATTTGATATGGCACCGAGAAGAAAGGACAAAGGAAAGGCACCGGCGGGCGACGAGGAGGAGTCGAGTCAGAGGAATGTTCGCGGTGAAAATGCATATATTTCACCGCCTGCAGATCCAAGTGTGCGACCAGTGCTTCGGTTAGGGGGTTACAGGTAACCTTCATTTTTTGTGTATGTTGTAATTATGTATTAATTGTAGTGATTGTAATAATTATTTCTATTTGCAGGACTTTTAATGCAGGGCACCCAGAGCTGACGAAGCAGGTCGCAAAAATTATTTCGCAGTTAGTACGCACAGCATATTCTGGACCGTACACCAGATACACGGATTTCCCTGATGATAACAAGAAAGTTATCCAGGCAGACTTTTTGGTAAGTAAAATTTTCTGAAACAAAAGCTCTAATAATTACTTGTTTTCTTTTTTTAAGCTAACAACCGAGTTATGCATTGCAGAAGCACTACCAGTTTTCACCGGAGGTAGCTGACAGTATTGCATGGGATGTATTCCGCAGAATAGCTGACAAACGCCTACAGGATATGCTTAACAAGGCCAGGGAGGCAGCAACCAAGTCCTATGGAGAAGAATTGCTCGAGTGGAAGGAGCGTGGGGCTGCTCCTCGACCCCATGACTCCTGGATCAAGCCGGAGTTCTGGCCCGGACTCGTCGATCATTGGTGTAGTGATGTTTTTGCCCGTCGGAGCCAGCGGAATGCTTTAAATAGGGCCAATGCTGAAGGGTCAGGGGCCACAACGGGTTCTGTGAACATGCTTGTTCACAAGCACCGCTTCGTAAGATTATCTTCATTAAATTAATCTATTTTCATTCCAATTGAATCTAATCGAACTAACCTTAATAAATTTTTTTTAAATGAAATTGTCTTTCAAATTCTTAACAGGAGCAAGAAAAAGGGCGCGAACCTAGATGGTCCGATGAGCTGTTCCAGCCTACCCATACGAAGAAGAAGACGGGAGAATATATTACCGGCAAGGCGAAAGAAGCACAGGTAATAATACTTTCGAATCGTTTTAAAAAATATCATGGTTCCTGTTGTATAACATTTTTGTTATATTTTACAAAATTTGCAGGAAAAATATGAGAGTGCTATGGTGCAGAAGTATGGAGAGGATAGAAACACATGGCCCGCATACGACGGTGACGTCTGGTACTCTACGGGAATATCTGATCAGAATGCCCACGGCGATAACTATGGTCTCGGTGCTTTAGGTAAAATAAAAAGTCACTTTAATTTTAAATTTATTTTTAGTTGTGTAAGATAATACTAATTGTCTTATTTTTAATGTTTCAGGCAAGACGAGACGCATGTTTCGCTCCAGTGGGTCGAGCAGTCAGTCGCATTCTTCACAGTCATATTCTTCTATGCCGCCGGCTCCGCAGCTCACAGAAGAGCATATCGATGATATCTACTCGGGTATTTGATAGGATGGAGGATCGGTTACTTCATAGGGAGGATCGGTTACTTGATAGGATGGAGGATCGGCTTATGTCCAGGGTCACCGAGCTTTTCAGAGCTTCTCAGGTACGAAATTCGATATTTCAGTCCAACTTCAATTGTGAACCCTGAATCTTAAATTCTAATTATCTAAACTATTGTTTTAACAATCTCACAGGGAGGTTCGGGCTCGCAGCATGTCTCGAGGCCCGCTCCTCAAGATGACGAGGATGATGTCGAGGGGCAGGGGTCGGATGTTGGTGGTGATGGTACTAGTTAGGTTTAGATGTTTATATAGTCACGAGGGCAGGGGTCGAAATGTCGACATTTTGATAGATGTTTATGCTACTTCTTAGGTTTAGATGGTACTTGACATTTCGACATTTATGTTTGTATTACTTGACATTACGATTATTATGTTTGAG